>JAGXOD010001381.1:1682500-2084606 GCA_020368025.1 Brachyhypopomus occidentalis
GTGTCGCTCGACACTCATTTGGTTTCTTAATAACCATCAAGTCTGTTGATTAGGAAGTCTAGAGTACAAGCGATCCAGAGCACCGGTGCGAAAGGACAAAATGTCACTTGATTTCCAATATTGTGCCGAACCACTAAAATTAAGACGGCATCCATGCAAAAGATATTTGGCGAAGTTTTCTTACAGAAAATGTTTATTTTTGTGTATTGCTTTGTACTGTAAATTATGTTTACCGTAGCATCTTAAAAACAAATAGCTAATTAATTACAAATAGTATAACAATTCTTGACATTAACGTATTAATGAAGAGACGAGAAAATCTTTTTTATGGCGAAAACAAAGCACTTCTGTGAGTCTCTGTACACGGGCATATACCACATGTTATAGATATAAATAAATGTAAATAGAATGAAAACGCATGAATAATAATAGTAATAATAATAATAATTATGTTAATGATAATAAAACATACTAATATAATAATACTAATAATAGTAATAGTAATATCATTTTTATTATTCGAAAGTATTCAGCTCTTTCTGCATAATGTTTTGATAGCGGTTCTTCCCAGGCTGGGAGGGACAGGTATCTGTTATTCTGTTATTACAAGCTCGTTGTCCGTTGCGTAGCATTTCTTTAGATTTACAAGGTCAAAGTACTGTAGAGTAAATCTATTATTCTTTTTTCATCCAAAATCGAACAAAGAAGGAAAATAGTGGCGAGCCTCTGACCATATTGATAGGTTAATCGAAGTGCTTTGCACATGACTGTTTTCTACATATCTATAGGCTATGTAAGAAATTAACGTCTTTAAATTATCTTAATATTTAGACTTTGATAGTTAAAGCGTTAATTATTCCTGCTTTTATAATAAATTGCCAGTTTTGTGTGGAGATGACTCAAACATACAAGTTCATAAATTAATAAAAATGAAACAGAAAGTGAAAAAAGTAAAATAAAAAATTGTAAAATAAAATTGTAATGCAGGTAGTACAGTCCAATCTGGAATGTCACTACAACCTGTATTTTATATAAGAAATCATAAAAATATAATAAATTGTAACTATAGGTTTATTTTTCGTATAAGTAATTATATTCCAAAAAGTGCATTATTATGTTCACTAACGTGAACATACAGAAATTTGTTGGCTAAAGGTTTTTTTTAACGTTTTTGTAACTAATGTAAGTCCACTTAAAATGAATCCCAATGCACTTCGTTCTGCTTCTTCTCGTTCTTGTCTTTCTTATTATTGTGTTATTACTGTCGTTGCTGTTTTGTTGTTATTGTTGTTAATGTTTGTCGTTAAATGTAGATTGAAGCTTGTCAGGGTAGGCCTTGATCTTTTGCTCAAACGAATTTTCCGTATAATAAAAATTTACCATTTCAACTATCCTATAAATACGGTTGTCTCTTGTCTGCTCGGATTGTCTCTGGTTTATGTGAAGATAACAGACGATCAGACTTTACGGCGTCCCGACTCCGTCTTTTAGATTATTCGTTCACAGTTATTGTGAAAAAGAACCATCAACGGAACACCTCATTTGTCAAAGGGCTACTAGTGTGACAGTAGACTGACTCCCGGATAATGCATTCACACTTTCCTACCAAAAAAACATTCTTTTCCGTCACAATTCTTTTTCTTGTTTTACAGGAAAAAAAAACTTTGAAAAGTGGATTCATGTTTGGGACGATTTCAAACGTAGCTGGATCATTTTCACATACGATTATGATAAACAACGATGGAGATGTATTTTATATCAGTACGCGGTAGTGGTGGAGATCTGAAAACCTTTACTTCAGAATAAGGCCTAATCTAATCTCAGTTGCAGCAGCGAACGGGTTTGACGTTGAGAATTTAAAATATCTACATTTTCCCCGTGGAAATGTAATCGCAGCATTTTAAAACTTTAATATAACTCAAAAAAGCAAGAAATGAGAACGAAATGTGTGAAGATCACAAATACAAGGACTCTGTCTGGACTGTGATGATTAAACAAAGTGGCAAACACAACTTTTAATCAAGTCACCAAACAATGTATATTCCGTCTGAATAAATGATCGCCTTTTCAAAGCAAAACCTTCGTTAATGTCATTGCCCGCTGAGTGTTTGTGCACGGTCCCTTACAATCCTAAATGATGTCCCATCGTCTTAGATAAACTAATTAACAAAGGTCTTCATTTGCATAACACTGAATATCTACAAACATTAAAACAAAAACAAGTCAAAGTGATTCTATCACTGTATCACGGTGATTGATCTACACAATACTTTCAGGTTGCTTTAGCCCTGCACCTAAATTGAGATTTAAATGATTCAGACTTAAATCATTAAAATGATTCAGAGAAACTTATTATATTGTTATATTGTTATATAGGCTACATTAAGTCCGCACGTCTCAACAGATTTTTTTTAATGTATGACTGATATACCATTGGTGTGAATGACACCTATCGATATTTTTATGCCTTGGAAAATTCACACTTTGTTTTTTATCAATAAATGAGAAGATATGGCTGAGGATACATTATTTTGGTCCTCGTCGTATGAATCTGTACCCACGCTTGACCCACATATTTCTAAGGAACACGTGAAGAACCAAATCATTCAAATTAAAGCAATTATTTACTTTGACATCTTGTCAAAGGTTAGCCCACGGAATTTTTATTGTTCGCCATAATATCCACAACCAAACGGACTCTTCGTACTAATATTTGATGTTAAAAAAAATAATCATACAAAACCTGAGAGTTGCCAAAAGAAAATGGAGTGTAAAATTACAGTTGAAGTCACCGCCGATGTTGCTGGTGTCATGATTCTAGCAACCCTATCGCGCAGATGTGTTTGCTCAAATTGAAATCCAATCAGAGAGCCCGGTTCAAGAGGCCCCGCCTCTCTTAAACTTCGTGACGAGTCAACTAAAGCTTCCATCCTAAACTTCCATCGAGACCTGCCTCGACATGACTGTTGGATACAGCGAACAGCGACCGATGGCAAACCACCAGTAGGTTAGTGCTGACCTTTCTTTATAAATATTCCGCCTAGGATATTTTCTTTTCAGTTCTTGTCAAACTTCTTTCTCGGTGCCGCGTCGTTACAGCCGCTGAGAGCCTGTAACAGTTTGGGTATGTTGTCCGCGTTACCCTACCGCACGCTCTTATCTGTTGAGAGTCTTATCAAGTGGTTATCTCCTTGTTGCAAAGACATATTGCGTTTTGTTTCCTATCTATTACGGTGTGTGTCGTTTTTTGGGGGGTGGGGTGGGGGGGTAATTATTATGAGGCTATGCGGAGAGGGAGGACGAGCTCATGACACGGGTGAATTCAGTTCTTCAGTGTGGATCCCCGTGTTGGGCTATGTGCGCCAGTAGCTAAAATTGTTTGGAATGTGGTGCAGTTCTGTTCTGTTATTCACATGTTCGGTTTTTAAGCTCGAATAATCTTTAAGCGTATCAACAGTGATATATTTGAATTGCTGTGGTATGGCCACTACGCGACTCACCTGCGAGGTAAAAAACAACAACAATAATCAACAAACAAACTAACGAAATAGTATTGCGTGTGGAATTTTGACAGTTTAAAGAATATAAAGTTATATGATCCATTGTGGGGAATTTTCAAATCGTGCTATAATAAGATATCGATTTTTTTTCTGTTTTTTCTGATATCATAGGAAATACATAATAGTGTTCAAAGCTTCTGTCAAATTCTTAAACTTGCATGTCTGTTTTTTACTTGTGTTTTTTTTTACTTGTAAAATTAGTGGGACGAGTTCAACTGTTTAAATGATTTATTCCAGCATTGCCTACGATTTTCTAAAGTTTATCTTTACCTAATTTACAGGGTTATTTAGCTCTCCTCCATTTTCAACACACTGTGAGATATCAAACGAATCCTGGATGGACCTGGGGGATAACAACTGGTCCATGGTCAAGCGTGAAGTGTCCAGTAGCCCAGGGTCGCCGGTTGAACAGAGCTACATACACGGTGACAGGAGGGACCGGCACACCTCGGACGAGCTGAGGTCATCTGCGCCGCCGACGCCTCTTGACGCAGGAAGCCGGCGGGCTGATTGCAGGCCTCTACACTCCTACGTCCACTTCGGACATTCAGTCAACGCCCTGTCCAATTCGGAGGACATTACGCTCTTCACGGATTTAGACCAGAGCAATAAACTCATCATCTCAGGTGGCGCTCACAAGGCTGGCCTTATAGTGGACCCCAGCGACATGTATCAGACCCTAGCCCTCGCGCAGACCCAGGCCACTTACGATTCGCCTTCGGCTACTTACATGCACTCCAACCCTAACTCCCCTGTGTATGTGCCGACGTCCCGGGTCGGACCAATGATACCGAGCTTACCTTACCTGCAACCAAGCGTGTCGTCGCAGCCAAGCCACGCGATAAGCAGTCATTCGGTGTGGTCGCAATCAACTCCCGAGAGCCCATCGTATAACACCGGTAGCCCTCACACTTCCAACCGGTTTCACTACTCCCCGAGTCCGCCGATGAACAACGGCACGTCAAGGGACTCTACCTATTCCAACCCGCTGAATACAAACAGCCGAGACCAGTACCTGCCTCGCCCCATAAGTGGATCTTACACCAGCCCGTACCCTCCTTATGTGGCGCCGCAGCTACCGCAGTTGCCGACGGCTTGGCCGGGAACCCCTTTCGAGAACTCCATGCTTCACTCTCTGCAAACCAGAGGCGCCCCGCTTCCAGTTCGCCCAGGCCCTGGAGGTATACATTCGGAAACCCTTTATAAGTCCTCCGGCTGTGCGGTGTGTGTGGTGTGTGTGTGTGTGTGTGTGTGTGGTGTGTGTGTGTGGTGTGTATCGACAAATTCAAGAAGACTACTTTTTTATAGAAAAGTGCTATTATATTAATTAGAAATGGGATCTAGTAATGAACTTGTGTTGTACTTAATAATAGTTCAGGTTGCGAGTAAGAATATGTATAAACATGAGAATACCTGAAACTATAGGCCTGTGCTTCGGGGGATTAGTTAGTACAGCTGTGATTTCATGTTGACCAATATTTATATAAACAGGTACACGCAGGTTGTTTGTAAAGAAAGTAAACTCTAGAGCATCGAATTTAAAGTCCTGTGAACATACTGTCCATTAGACAACAGCAATTGCCCGCAAAAATCCAAGAGACTGCAAAAGAAGATACTTTGCATACATTAACAGTTTAATATCGGTCTACATGTTTTAACCAAAATGTTAAATGTTCACATCCAATTGGTAATTATTTTAACCACAAATGTATAGGCTAGTTTTGTATCTTGGGTACCTTTAATGTCTATTGCGCGGTACACATTTTAACTTTATTTTATGTAGGATTCTTAAACGAATTAGGGGTTAAACAATATACTTTCCTGAGTTAATTTACGGGAAAACGGTCCTAAGGTTGGTCCTATAGTATGCATGCGGTAGTAATGCTATTAGATGAGGGACAGTGTGCGCACAATTAATTTACGCCTCATTGATGTCTACGGGTGATATTCACCGCTGTCCCACGTCTCGGGTTTCACAGATTTACTCGAAGACATGGTGGAGAGCCGAGAGTGTGTCAACTGCGGCTCCATTTCCACCCCGCTGTGGAGACGCGACGGCACAGGTCACTTTCTCTGCAACGCCTGCGGTCTGTACAGCAAAATGAACGGGCTCAGCCGGCCATTAATTAAGCCACAGAAGCGAATGGTAAGCACTCAGTCTGCGAACTACTTAGCTACTCAATTTCCTGTCTATTTATTTCAAACAATAGGTGGAGGTTATCTCGGAAGATCTTCACAGTTTACTCCCATAATAAAGGTTATTTTTATTGGCAAAGCGTCGACGTAAATGAATATTAGGATACTGGGAAACACAGACTACGTGTTTTAAACCACGGAACATATTCTTAGACCTTTCAGTGATTCATCAAATGCACAAAATGGTCTATCCACCTTTATGTGGAACATTTAAAAACTGAGTGTGGAACATTTAAAAACTGAGTGGTAGAATTGAATTTGCAATAATCAGCTGACCAATTAAATCGCTGATATATATATATATATATATATATATATCTATCTCAACCGGACACCCAACATAAATTAAAAACGTCAAATTTCCAGTTACACGAGAAATAAATATAGGCGGCTTCCTTATATTATGAATTTGCCCGCTTGTCATAAATTATTGCTGTTTTTCTGAAGTCATCTTCTAGACGAGTCGGCCTTTCCTGTGCAAACTGCCAAACTAGCACTACGACCCTTTGGCGCAGAAACGCGGAGGGTGAGCCGGTGTGTAACGCCTGTGGACTCTACACTAAATTACACGGGGTAGGTACCAGCTTGAATATTGCGTGAATATTGAATTAACCAGCACAGTAAGGATAAAGTTTGAAATATTGCATTTTTACCGTCTTTTCCAGGTGCCGCGGCCCCTTGCTATGAAGAAAGAAGGTATTCAGACGAGGAAAAGAAAACCGAAAAACTTGAACAAAACCAAAGGATCATCCGGTTCGTAACGGGAAAAAAACCCAGACCGTTACACATTTAAATAACGACTCGCTTTAAAAGTTCCTAATATCGCTAACTAATTCATTTACACGACCCGCAGGAAGCAGTTCAGTTCCTATGACTCCAACATCCTCATCATCCTCGAATTCAGAAGAGAGTTCCAAGACCAGCCCACCGTCAGGGCAGGTGGCCACGACCTCGGTAGGCTCATCGGCTATGAATGTGACCAGGTTAAAGTGTGTTTAACCTCGGCCGTTGAACGACTAACTTGCAACTAACCTGCAACTAACTTTTCATTTAAGACACAATAATGAATTATGGAAAACTTCTAGACTTGTTTCATTATATATATATATATATATATATATATATATATATATATATATATATATATATATATATATATATATATAGCAACACTGTGATACTCACCAATTCCAGAATATCACATTTTAACAGGTCGGTCATATGTATAATTATCATGATATTAATATTCTATATTGTGTTCTAGGTGAACTCCTCCACAATGGTCTCAGGTACCACGGGCTCTATTGGGAAGTACCCTGGCCAGGACACCCTCTACACGAATGTGGGACTAACTGCCACTAACGACGTGGCGGCATCAGTAAGAGGTGATACTTGGTGCCCCATGGCTTTGGCCTGACCCTGACTGGACGGAGGCCACCTCACTGTACTAACCCCGACCCTGACTTTCACTGGACGGAGGCCACCTCGCCGTTCTCTGCCGCTCCACACCATCCCTGGCGTTGTTCTTAAAATGGCCGCTCTGCCCCGATCTCCACCTGTCCTCCTTTTTTTTTAAATCTCATTCGGTTCACGGTCACAAGCTTCCTTCAGCTTTGGAGAGCGCGTGCGGTTGCGATGTGCAAACTACTACTCCAGGGTGTTTTTTTTCTTGTTCATTCGGGGGTTTTTTTTGGGGGGGGGGGGGTTGTTTTGTGGCTCATCCATGGAATATTCTCTCTGGATTTTCACGGTGGAGGCTATGAGGACCAGAGGAAAGGTCCTCAAGATGGTGTCCGTACAACGTGCCTTTGGTACTTCCAGAACACACACTGCACTACAAGTTTCACTCGGAGAAGTACATGGATCAAAATGTGTGTGTGTGTGTGTGTGTGTGTGTGTGTGTGTGATATATATATATAATGCTAATGGATATTGTATTTGTTTCCACCTGGAAAGAGAAGGCTTTTGATTGGACTAAGATGATCTCAACAGAAGTAAAACACTGCATTAGAAATGGTAGCAGGAAGTATTAGAAACGTTAAGTCTGATCTGTCTGAAACTGGAATTGAAGATGATGTGGAAGAACCTCCTCCCTGAATGAATGAAACATATTTATGATGTTAGTTGTTAAAATTAATGCTTATTTTTTTGTCAAATAAAGGTGATATCTGTTAGAGTAGGACCGAAGCTTTGCTCTTCTGTTTTAAGGCTCCCTTTACAAGCATGTCTTTGTTTGCAGTGTGGCTATCAATTCCTGACCCCCCCCCCCCCGTTCTGTTAAGAAAGCTCTTATCAAAATTGACTACAATTTTGATGGTTTAATACAGGGTATCAGAAATGAAAAGAACTGCTATGTCGCTTATACGTTTTTGCTCAATTCTTTTTTTTCATGTTGCTGTTGATCAGTATCAAATCAACCCTGGATGATCCGACGTTAATGCATTGTGAAGTAAATGGTACTACTATGACATTGTTAAGGCTGATTGTGGAGGACCGAAGGGCAAATTTCAATAGGGTTCATAATTACAGAGAAACTGAAAGTGCAAATACAGTGACCATTATCTTTCAGAACAAATGGCACTCAGGATTTGTTTTCTGATGCAACTTTTGTTACAATACACAACTGCAAAAGAAACTTGCTGTTATTTTTTTATTGTGAGACATAACTACCTAACTTATGGCATTTCCAAATGCTAAAATAATAGTCCTTTTTTTTTTCCTTCTTACTTCCTAAATACAGTCCTGTGGTCCCCGTTATCATATTCAGTGTAGAAGAGGGATCCTTTTTTAAATTTGTACAGTGATTTTGTTATAAAAATATTAATCACAATGGCAATGAAAGCACAATGCTTCTTGTTAGTTGTCATGTTGGCCACAGACATGCTATTAAAATAACGGATGTTTCCAGTGACGTATTGCACTCGTGTCACCGCCCGAATGGCTTCAGCGTTCATGACGAACTGCTTCGGAGTAGACGTGTGGTTATCCCAGGATGATCCATGTAGATCTCTTTTGACTTTAAATAGGGTCTAGAGAGCATGCGAAGGACCCGTTAAAGAATCTCTCGAAGGGCCATACTTCTCTCACTGCGACGAGAAGATTCAGGAGATCCTTTCTAAGTTATTTGGTTCAGCTAAGACATTGTGTGCGTAACACATGCAACTTTTGACTACGATCCTTATCCTTTTCTTTTGCAACCTTCAAAGTTTATTTATTTCTTAAATGTGGTGTTTCTTAGAGGTGTTTTCTTGTTTTTTTTGGATTATGGTATTTGTATTTAGGGCTGCATCTCTGGAATTAATTTCAGCTTTTAATATTGTTACCTGTGAAAATTCGAGCATCAAATGGTTTTGCCTCCTAAATTTGTCACCTACACGTCTCGATGATTTATATACTGACGTTGAGATATTTTGAAGATTACATTTTGAATTTGAAACAACTTGGCAGAATCTGTTAATGAAATGTCTTTGTTACAAATTTTGGGTAAATTCTAAATCACAGCTACTAATATTTGACGAGGTGGCGTATCTATGAACCGCGTTTTGATTTCTTTACTTCCTTACTGCAATGAATAGCCACTAAATGACACATGGCCAACATTCAAGGTTATTGACACAAAATCTGGAATTTGTTTTGTTTATTTGTTGTTGTTTTTTAATCTTAAATGTTGCATCTAGTCCTCCTCCAGACGAGATTACCCACACTGGAAAAATAAACAAGAACAGCAAATAACCGATTGCTTCTTCCTCTTCTTCCTCTTCCTCTTCTTTACGCTACTTTGCACTGATGTCCTTTGTGCGCATCATGTTGTTGAAACTCAGATGAATACAGATTCTATTGCAGTTCATCTTTGTATGAAATTGTAAATTCACAAATGTATGACAAATATATGCTAATTGTGCTAATGACATCCGAGGCCCATAAACAATTAAATGATGATTTGACCAGTTTTCGTAAAATTCAATGAAGAAAGTCAGTGATTTCTGTGCAATATAAACATCTAAGCTGTCAAACAACACTAATTATCAGTAATAAATATGGCCAAAGTACTTTTTCACAAGATTTCCACAGGTTACATTTTGCTTTTAGCGTTTTATGGCTTCGCTCTGATCTGAGGCTGGAAGTGTTATTGTTCAGCGTGAACTTTGGCTTATGAGTGCCCTGAACCTTGACCCAGGGTTGCACTTTGATTTACGACCGATTGACAACGTCTTTAAATCTTGTGCCTTTGGTGTGCTGACGTCACATCTTGTGCAGCTCAGTACATTCTACATTCTCTTATTCATATTCACTGGCCACACAGACACAAAGTCACAAAGAACTTTGGGAGGTTTTTGGGAGCCTCAGACAGAGAGCCAAGATCGGGTGTCTTTTGTTAAGGTGGACAGATTTGTGATTAGTGCTCTGAGCGAGCGAGTTTTGGAAAGTATTTGACATTGTTATTCTGTGGGTCAGCACCTGCTTAGAAAAGTACTGCCTAACTTTTATAGTCTTTTTTTTCTCTTTCCGATAGGTCAGCGTCTGTCTCTGTTTGTCCTATTGCAACACCGTCATAGGACCAGCCCAGACAAGCATTTCCACAGAGTAAACAGTTGCTCCCTGGTGCCCTTTTGAACTATGTTTGCCCTCCTTTGCTCTGAAGAGAAGTACCAGCCACAACATAAACCTAAAGAAGTCAAGAACACACACCATTAATAACAGCTTTGGCAAAGGCCGACAGAATTCACTTACCTCGCGCTAACGTCACATCACATGCCGGCACCCTATTCCCGTCATCGTGCCGCTCTGTAGCTGACCAACGATTTATCCAAGAGCATTAGCCTATGCGCATGAGATATTACCACGCGGTTTATAGGGTGTCGGGATCTGTGAGGGATTTGTGCTGAATGTTTTCCCTGAAAAGTACACGCAATTGTACTAGTGGTGAAAGATGGAACTGCAGCTGCAACACACAGGCTGGCGAGCTGGCTAGAACCCAGTGGATCAGGATGTTCATCATAAATAAACTTACTTTGGACTGGACCTTTTAAAGCACGTAGCATAACACACTTACAGAACAAGACATTCTCTTGACTCTCTTTTACTTTACAAGTCTTTAGAAAAGTTTCTTCTTCAACCAAGATAAATTACAAACAACCATTTGGATATTTAAGTCTGGAAAAATGTGATAACTAAATGGCGAACAAATATTTATTTTGCTGAAAATGTATGGTTGGCACGAGGCACCGTCGGTATCCTAGGAGCGTGGAGAACCACATACAAACCACGTTCTCATAAACGACTGCATCCACTACAAGATGACCAGACACTAGCGCTGACCAGAGTGCAGGGCGATCAGTGTTTCCCTCCTCTGTCTGTCACCGTGCTGGGGCTGAAAGTCCATGAATCAGCAACAAGAACAGCCCAGCAGGGCTAAAGCCTCAGGCTGTTTGCCTGCTAAAGGCTGGAGCTCCCCGGGGAGGTTGTCTCACTGACCCCAGCGCGGGCTACGCTGCGCACGGCACTGCGTCGGCCACTAATGGGTGAGATAGTATCACTGACCGACCCATTTGTGGTTTCCTAGAAAGACTCAGCCACATTTCCGACGAACCGTTTCTAAAACAAACAAGCACGCATTACATGAAATGCTCTTATTTGGTAGTACATAGTCGAGGCATGTTTACATGGCAGTGCAGAGCTGTCACAACGCCGCCTCATTGGACTACCACTGTCCTCACCCGTGTCACCGATTCGGAACAAACGCAAAATAACCCGTAATTTATCTGTATTAATGTAATGAGAAAATAACAAGAGGAAATTCAGACAGTTATGTCACGGTTCATTTTGTAACGTGGAGATCCATGTTGTTGTCAGCTATTTTGCTTTGGGATTTATATGTTCTTGGTAGGCTGCTGCACCTGCAAATCTTGATGGGTATCGTGTTCTTCTGGTGCATCCCTGAGCCAACAGGACTTCCATCTGGAGGCCGGACGAGAAGAAGCAGCCAGGAGACCGTCAGGGAGGTTTTGGACAGTTCGGACCAATTTTGTTCCCGAGATCGATGCGCACTTCATATAAATTGGAGGTAATAAATGGTTTTATTTTGACATGCCCCTAAACTTGCCCAAACTTTGCTGACCGCAGGCCAGTGCTCGGCGCTCCCCAGACAGAGAGTCACCCCCCCTGTCTGGGGCTGCAGAGAGGCCGGGCACGGAGGATCACTGGGCACCAGCCAGCCTCCAGGCCGATAGGAAGGGAGATAAAGTGGTCCAAGACCAGGGGCTCATCAAGCCAGGCCCGGTCCACTTGGCGCTCGTCCCGTCGCTGCACGGCGGACGGAAACTTCGAGCAGTCGCTGCTGGTTCCACCTCGGGAGACGCCTCCTGCCAGCTGGCCTCACTCTGAACGCCGAACCCGGCATTAGCCACCGGGGCACCGGATGCAGGAGCCAAGATCCTGGAGAGATTTATTAAGACAGGAAGATCGAAATGTACATGCGAAATGATTGTGGGATCCAGTAGCTGGCGAGATGTTGCTACCTGGAAGAGATTGAGCGTTAGACCCATGTTGCAGAGGCCACTGTTGTGATGCCGAAATGTTTCATGTGTTAGCTAAGGATCATTTCTTATTTTATGGCAAGAGTCTGAGAAAATTGTGTTGCTATTTTTCAGTTGTCTTTCTTATATGGAATTCAGCTATGGTAGAACTCCTCCAGTAGAGCATCCACCCTGTTATGACATCATCGATGACATCATCATTGGTATCTCGTCGTTGTGAATGGACTGTGGTCGATGAGCGTTCATGACATATTCACGACATAGTTCAAAAAGTTCAAAACGTTGCACTATGGGCTTGCATCATCACAACAACACGAAGGGTGAGTTAACGAAAAGGGAGGAAGTCATCCTGAGAGTAAATAAGACAAGAAAATCTGTTAGAAAGTCTGTTATTTCCTTTTGTGCAGAGAGCTTTCTGCCCCTGTTGTTACAGGTACCACAATCAGGGAGCTACAGATTCGACCCTAAGCCTTTTGGCTTGGGACAGTATTTAGACTGAAAACAACAGAAAGTCTGGGGTCCCTCTTGAAAAGCTATTGTTCTAAAAAAGAAGCATTTGGAAACAGGAAGCTTTCCCGCTTCTATGCACATTCACGCCGCCGGACAGTGTACGCGGCAAGGAATAGTCGCCTCTGAAATCCTTTGCTACGCTCTGATTATCAGAGTATACATTCCTGACTAATCTCTGAAGTGTGTGCAATTCAGGAACACCACCATGGTTCAATTCTATAGTACTGAAAAGCACTTGAAGGATATGACGCACTCGGCTAATCTATTGGGTGTCCTAACCAAATAGCATGACAAGTGTCCTCTTCAGTGCATGAGCTCTTTCAGCAAATTCAGTTCAGCATCTGGATTCCTTTAAGTGCCCTAGATTATGGTGCTGTTGCAGTGTGAACACTGCAGCACTCTTTGCTCTACTCCACTGCTTTGCTCAGCTGGATGAAAAAATGGCAACATATAGTATGGAAACACAGACACAGTCCTCAAGGACGTTTGGAGGAGGGGCGGCGAGGGTTAGATGGCAGAGGAGGCTGGAGGTGTACAGTGGGAAATGAGGGAAGGGCAGAAGTCCATGTCCTTATTCTCTGAAAGCGGAAGAGCTAGCATTCGTCATAACTGACAACTGGCTCCATTCTGACCTCAAGGAATAATATGGAGACATGACATCCACATTGCTAAGGTCTGTTTTCACTTCCAAAACTCTGCACATGGCATTTTTATATATGGATTTTGTTTCCCATCGCAAGCTAACACTGAATAAAAGTTCAAATGAGAAGGGGGCAGAGAATTCCCCTACCACTGACACGTTCCACTAACAAAAACAGACAAGTCTTTCAATCTGTGGTTATGGGTAATCATCATGGCAAAGATAAATGGTAAAATGTGTGAAAGTGAGATGATTCAGATTTACAGGGAATGCCCAGAGTTCTCAGGAATCTCACTCCATTTTTCAGTATGTGCATAGTTAAGATTCTGTTCATCTTGTTCAGTTAGCAAAGCTTAAGATATGCACTAAGGGGTGTCAAGCAAAAAAGGCATTTGTCTCTTACGGCTTAATTTACTGCATGAAAATAATATAAAATATAATAATAACCATATTTAGATGCAGTGGTGGACAGTAACGAAGTAAATGTAATTAGTTACTGTACTTAAGTAAATGTTTTGTGTGTTTTTTTTTTTTTTACTTTACTCAAGTATTTACCTTTTTTGTAACTTTTACTTTTTACTCCACTACATTACGCGAAATCTGTCGTTACAAAGTAACGTCAAAACAAAAGCGCAAAGCACGTGCACCAATTAGCGTTCGGTTCAACGGCACTGTAAGCGCACCAAACATCGCACAGTTGAACAGCTTGACAACACCCACCCGATTTAAGGAAACATGTAGAGGTAAGATAATTTCATAGACCTACTGGTAATTTACCTTAATGAGGAACGTAATCTTGCAGCAAACCGTTTCTTTGTGTATGCTAGCTAGCTAAGTAGACTATTGCTAGTACACAACCGAAAACACTTGGCGTGTAGCTAGCTAAGTTAGCTAGCTAGTTATTTGTTTTAACATAGTTCATATTGTTTGGAGCTTCCAGCGAAATGCATTGATATTGTGAAATAATAAACGTTTGAACATAGCACTTTGCGTTAGAAAACAAATTCTATTTGGTAGGTTTTACATGCAGAACATGGTGTTAAAACAGTTAGCTAAATTATTCCGTGTCCTTTGTATGGTGCAGTGCAACAGGAAATGTTTATTTTATTGATCATATAGAAGTAGATCGATATTTGTATTTGCAATTGCAAAGAAATCTTTAACCAAAATATTGCTTGCTCGCAAAATGTTACTTCATAGCCACTCGGTGCTACCAAATGGAAATTACATGCGTTCTGTGTTTTCTGCTTATGATCATTTTAATTGAAAACAACAAAACGAACACTATAAACAGTCGAGTCTGTTCACATAAATGAGTTGATTATGCAAGATAACAGGATATTAGAGCCTTATTAACTGATGGTACGTTACTTTCAATACTTTTACATTTGAAGGCCAATACATTTGTACGTTTACTCAAGTAAAAGTCTAAAGGGATGAGGTCTACTTGTATTGGGGTAATGTTTCACCTTGGGTATCTGTACTTTTACTCAAGTACGTGGTTTGTGTACTTCGTCCACCACTGTTTGGATGTCAGGATTCTTTAGAGACACCAGGCTAAATATGAGCTGAAGTGAACACGGTGGTAGTATGTGAAGTCTCGTGGGCCATTTTGAGCTGTTCTCCCATGTACGTGCGCTTGTTCAGAAACAGATCTGTGATGGGCGATAAATATGGCAAAAAGCGTTGTGTTATTTTACTCGTTTTTCATCCGGCTTGACAGTAAGGAGGAGGCGACGGTGATTTTTTTTTCTTCATTATCCTGAGCCAAATACGACAAGCTGCAGCAGCATGTAAACCTTAGCTATCTTGCATCTAAAATAGACCACGGCCGATTCGTCAGACGAACTGAAACTTAACAGGCAGTTCGGCTTGTGCCCGTGACCCAGGTATGTTTGCATACTTTGAGCTTTATATAAACGTTTTGCTCCCTAGTATAATTTTTTCCCCCTTCTTCATTATTTTAGGAACCCGTCTGCGAGTCGCCCCACTAAATCACTAAGTTCATTTAAGTATTTTCCCCAACTGCTCCAGACATAATCCAAGTCTTTGCAGGAGTTCAGAGCAAGGTCACTGCTATCTCTTCTCTCCCACTAGCTCAACAGTCAGCTCGCGTCCAAGAGGCTCAGAGCTGGGTTCAACACATTGGTCTATGGGAAACTGCGCTCATCGCCAAATGCAATACTTTCCAGCGTATTTCTGTCAGGACTCGAGCCTTTTAAAAACAACACAGTTGCTGAACCCACAGGAGACCCATTTGAATCAATTACCTACGCGTCAACAAACCGAATTCAAAATGCACTTTAAAAAGAGCAAAGGTTGTTGTCATGTTCTAGTCCATTGTACAGGGTGCATGTGAAGTTAGCTCATGCCTTTCATCCACCTACGAATAGGTTGCTTTTCCGCTACATAAAACACAAAACTCATTTTCTGCCCTTATGTTTCACGCTGTTTACAGTCCTGTAAATATCCCAGACAATTCCAAGTTACCTTTTCCTGATCTTTGCTGTGCAACTGCACGCATCCCAGGAACTATTCAAATTAAGTCATGACGCTTCATAAGCCCATGCAGCCATTTGCATGTCATATTGTTATTTTTACATATTGCATTTGACATAATAATGCATTGTATACACCAGCTACAGATGAGCCAACGACATTACAGAGGTATATGATGGTGTGAGCTTGGTGTTTAGGGATTGCCCAACCAAATCTATCAGTGCCCCACGAGAGCGCGCAATAAGCTGATAACGAGGCCAGAAAGTAGCGTAAACTAGAGATGACGCAAGACGCAGCATGCGGTGAACTGCACTTCAGCAACCGTAGGCGATGGAAAATGGAGAACACGGATATATACCACCGGGGGCTCAGTGAGCGTTCATATTTAATACGGAGAACAGGCTTAAAAGCAAAAAACCAAAAAAAATGACTGTTCTTTCCTGCATCCTTGCACCGAGAAGCTATGCAGACCCCTCGGCCAAGGAGGCCTATTAATTATCCAAGTGACTTTAAAACTTCCTGTTTTGCTCTCCTTAATTAAGCTAATCTGGCCCCTCGTTTTAAGAGGCAGGAAATACCTCGAAATAGTTCCCGATTTTCAGCGCGTTCAATTATTCGGCGCAGCGACGAAAGATCGCATCGGGTCGTGTTAATGCGAAGATCAACAAATGTTTGATCGCGGGGAGGAAATGAGCTCTGTCATTTCTTCCTGTGCCAGGGAGGGGAATGTGGGAATTTTTGGAAGGAACAGCGGCTGCCGTGGGCATGGCCGACAGCCGAATCCCAACGTACGTGCTTAGGATCAGGGCTATCCGACATTCGTCTCTGCCAGCATGTTTATTATTCCTCCGCGCGCTTAGTCAACGGGGGAAAAGAGCTGTTGACTTATGCGTGCTATTCTCCTCCCATCTTCATAATATAGTTAACACCTCGGCTGAGTTTCGGTGCGTGGGCAGCCGAACGTAGTTTATTGCCCGGGCTTGGAGTAACTACAACATAGGCGAGACCCCTTTCGCATTCGAGCTTGTGGGGAAGGGTGTTTGGCAATCTCAAGTAAACTTTTTATTTGTGCAACTCGTAAAAATAAGAAAGGTGCCTAATGTTCCGCACTGACATTCGCTTGATATTACGTCACAATGACCGCAAAACAAGAGGGAAAAGATACAAAGAGAGAACGAACAGCTCTTCCAGAAATCTCCGTTAATGGACTCCCCCTCCCCTCCCCCTTCTTTGGTTGCAAGCCAGTGCAGCCAAAAGTATTTCTCCAGCTATATGCTCCCCCCAAACACCTGCCCGGTTGACCTTGACAGTAGATATACACACATTATCTTTTTCCCCCGTGCCGTTTCTACGCCACTCTCATAATCGCACTAAATCAACAGCGGTCTCTGCAGAGCTCCAAGCCGTAGCCAGTGTTTTCGTCAAACGCAACATATTTGTTGAACCCACGCCAGTGTTTTGACCCTGCGGTGCCATGAACTGACCCTCACCTCCCGCCTCACCCTTTCCACGAGGAAATGAGAAGAGAGGCAAGATGTCTGTGGACAAAAAAAGAAAGAAAGAAAAAAAAAGAAGAAACAACAGTTTGAAATATTTTTTTCAACGGAGAGATTTTTCTCAACAAGCATTAAAAGACACATTTACCACCCTTTGGTATTGTGGTAATCAGTATGCAGGTTTTCACTTTTTTTTTACATTCACATAAAATGCAGGAGAGCAGAATAGGCTCTTTTTGGGGTTCTATATGTAATTAGGGCAATTATTTTCATTACTGGACAGAATTACACAAATGAAGTAAATCGTTTTGCAAGCGTTCCGTCATGGGAAATGCGGAGACGTCACTAGAAGAAGAGATGGTATACCATTATCGGCCTGCGTTTAAACCTACGCGGGACGTCCCTGCCGTTCTAACCCGTGCCGGTTCTGCGTAGCAGTTCCAGTACAAACACTTGTGTATCATGTGCACAACATGATCGATCGGACTTGTTCCTCTTAACTTGGACACGGTGCCCCAGTCCAAAATGATAACAAACGCACGGTTTTCCATGTTGTTTTTCTTATAATATTATTCCATGTTATAACAATTATTGTGTCATTACAGTGATGTTACAGCCACACCCATTTATTCAGTGGGGCGTGTCATGCCGTGAGTCGACACCGCGTCTTTCGAAAGCGTGTAAACTGGAAATGTAGGGTAGTGCTCTTACTGATAATGAACAACAAAACGGTAACCTCTGTTCAGGGCAGGACACTGGAGGGGATATATGTCATGCATTTGCATACGACTAACAATAATTTGGCCAGAACTACAGCAGAGTAATGCTGGTTTTGAAGGTTAACTGCGAGAGGCCCGGAAGTACTCGTATAAGGACTCGGTGGACTTGGTACTTGGACACTTTTGGCCAGTCAGCACAATGTTTGCATAGTTAACATATTGTTATATGATTCTCGTCTTCCCAGAAGTCATTTTTGGCTACGTCTTAGACGAGGACAGTCCCATTGTCCTAGTAGTTACTAATTTGCTTTCCAACAGAAGTCATTTTTCTAGAAGTGCAAAAAATTATTTGAAATGGGCAACTAGCATTAACCGAGACAATAGCCGTTTTAGTGTTATTGCATAACACTATTGTGTATTCACTAGTTAAAAAAAGAAGAGGAATTTGAGTTTCGAGATCAGTAAACCACCAGATGAAGTAACGGTTCCACAAATAACAACGAAGGCGACGACGATGACGGAACTAAAAAGAACGACCCTGTTGTCGGTAAGGCTGTGCGCGGAGGACGCGGAGCGCGATGACATCATAGTCCCAGAGGAGCCGGCAGTAGCCCCTGTGCATCGTGTCAATGTCAGACCTGACGGGCCCCCTCTCAGAACCCGGGCCTTTTATCAGCCCACTAACATTTATTTAACCCTTTTCTCCTGCGTGCGAGGAGGAGGTGCTGGCGACACCGTAGGAGGAGGCGACTGACTTGTCAGTTCTTCCAAAGCAGGCTATCACATTTCCTGACCATTACATCACAGTCCAGCTCTCACAGCTCATTCCACCCCCACCCTCCACACACACACACACACACACACACACACACACTCACACAAAACACACCCACCTGCTCACCGATTCACTCACATAAACACAAGCCTCAGAGCTTCATTCGGAGAAGCCGATTGGTTGCGGCGACGTTCACGCGGGCCTTGGTCTCGTGCGCGTCCGTGCTTGTGATCCACCCCGGGTGTCTCCTCCTACGCACAGGCGCTGGTGACACACTCTGGGTTTATGAGCACAGGCTCCCCACCTGACGCCCGCGGCCTCAGCCTCACCCCCGCGGCGCCTCCTTCCAGTTCTCCTCGTCCTACTTGGAGCGAGATGCGAAGCGAAGGCGGCCGATTGCGCCACGGCGAAGGCTCGGGCCAGGTCGGCCCTGTCCTGGAGCTCCACGCACAGCTCTCCTCTCCCACTCGTCCTCTGATGGGACACTCGTTACTCTGATTCATCATTCGCGAGAGGAAAGAAAATGAAAGAAAGAAAGAAAGAAAGAAAAAAAGCCCCAGGGCAGAGGACAGCAAAATAAATTGTGGGCGTCCAGGCAGGGTTTCAGCGCTAGATAGCACTTAAACATGCCGTTGTTTCTCTAAGGGGGAAGACGGAGCGCTTTATCTAGCTCTGGAGAATATCCCACTCTCTGTGCTTTGCTAGTTCCCACACTGGAGGCCCAGTCATTCACCGCAACGGTCCCTTTGTCATTAGCTGGTGTGAAAGCTCTAGGCACAGGACCGTATCTGCGGTAGGATTCGGCTGGCAGACTTAATAACCGTCGGTGTTGTTTTTATAGTATGGTAGCGAGAGTGATTAAATAGCATTCCGCCTGCATTCTTAGCATGCGTGTCCTTGCTCTCTGTGGCCCTGGGTTGAGAAGCTACACTCGTGTTAACTTGACTGGGGACCGAAAATAGAGTTAAACTCGATTTAGTGTGACGCTGTTCGACTGGACTTGGTTTCAAAAGCATCGTCAAATTAAGCTCAACCACCCTTTGGCCACACCGTTGGCGATCGTTGTATGTAGCCCGTGGAGAAGATCTTGCAAAAGAGAGCTTTCCACCGTTTGCCGACAGCCCTGTCCGAAACTTAGCTCTTGGACCGAGGACGTCCACGTGTCGGCGTCTGTTTGACTCGCCTCTCCTCTCCTTGTCCTCTGCGTTTGGGCATGCTCCCAAACGCCGCTCGCCCGTCCCCGTGTGAGGTCGGCTCTGGCAGCCTATGGAACGCCCCGTCGCCTAGACCGCCACCCAGGAGCCAATCCACGCACCCTCACCTCTCCCAACCCCCCCCGCAGGGCTCTTCACCCCAGCCGAGTCTGCCGGCCCCCGAGCATCGACAATTTGTTTATAATTAGCCCTGACACTTCTTCACTACTTAGAGAGAGGCGTGTTTTTTTTTTTTTTTTTTAAAAAGGGCCCGTCGGGGTGGAGCAGGGGGGTGGGGTGGGGGGTCGGCGATGCATGACTGACGGAAAGCCGTCACTCACGCTCAGTCCCGACGCAGGAGCGCCCGCGTCGCGGCCGACCGCATTCCTGACGAGGCGCTCGGGAGCCGCGGATGACAACCGCCGTGATAATAGCCTGCTCGACACTGTCTGCCATGGAGTCCTTGCAGCAATCTGTCAATTAAAGAGGGAGAGGGGGTGGGGGGTGGGGCGACGGGTCTGTGATGGTAGCAAGAGCCAGTGTACCCACACCAAAGTGCAGGAGGGGGGTGGGGGTGGGGTTGTTCTCCGTGGATGCTCAATTAATAAGAGGCGATGTTTATACGGAAAAGTGTGAGGTGTAAATACACTTTGTGTGGTCCATGAGTTTTACAGGGCCGACGCTACTCGGGCGAGACGGCAACCTGGGTTTTAGCACCGTCTCCGTCAACTGTTTACCGGCAAGGACAATATCCATGGGAACGTCGCGCCGAGGTCCGTGAGCTTGGAAGCGGAGCCCCAGACTCTGACGATTAATCATCCGGTATTTGGGAGATTCGGTAGGGAAGTGTTTGGAGGATATCACTTCAGATGGGGAATGTCATTTAATACATCACCTGATATTTACAGAGCTAAGACCAGCAGAGTCCTCACAAACGGTGTCCAACGGCTTTTAGCGAGACGCATTCCTACTATTTTTGCATTTCGAGGGGGGAAAAAAAAAGTTAAGTTTTTAAATTTCTCCTTAGTTTGAGCACGCCAGAGGATGTTTGTTCACTAATAAATGTCAGCGTTGAAAAATTTCACACCTAACCCAGTTCTCCAGCCAGACACCCCCACCTTTTACTGCCGAGTTCATGTTACCATGTAATTGGTGTTCATGTTTACTTAGCAATACATCATAAGTCAAAGAGGGCTTGTTTGATTTAATGGAGGCACAAGTTTAACCTTTGTAAAGAGTTCTGATAGATTCACCACGGTTCCCTCCCAGTCTGTCTCGTTCACCGCACAGATCGGCTATAATCCGAGTTGCCGCTCCAAAGGTTTTTCATTCTGGCTACCGATCGGTAGCCAATACGCTAGACGATGCCTGTGGATTGCGGCCGAAGAAGCCCGGTTCACCAGGTAGTGTCCTTTGCTCGCGTGTGCGCTTCAGACAATCAGTGTCTCGCGTTTCACCCCTCTGTGACCCATCACCTACAGATGCCCTCACGTTTCCTTTGATCTGAAACAAATGTGTATGTACAGTAGAGGTCACACACACACACGAACGCACACACACACACACACACTACACCACACCACACCATTCCATTCAAAGAGATGTCGTGGTCCACACAATAGGCCATTTTCCAGTGTTGTCTGAAGCGTAATCAGGGATTAAACATTAAATTGCAGCAAGTCAGAGGTAAATACTTTACAGCTATATTTGAGCTCTTCTATGCGACGGGACGTTAGCGTCAACGCAGTTTTCAGCTCGTCATTGGGAGTTTGCCCGTCTCTTAGATCAAGGTGCGGGTTCCGCACAGACGGCCGGCCGGCGGTGTGCTCATCCAATGCCTCGCAGCGTGGCATGATTGAGTCAGGAAAGGACTGAGCATCTACAAGCTTTTAGGGGGAGAATAATATATGGTATGAAGAATGTTGCCTGAATGCTTTTAGAGAGACGATTAAATAATAGATGTAAGTTCTCTTTCTTGTTGTCCGTGTTCCCGTCACACGTTTTGTAATTTTCCGTTAGTCGTGGGAAAGCGGACGTATGAATGATTTTTCGTATGAATCTCAACAAATCAAAAAGAACAGAGAAAACAATGTTCCATTTCAAAGACCATGATTAAGAAACCATCGCGATGACAAACGGAGAGACCTGATGAATTTTGATCCCAGAATGTGGGAACTGCTGTTCTCAAAGTGAATTCAGAAGACAACTGGAATTCATTACTCCTTAAGTGGACATGAAGTAAGAGTTGTTTCAGACGCTATAAAAGTGCGCGCCGGGTACCATTCATCTCTCCTCATTTAACATGATGTCTATAACAAAATAACTAGAAAAGAGTTTACGCTACAGCATTTAAACCGATTTCACATTCGTTCGCCGCTCCAGACAAACGGCCTCGAGTCACTTGCGTCTGCGTATCTGCGCCTCCTGATATTCATGCTTAACGGCGCCGACACGATACGAATCCAGAGGCCAAAACTGTTGCCAGGCTTCCGTGTTTTGTTGATTGGTTGACGGTACGTGATGGACTTGATCCATAAAGCCATAAATCCATAAAGTCTGCGTTTGCCCTTGTGGTTGCCATTAGTTTCCAAGCAAAAGCAGAAACTCCAGCCATACCATCACATAAGGAATGTGGAATATGAACTATTTGAGCCATATAATATTTCATAGGGGGGGAGAGAGGATTGTCAAGCAGTTCTGCTGCTATTGGCTACTTCATTTAAACCTATCGCATAACAGTTCTGTTTAGTTTCCCCCTCTTAACAGTCTGGGCACAGATAACGCTGTATATCGATCATCTTTACATCTCTGTGGATTCGTTTTCACCGGTTGTTTCTAACGACGAAGCACAGCACAGTCGGACCGGGATGAGAAACAGAGGGCCCACAGACAGCAGGACCCACAGACATGGTCAGGGCCTTTAGCAGCAGGGCCCACAGACATGGTCAGGGCCTTTAGCAGCAGGGCCCACAGACATGGTCAGGGCCTTTAGCGGCAGGGCCCACAGACATGGTCAGGGCCTTTAGCGGCAGGGCCCACAGACATGGTCAGGGCCTTTAGCGGCAGGGCCCACAGACATGGTCAGGGCCTTTAACGGCAGGGCCCACAGACGTGGTCAGGGCCTTTAGCGGCAGGGCCCACAGACGTGGTCAGGGCCTTTAGCGGCAGGGCCCACAGACGTGGTCAGGGCCTTTAGCGGCAGGGCCCACAGACATGGTCAGGGCCTTTAGCGGCAGGGCCCACAGACGTGGTCAGGGCCTTTAGCGGCAGGGCCAACAGACGTGGTCAGGGCCTTTAGCGGCAGGGCCCACAGACATGGTCAGGGCCTTTAGCGGCAGGGCCCACAGACGTGGTCAGGGCCTTTAGCGGCAGGGCCCACAGACGTGGTCAGGGCCTTTTAGCGGCAGGGCCAACAGACGTGGTCAGGGCCTTTAGCGGCAGGGCCCACAGACATGGTCAGGGCCTTTAGCGGCAGGGCCCACAGACATGGTCAGGGCCTTTAGCGGCAGGGCCCACAGACATGGTCAGGGCCTTTAGCGGCAGGGCCAACAGACGTGGTCAGGGCCTTTAGCGGCAGGGCCCACAGACATGGTCAGGGCCTTTAGCGGCAGGGCCCACAGACGTGGTCAGCAGGGCCCACAGACATGGTCGGCAGGGCCCACAGACATGGTCAGGGCCTTTAGCGGCAGGGCCCACAGACATGGTCAGGGCCTTTAGCGGCAGGGCCCACAGACGTGGTCAGGGCCTTTAGCGGCAGGGCCCACAGACGTGGTCAGGGCCTTTTAGCGGGGCAGGGCCCACAGACGTGGTCAGGGCCTTTTAGCGGCAGGGCCAACAGACGTGGTCAGGGCCTTTAGCGGCAGGGCCCACAGACATGGTCAGGGCCTTTAGCGGCAGGGCCCACAGACATGGTCAGGGTCTTTAGGAGCATACCGATTTCATTAACACTGTAACACTAAATGAGACGAGACAACTTACCGATGTTACCATATGTGGCGCACTTATAAATCAAACGTGCAGCCCACACTTCCCCATAGGTGAGCGTTGCGGGCTTGACGTCATCGCATTCTCACGCACTCGTAACCGTCGGAGTGGGACTAGGACCACTTAAATGGATATCCATTACCTACATCCTTCACTTCAAGGGTGAATGGGCTCGCACTGGTACTTACACTCAAGTGGTACCACCCAGAGGTAATGGCCGTAAGAGTTATAGCCAAGAGCGTTCCCCTAAGCCGCGCGGCGAGAGACGCTCACGTTTGGTGAGAAGAACGTTCGGTGAGCCGAGGCTGAAGGGCTGAGGATTAAGGTGGAAAGTGTTGCATTGAAAGGTCATTAAGCACTTAATGTATTAATCCTGTTTTCACTCCTCAAAAGGGCTTCTGCCAAAGTGTTGTATATATATTATATACTGTTATATATATATTATATATATATATTATATACTGTTATATATATATTATATATATATATTATATACTGTTATATATATTATATATATATATATTATATACTGTTATATATATTATATATATATATATTACATACTGTTTTACTCAGTCTTTATTTGTTGTGTTGTGCTTTGCATGTCTTGCATGGAAGTTGTCCAGTTGTCCAGTTGCCCAGTTGAAAAAGTTGAGTTGTCAGGTTGCCCAATCACGCTGCTCTGTTGTGGGATTGATTTCCTGTTTTCCATCATCAAATTTCCCCTGGTTAATTTCCTATGTTCTTCGAATGACTATGCTGTCCTTAGGGAGAAGTTCCCTTAGAGCTCCAGACAGCTCTGAAAAACAGATTAATACAATAAACTTTATATCAATCTAGAGAGCTTTACTCACACTCTTTACATTTCTGGCTTTGTGGAACAAAACGACTTAACGATTGAAAATGAGCGCTAAAAACCATGATTCACAATCAAATCCCTCCAGAATAAACTCCCCCCCCCTAAGGCTGAGACCAGTTTTTAAGAGCCAGGCAAGCTCCTCATCTCTCATACTGACTAATCAGAATCCAATGGTCCAAATACACTGCACGAGGCAGACGAAACCCTTCAAAACGCAACTAGGTTCAAAGCCGAATTTCTACTTTCCCTGCCGCATTTCAAGTCACGCCAGTGCTTTCATCTTGTCCCGTGCCCCCAGCGGACCCGGCTCTTACGCCTAAGCCAGGAAGTCATTGGGAACGCCTTGGACCTTAATGCTCCTGGAAGGGCATTGCCACGCTCTGGAATGCTCCAGCCGAGAAACACGACCACCGACGCGGCCGAGCGAACCGCCGACGGCAATAGCGGGCCGCGTCGTTCGGGGGAATTTTCAAACAATAACATCGTCAACGTCGACTTTCCTCACGACGCATCTTCCTCGTGGCAAGACTTTCCATTTGGCCACGTCGCCACGCAGTGTCGAGCGGTGACTGCGACCGAAACCGCTATCGCGCTTGTTCACTTTTCAGACTTCCCCTTCCTGCTGGCTGCACCCATTAAAGTTCTCAATATTTGTCCAAAAAAGCAAAGGAAGTGGTAGTTTGAGGTTCGCGGACGGCCGGCCGGCCCCTGCAGTGCAGACCCCTGGCCGTGAGAAACCGGCGTCCGGCGTCGCCGGTGACCATCCATCAGTACCGCGGCGAGAGGGGGAAACGATGCGGGCCCGGGCCCGCTCGCCGGGTCGGTGGAGGCGCGAGGGAGCCGTGCGTTCGAGGCTTGAGAAGAAAGTGGCGGTTCTGGGCCCTCCCAGTGGCGGTTCACCCCAATGCACCCTCACCTACTCCATCCGTGGGCCGTTACGTGGCGGCTGGGCTGGAAGACGAGGCCGCAGACGTGTGTGAGGACGGGAGGGGGGCGTTTGCGTTGGTGCTGGAGGATGGGGGTTGGGCTGGTGGGGTGTGTGTGTGTGGGGAGCGGGGGGGGTCAGAGAGCCTCCCTCCCACTCTCTAGCTGACAGGATCTGGTCAATGTCCTGCCGCCGAGGGTCGCGGCCCGACTTACGAACACAAAACTTATCTTCAGTGCATCTGCCGGGCTGTCTGCGCAGTCAGGCTGTCTCCGCAGTAGACTGCGCTCTCCTTCCTGCCAAACAGGGGATTGGGGGGGCGGAGGGGAGTTCTACTTTGGCGGAGGAGGGGCGAGAGGAGAGAGGAGGAGAGGGACAGAACGGGAACCCGACAGATCTGGGCCCTGCCAAGAGCCAGAGCCGCACGGAAAACCCGAGCCGCCTCTAGGGTAACGGGCCCACTCCCGAATTTCGACAAATAAAAATAACTCCGGCGCCCGGACCCAGCCGTTCTTCACACGCCGCTCGCTCCGTCTCGGACGGAATTCCCAGAAGCCAGACGAACTCGTTCTGGAGCCCTGGACATGCCCGTGAGGACTGCTAATTCGCTCTACTGTTACCCAGCAAAGACGAAATTCAATAATTCCGCCCCGCCCCAACGTATTCATCATTCCCTCTCCGCGCGGACGGAGACGAGCTTTGAGCGGCCGGCGGCGGAGTTCGACTCGGGCCTTCCCGGTTGGCTCATTTCAACGTTTGAGCATTGTATGATTAGATTCTCATGACCTAATGCGTTGCAGAACGCCTCAAAGCTGGACTGTTTTCTTCTTTTCTGCATTCTCACCCCCCCCCCCTTTTCACAACAGAGAGTGAGCTGTTCCTGTCCAGGAGAAAATGGCCACAAAACCTGAGAACTAGAAGTAAGGAGCTGAGAGAGGTTCTGCCGGAGAGCAGCGATGCTAACGTGTCACTGCCAGGAGGAAGCATTAAGAATTAGGACACACAAGATCAATAGGAGATGGAGATAATTTATGATGAGACAATGTATGATAAGAAGTTCAAAGAGCGAGCAATTTCATTTTAGATTCAGGTCTCTAAATGAAGTATCTGGCAAATAGTTCCTTCCCTAAAATACTTCAAATCCGGGACACAGGAATTCCACATAAAGGCTAGAAAAATCCGTGTTTCGTGTTTCTCAAGGTGAAATAAAAGCTGGATAAGGCAGAGGATCAAGTGTTGTCAAGAGGATTACTAACCACAGAGACTGCTCTAGATTGTCTAAATCCCCCCTGGCAAAGAGACCACGAACAGCCTTGTAAAAGTTAAAAGTAAGCATCTCTCCTGCAGTTGTGTTTTTCAGGCTGCCAGCACAGGTACCGTCTGAGATGGGACGTTCAAAAAAAACTTTATGGTCGCAAAATTATATCAGCCCCGGCGTCTTTACTTCTTCATAAATAAATTAGCATGATGTTTAGTAAGACTCACGTTCATAACTACAGGGTCATTTCAACCATAGGAAAAATAGAAAGGGATGTCTGAGAGTCTGACATTGTTCCATCTGCGTATCGGCATGTTTATTAATATCCAGTGAATTTTTGCAATCGTTAAGCTCAACCTATAGAAGTTTGGAGACCCTTAAAGAAACGTGTCTGGGCTTCTAACGAACACACAAAAGTAATGAACAGAGTTTGTGCAACACGCATCTCTTTTAACCGTTAATTATTTGCCCCTTGGCTCACTTTAAATGATCATACTCTCAACAAACCAGGGAGAGAGGGAGAGGGAGGGAGAGAGAGAGGGGAGAGAGAGAGAGAGAGAGAGAGGAGAGAGAGAGAGGAGAGGGAGAGGGAGAGAGAGAGAGGGAGAGGGGGAGAGGGAGAGAGGGAGAGCTATGAAACGGAGTCGCTCAGGCGTCCTCTGTTTCTGGAGGCTGGCTGCACCTCCTGGTCTCCACCCTGCTCGGTTCCAGGAGGTACCAGGAACGGTGAGAGGCTCCAGTCCTGCAACGCTGACCCCGCGTGGCCCCGGGGAGCCGTGATAGATTCCCTCTTCTCCCTCCTCCAACGGCAACGCCTCCGCGGGGGGAGACCCTGCCCGGGGCGGGCCGGTCTGGCGCGGTACTATTCATCAGCGCTTCACTGTAAACACGCACGGGGATGCAAGTGGGGAAAGACGGGGGGGCTGTTGCGCAATCGCGCAGACGCCACTTAAGAGTCATTTGCGCAAGCGTGTATTGGCCAAAAATAAGGCAGGAGGACCTTGAACAGTGGATGGCCAGATGAAGAGCAGATGCAGTGGGAAAGCAGCCGTCGGTGCGCACGGTAGTGTGAGCACGGAAAGGTTACAGGGGTCATTTAAGGTCAAACAGCTGTCTCATAAAGGGAGCGATGAATCACTTAATGGGAAATAATACGGAGTTGTCAAGCTCGATGCAGAGGAAAAACATTTTCAAAGATATAAATACACCAGTACTCAACCAGTAACTCCATTTATTTTCCCAGTAACTCCACCTGAGGATCGACGCGCCGATAGTGGACGCGCACGACCCGCACGTCCTCTTCCCACAGAGACGCTCGTCCCCGGGGCTCCTTCCACAGAGGTGACGCACCCCTACCCCCCACCCTTCTCCTGAACCAGTCGCCGCTTCTTGGCCTTGGACCTCCCTCGTAAACGCAGGGCCGCTATTCCCCTGCTCCGGACCCGTACGCGGTCCTCCGTCGTTTCGGTCCATTACCCTCATCCTGCCGCACTCTCCCGCCTGCCGTACCTCAGCCGCGACGGTCCGGTCACCCCCGTGGCTCCCGTAACAAGCAGGAAAGCGGAAGAGGCGAGGCGGAACGGCGTGGAAGCGGAAGACAGAGGAAGGAATGCGGCGCGGAGACGCTTCGCGCCAGCTCCGGCGCCCACCCCACCACCCGCTCTTCCTCCTCTCCTCTCCCTCCAAATGAATACGAATTAGTGTTTTCATTCTGAGCTCCGCAGCCAAGTATGTTATCTCAGGCCTGCTTCTTTTCCCCTCCTACGCAAGAGAGAGAAAGCAAATATAACTTTAAAAGCGATCGAGCATACACGCACGGCACGGCTAAACGATTTCTTCAGAAACCATGCGAGTACGTTAGCCAATCAGCCGGAGAGGTGCGTAACGTGCGTAACAATGGTCACCTTCCTAATTTATGCACAGCTGCGAAGCCGGAGGAAACGAGACACGTTCGTATGGAATGTAAAGTGAGCGAGAACAAACGGTCAAATCCAGTTGCCTAATTCTATATACGAGTATTACAATTCAAGTTAATATTCCAAAGTAAAGCGGAAAAGGTGATTCATTTTTCCGTGGAATCTCAGCTCGCGCCAGGAAAGAGTTATATTTACGAAGGAGAGCCGAACGGCTCGCGCGTGACCTCGCCGGCCGGCACGATTGTTTGAACGCAAAGCCGCGGCGCATTTGGACGTATCGAGCGGATTTCGTCAAAAACCGGCGATGCGGCGATAAGAGATCGTTCGTCTTAAGCGACGCTCTGCCCAAACCATGACGCTCGTTGTTTATCTTGAACAAAAACCATCGTTGAGGCAACGCCAGGTCAGACGCACTTCTCCCTTTGACTTCTTATGGGTCGTCAAGATGACTAGTACATGCTGTCAAAGCGCCATGCTAATACGCTAGGTGACGAAGCACCCCACTTGCGACATTAGCATATCGTCCTCAACACAGGAAGGAAAACGATTTTCCCACGTTGCCGTTTGTCTCTGGACTTTACCGCCGACCAAAATGCCTCCGGCTGGGGAGGGACGGCGTAAATCTCTGCGGCGCGGGGGCCGAGTCCGACCTGGACGGCCGGCCTTTCTCGAGCCTTTGTTTGGCAGTCGGTCCCCCCACCCCACCCCACCCCTTCCCTCTTTCATCTCGCGCAGAGATAAATCCCTCGACGGACCCGGCCCGACTCGAGCCGAAGGAGCGCCCCCAGCCGTCGCCATCCATCACGGCGGCGCTGTCCCGTTTCATGTGGGGGTGCGGAGATCCAGCGCCGGTCGCGAGCTTCCGAGGACGCCGGCAACACGCTCATCAATCCTTAAGGGATTACCACTGACCCACCACCACCCCCACCCCCACCCCAAAGCCTGCCGCCAACATTGACCACGCTTGCCCTCTCGACCACGGCGGACTAACGACAGGAACGTTCGGCAGCGGACCGCGCGGCGGAGGGGAACGTTCTCTTGGCCATCCGTCATCCTGCGTGGAGGAGGGCGGGTGGGGGGAGATCGAGGGAGGTGGAGGGTGGGGGAGGTGTCGAGGAGGAGCGAGGGGGTTCGCCCAAGTCTTCTCTCGGCACCGGAAGCCGACCGCAGAATGGTTTCTGCGGTTTTATCGATCGTGAATCGATTGGTCGTGTGGGCCCCCGTGATGTCACTTCCTGCGTTGAGATGTTTTCTTTTTGGGTCGTTTGATTGTCCCACACAAACATTGTAGTATTTATATTCATAAGTTAAACTGTTCTTACACCTAAATTGTGCACAGATGCCCAGGTGTAGTAACGCAGAGGATGCCTCGCTTTTCCATACTATAAAACGCAAAATTACACACATAGTATATCGGAACAAAACAAACGTAAACGTATTTGCATTCAAAAATCCGTAACAAAGCAGTACTTTTGGCAGGAGGCAAAAATCACTGTTGACTAGTGTAACGGGTTTATAGACGGATGGTCTCCCAAGTCAAAAGACAGTGTGTCATCAAAACAGCAATCTCGCTGTTGTTTTTGGTTTCACTTTCAGATCTTATTAGAAGTGTTTTCTTTTGAACTCTGCATTTATCAAACGTGTGGGAAAAAAAGCAAGGCTCAAAGCACCAGACGAAAAAGCTAATTGATAAAAGGCAACATTTGACGGTATTATTATTATTCCCTAGGGAAGCTAGATCAGCACGAAATAACAGCCACCTCGTGCGGATCATGTCTTACAATGAGGTGCCAAAACACTTAAAGGTTAGGAAGCCCTACACAAACACAGGAAGAAGTGTGTTTCACACAAGAGGGACCGAGAGCTCCGAGCTCTGCGAGCTCAGATGAACGCGGCCGAAGAAGCAGCGGATTGGAATCTTCATTGTTGCCCGTAACGTGGAATATCTCGCTCAAAATGTGCAACGCGCAGCGTTATTGCGGTACTATGAATGGATTTAGGAAGCAATAAAATAACAGCGAGCGGGCAGTCCACGGGGCCACGTCTGACAGAGAGCTAACGGTCACCAAGCGCGCATGCGATGTCAGGCTGCCTTTAATTCCGTTCGCGGTAGACAATGAGGCAAATTATTTTGACAGGCGTTTCCTCAAACGCATTGAGACTCGAGTCATTCCGACTTCCGACTTCTTCGGAAGACTGGGAAAGAGCAAACGTGGATCATAAAACCCTCGCGAAGCGCTGCCGTGCGGTCTAAGGGCTCTTAGCACGAACCGAAGCGTGGGTGTCTCACCATGTTAAAATAATGTCATTGACCTCGGTGCTTTTGACCGAGAAAGGTTATCTGCGTGGAAGAATTTTCACCATACGACAGAGAACCACCCACGCGTGGATGTGTCGCTCGTGTTTGGATATCGTGGCTCCTAATTAACCGAGACACACACAGTTTATATCGCCTCAAAGCTAAATGTGTAAGCGATGGCTACCGACGAGGCAAACGGCTTTGAGTTGTAGTTTAATAGCCTACGCCTTATTCTATTTTTGTGTCGTTTCTGCTCACAGGGTGGATTTGTGATTTCTAAAAATATTCTTTACAAATATGCAAGTATGCACGAGGCCGAGGCACATGACGAGACGCATCATTCATGACCGTCATTCACGATACCTCTCACTATGCACCTCAGTAGTGGATTTTGACTAGAAACTTTTTTAATATATAAAGTTCTTGTCGATGATGGTCACAAACATTGGTTAAAAGTTCCCCTGATGTTCTGTACCGTAGCCTTTATTTGACTGCGAACGAGGCTTTGTTTTACGATTGTGGCATTCGAGTTGCAAAACTCAAAGCACATTTGGTGACAAATTAATGTCATATGCGACGTGACATCCCACTATGATGTTTTATCTGACATTCCTCGGACGTTTAAAACAGTTCTAACACGCAGTAGGAAAATTGTGTCAAACTAAACGTGAACTGTGTTATGGGGCCACCTAGCGACACGCGAATTTAATTGTCAGTGTACATTTTAAATAGCCGGTGCGTTTCATTCTAAAACTCTAAAACTCTAAAATTCTTGTAAAACACGCCGTCTCTAGACGAAACGGATGCAACTTGTTCTCGTGTTGTTTTCGTCCAAGAAAGTCGACGCTCGATTTAACCCGCAATATAGAGTATAGTAAAAAGGAACGGTGTACTGCGTGCGTTTAGCCACCAGATGGCAGAAGTTAACGTCTGGAAGACGAGCGATTGCATCATTTTTCTTTCCATTTATTTTGTTACGCATAACTTTTTATTTTAACAGGTAAACTTGAGATTGTAATGCAGTACAACGAAACGCTTACTTATATATTAGATAAATTTGAAAATCGCGGTAGGACCCTTTTCTTCTTCCAAAGTAAAAAGCAAGTTGGGACATTTGGTGATAACGACGTACTACGAAGCACGCTTTAGACCGAGAACGCTTAGTCGAAGAGCCGACGTGCTAAACCGTAGTCGCCTTCGCTTGTTTTCTTTCCGAACTACGATTAATTTTATGTAGGCTATTTTTTGGAATGCCCTACTCCGAGAGCCGGAGGGGGGGGGGGAACGGGCAGGCAGGGGGAAAAAGAAAAAAAACACGTCTTTTCCTTGCAGCTTATTGGTCGGGCTCGCTTTCCTGCTGCCACAATACTGCACGCACGTGACCAACCTTTTTCGTACACACACAGTAAAGCGCTGGCACTTAAAAGACAACGCCATGGCGTTTTTCGCCTACAAATTGGCCAATCGTACACGATGACACCGATGTGTTAAAAACACAAACATTAGTACCCCGTCCGAATCTCTCGCCGGAGGTGGACCATGGCGGCTGCCACGAGCAGCAACGCGGCCACGACCACGCTACAGAAGCATTCCAGTATCGAGCATACACGGAAACGCATAGACCCTCGGAGAAGACAAGCCGCTCTGTCGTTCCTCAGCAACATTTCGCTGGACGGGCGGCCCGTGCAAGACGACGGGGACGACCAGATCGACGAGGACGGCTCGCTCGAAGCGAGGACTAGACAGAGCCTGGTTTCTGCGGCGGAGCGCGCCGCTGCCTCCGCGGCCCACGCGTTGGCCGCGGCGAACCAGGCTCTGAGCAACCGCGCGAGCTTCGGGACGAGCCCCTCCGCCGCGTGTTCGGACGTGGAGGGGGACGCGTTCTCGAGCGGGGCGCAGATCCACTCCGTGTTCGGCTCGCCGTTTTCCGCCGTGCCACCCGCGACGAGAGGAAGACTACAGACGTTCACTCAGGGAATTCTACCGGCCGCCTACTCCAGGCAGTCCCCGCAAAACTACTGCTGCCTGGAGGGGGGGCAGATTAGCAGCTCTGCTCTGGAGCTACAGAGATCGAGGTAACTGAACGCACACGCTAATTAGGAATAAAAATGTGTAATCTGGTGATAACGAAGCGTCGGCGACATGCAAGTAAGTACACGGTGGAGTCCATAGGTCGCATTTGTTCGCTTGTGGTCGCTCTGCCGTTGCATAGACGCTCACGTGCACATGGGTTACATAATAGTGCAGGCCACGAGCGTATGGCAGAGTTCATCGTACATATGCAGGAAAGGTGTCCGCTCAATTTGAGGGGAAAAAAGGTGAAAACCCCTAAACCGGCCGGTCTGCGCTGTAAGCCAGTAGTCATTAAAGTCACTACTTTACTTGCGGTGTAATGCTGTTATGTTTGATGCTGCCGTGAATAGCGGTCTTTGAGGTAAATATCAAAGAATCGATTGTGCCCTTGCCATTTTAATGAACCACCGGACATGTAAAATAACTTGTGTGGAGTTAATTTTTCTCTTCAGGGTTATTAAGATATGCATAGAAAGCAAGAGATTACACACGCGTTGTGGATTTTGCCATTGGAGCGCTTCAAAAAAAACAAACCCAAAACAAACAAACGGGCGGCTCAGGTGGTGGAGGAGTACACCTTGCATCCAGCCTGCCTTTCTCCACCTTCGTCCGCGTGTAATCAATGACGCTCACCACCCCCCGATGTGGAATCGACCCGCCCCCAACCGTCAGGCCATGCGACTTTTCCCTCTTTGGGATAAATTGTAGTGTGCGGTGGGCCCTCCATCTACCGTCAGACATCGGCTTGGCTTTAGTAATAACCCCATAAGTAAGTCGCACTTGTTGTTTTCGCAAAACTTTTGATGGCAGACTTTGTTTGCTTGACCGCTCATGCTGCTAGCCTACGAGCTAACCGCCTCGTGAGGGAGAGGCCGAGCGTTAAGCACACGGGAGTGCACTTTCTCCTCCGGGTCGCCTATCGCTCTCTCTCTCTCTCGGTTGTTGTTTCACAATACGAACCGACAGCAACCCGAGACTTGCACGGCCGTGCGTGCCGGGCCGTGTTTGTGCGCCGGCTTCGGTGTCGGTGCCGTGGAGAAATGTGACCTCGTTTCGTGCGAGCTGGCCCGTCGCCCCACCGCCTTTACCTTGGCCAGTACGTCACTCCATCGTGCCCGGTTCGTGTTGCCTGTGACTCGTCTTGACCGACTTTTTTTTTTTGTTTTGTTTTTTTTAGTCTGAGGTGTTATGACACACGGTCTGCTTCTCCCGCTCTTGGCGTCACCGTATCCGGCGGCCAAAGCGTTCTGTCCTACATTCTCCAAATACCGGTGTTGTGCTATTAGCTTACGTTACGTTTCACGTACGACCTTTTATCAGGCACACAATGACGTGGCGCTGCGATTCAACACGTTTCTTAAGCGTCGTAGTCGGGTCTCGGGCGTGCGGCCAAACATTCTGCACCCCCGCCTTTTGGCTTCCTTGTCCCACGTGGCGCACGACCCCCCTGGATGGCCCGGGCCGGCGTTGGCTGAAAGCCTCCGGACTTTGGTGCGAGCCCAGGAATGGCCCTCGGCTCAGAAACGAAAACGAAAGATGTAGCACAGGGGTAAGGAAGGGGCCGGCGTGACGCGGGATGCGAGAAAACGACGGGCGCGATAGGAACGGGAGTAGCCCAGCCGGCGCATCGCCGCGTTCCGTCTTTGTTTGCCTTTGCTCTCGTGAGCGCACGGGCCGCAGGCCATATAGCCTGTACTGTAAATCCGACCGTAACGACCTTTATTATCAGCAGTGCCGACATTTACACGTTTACCTACCAGCGTCTCGCATGCTCATACACGCATCAGCCTAACGCTCTCTCTCCACCTCACCATGTGTCCCACGCACTGCACTTTGACACACTCGGTCTACTTGTCACTGTCTATCCTCCCTCTCTCTCTCTCACACACACACACACACACACACACAGTGTCTGGCCTGTTCTTAGGGAGCAGCTGGTGGACACTAACACAGGTTTCTGGCTGTAAGGGGAAAAATGCCCAGTCTATAGCCCTCTCCCTCTCTCTCTCCCCCCCTCCATTCCACTTCCTCTCCCAGACTCCCTCCTGTCTTGCCTCTGTTAGCCAGCAAAGTGTAGAATCTTCAGATGGGCTGCCAAGAGTGTTTGTTTGATGTCCTAACACATGGCCATAAAAGGCATACATACACACACACACGCAAACACTTTAGGCCTTCCACCTGTCACGGTATCAGATTATTCCTAATAATCATATGATTTGTGCACGCAAAGTTAACCGAGCCTGAAACGGAAGTCGGTCCAGCGCGGCCCCCGCGTTCCGGCCCTCCCCCGTCCGGTGTGTGTGTGGAGTGTGTATGAGAGAGATGTATGTGTGTGTGGAGTGTGTTTGAGAGAGATGTATGTCTGTGAGGTGTGTGTGGAGTGAGAGAGCTGTATGTCTGTGTGGTGTGTATGAAAGTGTACAGTGAGTGTATTGTGTGCATAGTGTGTGTCTGTATTTGTGTGACTGTGTACTTGAACAGTTTAGGTATGTGTCTGTGTAGTATGTGAATGAAAATGTGTATATGGCACGAAAGAAGGTGAGTGTGTGAACATTACCGTGTGCAGTGTGTATGAAAATGTGTACAGCGTGTGTGTGTCTGAGTGATGTGTGACAGAGACGTATGTGTGTGTGTGGAGGAGCTGTTGGTTGTGAGAGGGTTAGATTGTGAGTATTAAGTTGTTTATGGTGCGCGTGGATATATGTGGTGTGTATGGTGTATATGATGTGTGTAGTGCACGAATGTGTATAGTGTGATGTGTATGAAGGTGTGCAGTGTGTATTGTGTGTATGACAACACGTCCTTAGGTATGTGTGTGTCTGTGTGCAGTGGGTATGAGTGAGATGTATGTGTCTGTGTGGAGTGGGTATGAGAGAGATGTATGTGTGTGGGGGGGGAGGGGGGAGAGACATTCCAAAATAACTGTCACTGCTTCTCTGAGTCGTAGAAGCGTCGTTTGATCTGATTTGCACCCTCCGAACAAACGGTTGTAGTTCGGCACATATTTAACTTGTCGCTTAACCGATGAGAGGGTGCGAGAGAGGACCCCTTGCCGACGATCTTGGTGTAATTGCGCGTGGTTTGACCCAATGCTGTCTGATTTATGACGAGTTAAACACAGGGGCAAATTGTGAAAAAGCCAATTGTGATTTTGGGAAATTTACACGGGAGCCAATGGAGCAGTTTTCTGTGCCTAGGGCCAAACAAACGCTCACCACTGTAAAACTAATCGATCCAACGATTAGATTCTTTGGCGTGCCAGAAAGGACAAGTTTGTCTACCACTTAAAATATAAATGGAGCTTGTAGGCGAATCCCTCTAATAAGAAGCAGTGGGATAACAATATAGTGCTTTTCAAGCCCTATAATAATAATGAGTATGAGGAATAACAATATAGTGACCCCTTGACTCGAACCGACATGAAGGTCGACTAAAGACGGAATAGCTGACTCGTGCAAACGGCACACGCTTTCACAGTTAATCGTGCATGTTTTAGCTTTGTGCATGATGGCTTTTTAGGGCCTAGATCAGTAAGTAAACGCCAAACGGCATTATACTGAGCCGTGGCCGGCCACCGGCAGATTAATTTGTCCCCTTGTTGTGCGATGCGTTCACATCCTAATCAGGGTTGCGCGTTTGACATTGTAAACATTTCTCAAGCCCCCCAAAAGAGCGCCAGCGTTAGCAGCACGTCGGCGTCCCAAAACCATTATACTGGAAAGCGCCAGAACTAGCCAGAACCCCCTAAAGCGGTCTGACCAACAAAAAAAAAACCCCGATGTTTTCCACAGCGGGAAGGAATCTGGCAGCTCGCCACCCCGCCGGCCTTCTGAAACAATGTCCCGTGTTTACTTGAAAGCAGAGAGTCGAGGGAGGTTCCGCTGCGATACAATGCCACGCTCGCGAGCCTCTGCCCCCTTCGCCAGTCCGGCGGCACCGCGGCGGACCCCGGGACGAGCGGACGTGGCCGGGGGATCTCCGCTTTGCGTTTCTTATCTGGCTTAGCGCTCGAATCGGACGCCGCGGAAGTAATTCCAGACGCGGCAGTGGGCGGTGTTTGCGCGTTTCCCCTATTATGATGTGAGCGCTGCAAAACGTTCATGTGACCGAGTCTCTCTGTCCCATAAGGACACGGAGACGATTGATGAGCGTCGTCTGGAAAACAAGAGCTATTCTCAGTCACCGCAGTACCCCTCTCAACACACACACACCACCGCTGGAAAACAAACGTCCTGTTTTAGAGTTAACGAAACGCAGACCAGAGTCATGAACCTTTTAGATGTTTTTCTGACAAATATATCCTCGGAGGGACGCGCTGTAGATTTATGCGTAACGCAATCCTCGCGCGGTTCATTGTGCCTTTAAAACTCGCGTCCCGGTACAACCTCGCGTCTAAAAACACGGATGCGTTTTTAATGCCGCGGAGACGAAGTCGTCGTCTTGTCACGCGTCCCCTCTCCGTCCCCTCTCCGTCCCCTCTCCGTCCCCTCTCCGTCCCCTCTCCGTCCCCTCTCCGCACGAGCAGGACGGACTCTTCTGGCGCTGTACGTGTTGGCGCTTTAATTCCAAGGACAGTTTGGCAGTCCGCCAGGCGCGTTTTGTTCTCCACGTGCAGCGGGACCGCCGTCTTCTCTGGAAAAGCAACATTTGAGCAGAGAGATTGACACTGGGAGCACGACCTCCTAGCGGGGAGACACCTCGCAGATAACTTTATGTTTTTAAATCCACGTAAAGACCATTTTCCGTGTTATTTAGTTGTTTCCATTCACTTTTTAATCTCACAATATACCGCTCGTTTTCAATAACCAAAACTTTACGTTCACTATAGTGAAGAAAAGGGGCAAGGAGTGTAATAGTTTAATATGTAGTCGAGTCAAATGTATTTATATAGTGCTTTTAACAGCACACGTCGACACAAAGCACGGGTCCAGATCCCTAAACGAGCAAGGAAAAACCAATAGACTAATATCAGAAGACACGGACCAATAACCACTTGCGTTTTTCACCATCCTATAAGTTGGCAGTAACCTCATTCCAGGATCTGTACACCCCAGCAAGAAGCCCCATGTAAGCAGACAGCTGTGTTTACTCCATCACCAAACACCCTTCTTTCTTCCAAGTTGTGTGTGTGTGTGGGTGGGTGTGTGGTGAGTCACATAAAAGCAAACGGTACTTTTTACACACCTGAACTTGAAAAGGTGTCAAATTTGCCCCGAACACAATATAAAAGTCTCTTAACCCTGCGTGGAAAAAGGCTCTGTGAGAATGTGGATAAAATCAATACTGGAGTAAAACTTTACATTTAGGGCTCTTATCCAGAGCGACATGGCTTTGCCATCTGTTGACAGGATGCATACTAGACCGTAGAATGCACGATATCCTTGAAGAGGTAAAAAAAAAAAAAACACGGGTGCAAAACAAATGGATGCTTTATACATACGGTAAATGTGTCTTGGACCGTACACGCTTGATGTTTATACGTGAGTGTCGGCTGTGCGTGAAATATTTGAAGATTTCTTGTTTAAGTTTTTAAAATTAATTTATTACTTGTGAAATATTTAAAGCAGTGCTGCTCCACTGCCCTCGTGTCTGAGTCCTCCCTGATCACCAGATCTCTCTCTCTCTCTCTCTCCAGGCGGAGACTGATCTCCCAGCGTTCTTCACTGGAGACTCTGGAGGACATTGAGGAAAATGCTCCCCTCCGCAGGTGTACAGATCTTCATAACAGCCCATCCATCTTTCACAATGCATCATTTTCCAAATATTATTGTGATTTTTTGCAGTGCTAAGTAAGAGAGCACACTCTTTTTGCATTTGAACATGGTGCAATACAGCATTTTTCACACGGTTGTCACCCAGACCGCAGCTCCCTAAGCCCAGTTGTGCTTGATGTTTTGAACAGCACATATTCATACTTTATCTTACCAAATGGTAATTATCAGTCACTTCACGGGCTCAATCAAACGAGCGGGCCCGGCTCCGGGAGACGACCCGTAGACGTCGCTCATGGGCTTTGCGATGGTAAAAAGTATTAAACGCTAGGTCCACGTACCGAGCCGTCCGATAAAGTGTTTACGGACGCCATCCGTTTGTCTTAGATGCCGAACCTTATCCGGCTCGCCCCGAGCAAAGAACTTCAAGAAGGTCCATTTCATCAAGAACCTGCGGCAGCACGACATCCGCAACGGCAGGTAGGTTCCCGCGCCGCAGACCCCCCCGCCGAGGGAGCTCCGCCGTGCCGTTCCCCCTCCGTTTTGCTTTTTGAATTTGCTGTTACTTTCTAAGATTCGCTTGAGAGAAGCGTCAGTCTGATGGTGTAGTTTGTCATAGTCCTAACTATTCATCAGAGAAGGTGTCGTTCAAACGTAGTTTGTTGATAGTTTTCGACAGCTGCGCTCCGACGTGACAGAAGTCGCTCGGTGTCTGCTATACTGCGAATGCTGGCATCGCGCGCCTGTCCATTTTTCCTGCTTAGCAACAGGCGGCGCGCTTCGTTCCCGGGAGTACGTCTCCGCGGTCAAAGGCAGGGAAGACGACCATTTAAGCGTTATAGTTTGGTACAAGACGCAAGTGTGTGTACATGTATGACTTTTTCCATCTTTTAATGTTTCGAGAGTCTTAAAATATTGCAGCAAACGTGTATTTATTTGACTGCTGGCTTGTGTGTTGGCTTGGCACGCTGAATTAGTTTATTTATGGTTTATGTTTTTTTAGGATAGTTCTCGTCAGTGGCAGAAGATCCTTCTATAGTGTCTTTTCTGTCCTGCCCTATCGAGATTGTAGCCAAACGGGGTACGTATTCTCCATCCAGCATGCAAACCGCTTCCCTCCTCTCCATCACCCCCACCCCCACCCCATAACGCCCTCTCGTCCTCGCTATATTTCAACTCGGCCTCTTTTACAGCTATCAGCATTCACCTTGTAAGGTATGCTTGTCTAACGCCTAACCGAATATCGGTTTTTGTTGCAACTTTGTTGTTATTTATTTAAGAACGTCAAGTCCCCGATCAGAGAAGTTGTAATTGTACTCTAATTTTTGCGAGAATAGAAATCGAAAATATTCTGACGACGACGACCGACTCTCTACGTTCAGGTGTAATCGACGCCTTTGATTGTTATCTGTGATTGGAATGTGAGGTTTTGTAAGTTTAGAAATAGTAGTGAAAAGAAATGTAGGATTGTTTTTATTATTCTCAATCTGAGCGATCTTTAGCGAGTGCCCTTTTTTATCCTTCCATTTCCGCTCTAATTGACGCGCTATTTGTTTGAAGTTTGGTCGGTGTACCACGGGGCGAGCTTTTTAAATCTGGCCTTTTTATATTTGAGAAGGAGCTACTGTATCTAGAGCCGATCTACAGATGTTCTCCAAGCGGTCGGTTAGCGTGGCGTCCTGGTGTTTTTTGGGCCTCGGATGTTTCCGTAGGTGTCGTGTTGTATGGCCAGGGAAACGTTTGCCTGCAAGTACGTCATATACATACATATGACACGGACTTTAAAGCGCGGACAACTTGGCCGAAGCAAAGGGAGAGGGAGGGTTGTGTTTTGTTTTTCAAAGAGTCAATCAGCCAATCCGTTTTGAGCGAGTGTATGTGTTGGTCAGCCAATCATTGTTTAATGTGATTGATTTCGTCAGCGTTCGTCTAACGTAAGGCAAACATATTGTTAGACTTAAACTAAAAACACAAACGCTGTAAGAGCAGCTCACATGGCACAGGTGAATGGATTTAAAGGGGCAATTTCAGAGGCTTGGACATATTCAAGTCTAAGAATATGTTTTATATGCTGACAAAATCAATCATCATGTCCAAATGATGCTTTCATTATATTTGAATCCCGGTGTGGGAATGAAGTGTAGAGTACGATTGTGATGACGAGTAGGAAAAATAATACAAACATTCCAAGCTACTGAAATGTACATTTGTGCTCAAAATAATGAGTAAATGTCAAAATTCTTCTAACAAATTGTACTTTAATGAACACAAATGCACATTCTGTTCCAAAGCAGGACAATTGGGAAAGGTAATTAAAAGTCAAATAATGAATTTTCACAGAAAGTCAGAAATGTAATGTTGAAACAAATAGCAGCGTTAACATCTTTTCTTGGAAACTCTAAAATGTACTGCACAAACTCAGAGATTCTTGATAAGTCAACTTTTGTTGCAAAACCACGGTTTCTGATTACCGCTTCACATCTGTGGTGCATGGAGTCAACCAATTTCTGGCAACGGTCAACAGGTATTGCAGGCCAGGCCAATTGTACTATATTGCAGAATTCCCCTGTGTTTCTTGGTTTTTAGAACAGTGTCTTGAAGGACCCAACATTTTTCTTGTTTTTTCAGGACAAATGCATGTCAGTTGCCTACACCCTTTTTTCCCCAAAATGCCTTCCCTAATCGAAGTCAGCACTGCTATTTATTTGAACACACCCTTTTCAATTTGACAGAATCTGCAGTATGCATGGGTGGCCTGCTGGGTTTGTTATACCCTCCAAAAAGTTACTTGTGATGTAGAGGTTGAAATGTTAACAAAAATATTGATTTATCTTGCTGCTGTTGGGGCACTGCTATTATTTTGAGCACTACTGTATAAACACACACACCAAAGAGTTGTTGTTTAAGATGCACTTTATGTAGACTAATACGATTTGAGGTTAAGACCCTTAAGTGAGGAAGCATGTCAGTGCCCTGCCTGGGACCAGAGTGTAGTGCAGTGTGTATGATGTACATGTGTGTATGAAGGTGTGCAGTACTCTTGGCTCCTCAGGTGTGTGTGTATGAGACATGGTGCAATGTGTAAAGAGTCTAGTATGTATTAAATGTTGCATATGTAGTGTGTCTGTGATGTGGGTATGAGAGTGTATGTGAATTGGGGGGGGGAGAGATATTCAAAATCAACTGTCGATGCTTCTCTGAGCGGAGAAGACTCATCCGATCCCTCTGAACAAACGGTCGTACAGGTGAAACCAGACGTTTATGTACGCTGCATAAAAAGACACGCGTGCATGTTTTGTTCTCACCGTCTCACGTGAAATCAGAATCAAGTCTTATGTTTCAGGCCAATTTGGATTGGCAAAATGATCTTTATTTGCCAACTGCCAGAATAATGAGAGCGAAATGAAGGCAAATTTTATTCAAAGTCAAACGTTTAAATACATTTCATTAGTATTTGCTAGTGATGCCCTTAAACCGTATGACTTGGGTCAAACGTTTTGGCTATCCTTCCACAAGCTTCTCATAATAGTTGGCCACTCCAAACCATTGACCGTTATCCTTAAGCCGCTCCGTAACCAGTTTGGCCGTACGCTTCGGGTCACGGTCCATTTATAAGACCTCTTTGCGCCCGAGCGCCAACATCCAGGCTGACGTCTCAAGACAGCATCTATTTTGCGAAGCGCACCAGTTCCTCCCACACCCATGTTTCACAGTTGGGATGGTGTTCTCAGGTGGGCAAGCCCCCTCTTTTTGCAAGTTGTGTCAGACCACATCTCCAAAAGGGTCGATACGGTACTCGTTTCACCGTGGACAACGACGCGCTCTTGCGTGGGCTTGCTAGCCATGTTGCATTCTGTCAAATAGGTTTGATTTAGCCGCAAGCATTTAAACAGCAGCTTAACATTCCTCCCTGACCCATGGTGGACTTTTAAAGTGAATCATTTATGTCCCAAAAACACCCCTCGAGTGCCTTTGTCTCGCACCGGCAGGGACGCCAAGGCAGAAGGTGGGCGCCACAGACACCCGTCCGGTGGCGCGAGCACCAAGGAGACGGCGATCGGCCTGGAGGGCGTGGAGTTGGGAGCTGACGGCAAGGTGAGTGCGAGAAGCAGCCTTCGTTCAAAGTATTGACCTATCATCTTAACGTACGCTTTCGTTGGGCAGACTGTGTCCTACATGCGTTTCCTGTACCCGAGCGACGCGCTGTCCCGCCGCAACACCATCGACTCCACGTCGTCCTTCTCGCAGTCCCGCAACGCCAGCCATCGCAGCCTGAGCCTGGCCCGCGTCAACAGCAACCATAGTAGCCTGGACACAGGTTTGTGCATCTGAGATGTCTTCCTGACCCCAACAAGTAGAACCCTAATATAAGGCCATGCTGAATCTGTTTTTTTTTTGCAGGGAACGATGCCGGGGATTCACACGAGTACGACCCCAACCTTCTGGATGATCCGCAGTGGCCATGTGGGAAACACAAGCGAGTGCTCATCTTCCCATCCTACATGGTACTTACTTAACACGCAGACAAAACAAGGGTGTCAATTTATTCAACCAAATTCCTACTCACCAATCCACTTGAATGCTGCAACAGGTCCAAAGGAACAAACATTCAACAGGTGGCACAATGCTGCTTCTTTCCCCCACCCCATGTTCAAAAACCTTTTCAATTCAACATCAGGCAGAGTGAACTGCACACAAAATCAAGGCCCATCAGAGACATCTTGTCATCTTCACCCTGTGTGAACACAATAAGACAAGGGTTAAGAAAGATTCTACACCAGAAATGGGCCACTATTGGAGAGCTTTAATGACACTTGCCTTTGACTTCCAGACCACAGTCATCGAGTACGTCAAGCCCTCAGACCTGAAGAAAGACATGAACGACACATTCAAAGACAAGTTCCCACACGTTCGCCTGACTCTCAGCAAGATCAGGAGGTAAAACCGGTCTGCGCGCCTCACCCTTCGGTCCGGCCTCCGCTCGTCCCTGAAACCCCCCCCGGTCTGTGTTGCAGCCTCAAACGTGAGATCTGCAAGCTGGCCAGGGAGGAGTGCGGCTACGAGGAGCCCACCGTGGCTGTGGCCTTCGTCTACTTCGAGAAGCTGGTGCTGCAGGGAAAACTCGACAAGCACAACCGCAAGCTGTGTGCCGGGGCCTGTGTCCTGCTGGCGGCCAAGATCGCCGGCGACCTCAAGAAGCATGAGGTCAAGCTCCTCATCGACGTGAGTCCCGCCGTCCCGTCTTTGCGCTCGTCCGCCTCTTGTATAATGCATAAAGCCTGCGCTATTTTCGCTCTTCAGAAACTGGAGGAGAGGTTTCGGGTGAACCGCCGCGAACTCATCGCCTTCGAGTTCCCCGTGCTGGTGGCCCTGGAGTTCAACCTGCACCTACCGGAGCACGAGGTTATGCCCCACTATCGCCGCCTCCTGCAGAACTCGGCTGGGCCGTGAACAGAGGGCTTCCGGACGTTCCCTCTCCTGTGCATGCTTCATAGCTTTAACAAGGTCTCCAAAGTGCACTTTTCTGGTTTGGGCCAACTTCATCTCCTTCCTAAAAACATTCGGTTTATTTTAGCACCGTTCTGCCCGTGCTCTACGTTAGAGTGGATTCTAAGCACGTTTGTAGTGCTGCGCCAGAGAGGGAAGGTGAAAGGTCAATCGTCGACGCCAAGACAAGTATCCATCTTTAACGCTGTAACTTGCTTTGGATCATTTCACTATTCCTTTCTCATCACACACACCACCTTGATGACATTGGGAAGAAGAAACACCAAGTATACAATTCTGAAACATTATTGTGAAAATCAATGACTTGCACTTTATTCATTACAGTCACACCAGCCTGTTATGCATTTGTAACATTGTGTAAATATGCTTATAAAATAAAATGTACCATTTCTTTTCATACAACGTGACTAAACATGTAAACATTCTTTAAAAAAAAAGTTTACTAACCAACTCTACACATGGCCAAATTATTGTTGGAGACGCGTCGCTTCCATCCGTGCCGATTAGACACCCTTGACTACACGATAACAATTCTCAATCGGATAACCAAACTGTACTCATCAATTATACACACATATGCACAAGACTGTTCCGCTAGACCGCAATCCTGGAAAAGGGTTGAGTGACTTACATGCTTAGTGCACACGCGTTAATCATTCAGAGCCGGTATGGTACGAATGGCCCAGCAGGCGTTACGTAATAAAGAATACGTCACTGCTTAGCAAAGGTTACACCGTAAACAAACTCCCAACAGCAGCATCGCTTAAGAGAAACAGATTAAACCTCACAAAGCCACATGCCTGAACACCAAAACTTCCCCAACTCTAGTTGGCATAGGTGCAGCAAAACATCAGAAATCGCGCCACGTTAACGGAGGTAGTCGGACCAGGAATGCAAGAAGCAAGATTACACCCCCTGCGTGTGCACAGATTGTTGACTTAATCAGATTACAACAGGTGGATTCCGTTCTCAGCAGCTCCAAATGAAATAAAACAATCGGGGGGGGGGGAAAGCACGGATTAAAGAACGCTTCAAGAGAAAAGGGTGGGGAACTGCTTCCTAAAACGTCCAAAAGCGAAGACCGGTGCACAAAATCAATACTTCATCTAGTCTCCATCGTGGGGGGTGCGAGAGGAAACGCATCAATAAAAAAAGGAATTGCCAGCTTGTACGATGTCTCAGGTCAGTCGTCCAGACCTCTGGGATCTTGGTAAAGATAAAGAAAAGGGGGGAAAAGCCACCGGCAACATCTTAGCCGACCGACTCGAGAACGAACGCCTGCTCCATTACAAAATAAGGTAGACGGCAGAGAACCAACTCTGCACATGTAGGCCATCTGGCACCATCTTGTGGAGGAACAAGATCAAATCAGACATTGCCGCTACCAATTGCTTTTCCTTTTAGTACAACGAGACGTTCTTTAGAACTCCATACCGGTGTCTAAATGCTCCAGGAAAATGGAGTTGGGGATTCAAACTTTCACGTCGTTGGCCTGCATGGGCTAAAAAGGTTGAAGTACTTGTGAAGTGAAGCATCTGGAGGGAACATGCGAACGGTTGTAAAAGTCACTGGAGCCAGGACTTACAAATCTCAAGCACTTTTATTCAAACAAACAGATCCATCCCTGGAATGCAGACATCGTGGTCAATTGTCATTAGATTAAAACAATTATAAACTAGGGTTTAAAGCATTCTTTAAACATCAGATCCATTCATGAGAACTGCACTTCCTCATGCAATCGGAACCCAACAATGCTCTCCAAGGTATTCCGTGCCTCGGTGAGGCCAAGAGCCCTCCCTTTACATCACCACCAGCCTGGCCCCCACCCCCTACCGTTGAGATAGTCTAGGGCACTCACGACTTCAGTCGACTCCCAGTGCAAACGTACCAGACGATATAAAAAACACCCGCTCGGGGTGAGCCCAGTGCCGATTCTTTGATGCTAAAGCTCCACGTAGAAAAGAAAAAATAAACAAAAAATACAAATCGTCCAACATCTGTGAATCGCACGCAAAAACCCACACACTAGTTAACGAACCCATAGTGATTAGTTTACTTCAGCCGGTCGTATTGTGCAGTGGTCATTTAAAAGCATCAAAGTGAGACGCTGAGGAAACGCTTCGCCGTTTTGACAGATTACGATTTTACTGCCTTTACGGTCAAAACGGCTCGCTCAAATAAATAGGCAAGTCGGTTAGCAACAGGCGTCGCATTCAAATACAAAATGTCTACCGTGTCAGTCAAATTTCAATACGTTCGTCCAGAGGGTCCCGGTGAGGAATCCACCATCACGCTAGCAAAGACTCGAGTTTACCAGTTTGTTTTTTTAGTGCTCCCAAAGCAAACGTCCTGAGTTAGGGTCTCTGTCAAAGTGTGCGCTTGTGTTAGTGTGGGTGAGCAAGCGTGTATGAGGGGGGGGTAAGGGGTCATGATGGGGCCAGGTTGGGCCATGATTCTTCCCCCCCCCTCTCCCCAGTGCAGTTACTGCTTGAGCAGGTGTTCGCGTTCGGTCCCCGCCAGTCTCCTCTGGGCAGCCTTCAACTTGGCTCGATTTACCGACGGTCCTGTGGGAAGAAGGGCAACACCTTTTACTCACAGCGCTCAACGTTACTCAAAGGAAACTCGTTTCATACAACCTTTTGTCCAAGTGGCAGGATATATATATAAAAAAAAATAAATAAATAAAAAAGGATTCCAGGCCTGGTCCGTGTACTTCAGAGAATGTGCTACAGCAGCAGCTTTATTTTTTGGAAAGATCGGTACCTGCGTAGCTGAGCAGCACGGGCAGGAAGACCAGGCCGTGAAGCGCCCCGAGCAGAACGATGGCCAGATACATGCGGAAGTAAAACACCTGGAAGATCTGGGACTTGGAGAGCGCTAGGATCAGGATCCCGCCGAACTTTGTCAGAGTGATGCCGCTGAACACCTGGGGGGGGAGAGACGGACACCTGTCACAAAGGAGGGGGACTACGACCACAGTGGCTTAGAGTCAGGAATAGACGTATTTTAAATTGTAGACGTCCAAGCACAGTACTGCACATTCTGGGGGTTTTTGGGCCAATCATTTCACTAGCTTTTAAAAAGGTCCTTCATAACATGTATTACACTACATAAAGTGCATCTTGTAAACATACAACTCTTTGGTGTGTATTTATATTTCAGTAGCTTTGAATTACTCAACATGGATTCTAAAAATACGTTCAATGATGGACATTTGTAAACAAAAATCACCACAGCTTCTTTAGGATGCACGACATTTATTACTACACTGTTTGGTGGTCATACAATGGACCTGTTAAAAAAATAAATAAAAGCCTCAGTGCTCTGGGGCCTTTACGACCACCACTTTCATCCGCGTTAAGGTTTATGCATAGAAACATCAATCGCCGGCATCGTCCAATAGGATCCTGAGGTCCTTTCAGAGAAGCAAACAATTTGCCGACTCTCTTGCTACTGGCACCTATAAATCACTTTCAGGGAGCGTAAACATCAGTGCGCAAGCTAAACGTGACCATGTCTGAAAACAAAATGCCGTCCTCATGCGCCACCGGCACTTGTTCGCGAGATGCCGATGCCTTTCCGCGTTATTGCTGCCTCTAGACCAGAGTAGAGACCAATGACCGATTAAGCCCAGTTATGAGGCCGGGGGAGCTCATGCTACTGACGCCTGTTGATTTTAGCGACGATCGTGTGCACGTGCAAATGATCCGATACGCATCTTAAAGCAACAACGTTTGTGATATTAATGGCATGAGGAGTCATGTTTCTTCATGCAAATCATATACACGAGCTGAAGGGGATGGTGGTACTCACAGAGCTGCCCATGTGCGACAGGGCCTCCTCCGCACGCTCCACCCGCTTGGCCCTCGTACTGACGGAGAAGCCCCTCACTATGTGACTGCAGAACTCCACAGATATACCACAGCTCTGGGGGGGGGAACCACAAAACAACAAATTCAAAAGCCCACAGTGGAACAGTCACATGACATGCCCCCACCCCCCCCAGCCGTCACTCCACCCACCATGACCAGGTTGACCAACGAGACCGCGTTGAGGCTGATGCTCCACAGCCACATGACGCCAAACATGTTGACGAGGATCATGGCGATGGTGAGCGAGACCAGCGCCGCCGACCGCAGCTCGAAGCCCAGCAGCACGGTGCTGACGGCAAAGATGGCCGCCAGGGACACGCCCAGGTTCAGCGCCGTGTCGTGGGCGATGGTGAGGTACTGCTCGTAAAACACGTAGAACACGCTACGGACGGAGGAACGTGTGGAAAAAGACGGTTTACCGGTCTCGAAACATTTCTATTATGCGCATTTTCTTATACTTTACCACCGAAAGCAGGAGCGCACCTGTAAGGGAACACGCGGCAGGTCCGGTTGGCCCGCCCCGCGGACAGCGTGATGTTGTCGGCCAGCCGCCGGGCCATTCTCATGGCGTCGATGTTGTCCGCGGACGTCTTCAGGACGGCGTGGTAGCTCATGAAGTGGGTGGCGCCCACTTCAGTGCCGTTGCGCTTCAGCTGCACGGCCGTGCTGTAGGCGGCGTGGCCCCTGGCGGAACACTTCCGTCATAGAGTGCAAAAAAACCACAGCGAAAACCTTAGCGGGACCAAAATCGCTACGGCTTTGCGCTCACCCTTTCCCGCACTTGACGTTGGGGTTGTCGGAGAGGAACATGGGGAGGAAGCGCGTAAAGTCGGTGCCGTTGGGTCTCCGCTTGCCGTCGTGCGTCAGAGGCCTGCAGCGCACGCAGGAGTCGTCCACCACTGGAGCAGGAACGGTTCGGCAGAGGTGAATAAAACAAACGGCCAATTACCGTTATTGTCGGTAAGGTCGGTGCAGCGGCGTACCAGAGGCGTTGCAGAAGGCTCCGGTGGCGTTGTAGTATCGGCAGCAGGACGACTGAGGCTTCACCCAATCAAAGTAATCGTCCAGCCAGGAGGAGGGAGTCGTGTCGATCTTGGTGCTGTCACACACACGTTTAGACAGTCACCATTCAAATTCATTTCTTTACCGATGGTACGTGCCCGTGTTAACCGTTTACACTGAGCGAGAGGCTGCCGCGTGTGTGCGTATATATACACTCACTAATCGCTCATGAGGGATGCGGTGAAGATCTGCTGGACCAGAGAGTCGTTGTTGCAGCCCACGCCGCCGCACACGCGGTTCTGGCCGTCGGACGTGCGGTAGTCGTAGCCGTCTTCCACCACAAAGTAAACCGGAGGCCCCGTGTGCAGGTAGGTGGTCAGGTTTCCGAAATAGTCCAACACGAACGAGTCCTAGCGGACGGGGCGCAAAAAGACAGGCGTTTAAATCGGCTCGGAAGGCGAACGGCCGATCGTTTGAACGTGACGGCGACTTTAAGGCTTACGTCCGGCATGGAGAGCTGCTGGTCCAGGCCGACCTCCACTTTATCGATGACCGCTATGCTGAAGGACAGCGTGCCCACAAACACGGCCACCTAGGAAAGAACAGACACGTTTACGCCTGAGCGCGGTCGTCCGACGACGGGGGATTGTGTCACCGAATAAAAACAGTGACTCACCACAAGGGGGCGCACCCAATCCTTCAGAATGAAGGGAGCGTAGATTTTCTTAAAAAAGTGGAAGAGGATGCCGTCGGTCTTCTCTTCTGGCGCGTCCGACAGTTTGAAGCAGCACGCGATGTCCAGGCGATTCCTCTGAAAGACGATGAATTTTACCTCAGGAAATTCATCAAATATGTAAAGACACGGAACCGAGCGCGTCCCTTCCTCACCTCCTGTCTCCGAACGTCCAGACCCAGCAGGGAGACGAAACAGCTGATCTGCAGCAGGAAGTCGATCAGGACGGCCAGGCCGGCAAAGAGCGAGAACGTCCTCACCGCCGGCATGGAGGACAGCGCTCCTGCGGGGACGGAGACGCACAGTCAAAACAAAAACGGGATGCGCGCTTTTCTGGACCGCCGACAAAAAGAGAAGGGGACAAACCGCCAAGGTTTACTCGTCGTCTCACGACTCTGGCTGTCAATTTTACAGAAGCGCAACAGCGTGGGCAAAGGGGCGCTGGGCCGAGCGTTCGCCTCACCCAAGAAGAAGGCCACGGTCTCGGAGAGGGAGGACAGGAACATGCCGGGGGCCACATCTCCCAGGATTCGGCCGATCTGCTGGTGCAGGTCCTCGTGCTGCATGCGTTCGTCTCTCTGCGTGCAGAAACGGGAATGGAAAACATTCGTCTGGGACCGGAACTTCCCCCGGGTTGAGCGGTCGCTGGAGTGCTAGGTTCCCCCTACCCCCCCCCCCCCAACAACTGGCTAAAACTCAAAGCTTTGTAAAGCTGATGAATACCGTTCAGGTTGGTGGATCAGAATAGCGAGAGGCAACGTCACTCGTGGTGCTTTGAATCAGCACATTTTATAATCAAGTGACCGGTGCCTACAAGGGGGCCCGTAGCTTCAGAACTCGCCCACCGCAGTAAGAGAGGGACTGAACTTTCGAAGAACTGAGGGAAGGGAAATCTACCTTCCTGAAGGTGGCAGACACTGAAACTTGCAGCCACGTGGGCAAAAACGGAAGTGAAAAAGAACCGACGCGTCATGGCTACGCTTCAAAAACAATAATAAAACCATAACGCTATTTTGCCCTGCGACGTGAATCGGAAATGCCTGGAGCAATGCAGACCTGGAAGGTCTGCACGATGATGAAGATGTTGTCCACCCCCACGGCCAGCACGAGGAAGGGGATGACCTCGATCACTATGAGGGTGAGGGGTACGCCGACAAAGCTGAAGATCCCCAGGGAGCAGACCACGGAACTCAGCACGATGAGGATGCCCGCCACACCCAGGGAGATCTTGGAGTCCACCTGGAAGACGACAACGATGACGCGCGTTACTCGTCACGTACCCCGACACGGCCCCCAAGCCTACGCCTTCGTACCGCCGCTCACCAGGATTCGTCTGCAGCTGTGGATATGGCCCAGCGCCAGAGACACGTAGGCAAACATGATGGCGTAGCTGAACGCGATGGTACCAATGTCACCTTCGCTTTCGCGATCGATCTCGTCCTCGATGCTGCGCTCAGAGTTGAAGGCCACGGTGAGGTTGGGGTTGCTGTAGTTCTTCAAGAAGCCCACAAACCTGAGGGCAGACGAGGAGCGCGTGGGTCAGAGGTGAAGCGGGGTAAAGCGCACGCGGTCTCATCTGGACCGCGAGCGTGAACGGTACGTGCGGATTACGCGGTCAAAAGCGCTCACTCCTTCTCCCAAGCGCGAGCTTTGCCCAGCTTCTCCGTGTCGTTGAGGTAGTTGTTGACGGGAAAGGTGATCACCAGAGCGGTGGCATTGCTGTAGGCTGTGCCTAAACAAGGAAAGGTACTCATGACCCCAAACAGTGGCTTACAGAATTATCAAAAACACACTGTATATTCGTGCCTAATCTTGCAGCATGAAAAGGAAACAATCATAGCCGATATGGGGGAGGAGACGAGGGAGGAAATAATAAACGGACCTTCATAGCCGCCAAGGACCAGCCAGGGGAAAACGGGTCCTCCGAACGTGCCCATGCAGGGGTCGTGGAAATGCCCCATGTCGTCAAGAGCTACCGGTGAACTGGGGCAGGCAGAAAAGATCAGACAAGAGGGAGAGTATGAACAAGATTTAAAAGTACCCCCCCCACCCCCAACAACTACACACAAAAGGAGTGGAATTATTTACTTATTTTATACATCAGAGTCGGTCAGCCTGATGTGCCACTTAACATGGGCAGCCTACCTGACGCAGTACAGGAAGTGAGTGTGGTAGTCGTTGTAGACAAAGAACTCGTCGCCGAAGGTGTGGTTGAGCACGTCGTGGCTGTTCTGGAAGTAATTCAGCACGCTCAGGATGGTGCAGTTGCTGTTGTAGGGGGCCAGCGGAGACGTGCAGATGTCCTTCAGCGTCACCCTCTCCCCCTTATAGTCCGCCTCAAGGTTCTCGATGGCAATCTGGAGATCCAGGACCTTGGCAGAATAAGAGAAGCCAGGGGTTTAGACGCATTCGTGTTAAACCTTCGCAGCTTACCTGGATACAAATATTCATAGCGGCGAGCGCGGTCGCATGATCCCATTGAAAGAGTCACTTCTGCAGCCCCAGGTCTCGGTTCTTAAGCAAAGTAAGCCGTGCTTCTGCTAAAGGAGGCACGCGACGCCCACGAGGGCGGCTCTCGTTTCCGTGATGCCCTAAAGACGCTTTAAACCAAAGAGAATGAGTACGCATTCATTTACTCCGCAGGAAAACCAAAGGGCCGTATATACCTGACCAACACTTCCAAGGAACAAAATATTTACAAGGCGTTTACAAAACAAACTTTTGGGGGTGGGAAGAAAAAACGAGTTTACAGGGAAACCGCTCTTCTGTTCAATATGCTGCGTTACGCAGGCCGTGGCTCCTAATTGGATGACTGGACCGTGCACGCAGTGTGCAAAATAGAATCATGCGTTTCTTCCCTAGAGCTGTACCTAATGGGCTTCCATAGTTTTATATGGCATAACTGGACAGGACGAGACGTCGATTTCCCAGTATGTGCAATTGATGCAAAAATATGTGTAGGTGTACCTACAACTGGCCAGATCACCCAGCTGCCCCCCCCCCCACCTGAAACAGCAGATCCAGGGTCAGAATCGGTGCAAAGGGGATGTCCGGACCAGACGTGGGCTCGAAGGAGGTCCAGTTGGTCCACGGCGTAGTGATTATAAGCTGCTCCGTGCGGAAGAACGGGCCAAAGTGCCGGTCAAAGTAGTCCTTCTCCTGCCGGGCGCGGCTGCCGGGGGCCGACCACAGCTCCACGGGGTCCGTGGTGACGCGCATGTAGGCGAGGCCCGAGGAGCAGGCCGCGATCAGAACCACGCTGGCCAGGACCACCGGCAGAGGGCGCCGCACGCAGAACGAACCCCAGCGGCTGAAGAGCTCACGCAGGGCGCTCTCGAAACGCTCGCCCAAAAGCTCGCTGTAGCTCACCTGACCTACGACAAACAAGTTGCAAAAAAAGCTGCCGTCATTTGTCGAACAGTTGCGGGTCGTTGCGACTTCCCAACGATTACGATACGAGTGCTCGGACCCCTAATTACATGATAAATTAGCCTCATGTTACACTTATGATAACAATGGTTTCTTATGCTTTCGGTCATCACACTTCATATCGTTATTGCCTTCACAACCAAATAAGTCTTGAGTGTCAAAGTACAGAGCTGCCAGTACTACAAACCGCTTGTGGCTAAAAAAAACTAGAAAATGGTCAAATAAAGCCAACGAAACAAAGGGAATCGAGTGCTTTGGAGAACAGGGATATCGAGAGCAACCCTTTGATGATGAAAGCATAAGGCAAGATGCTGTGAAACGTTCATATGTAGGCACCGAAATGAAGCTCACCAGAACATTTGACCGACTCGTCATTCAACGAGAGGGGCTGGTCGTTGTCCTGAATCGGTCCGTACTCCGACGTGACCGTCCTCTTTCTGAAACGAGAGAAAAATGCTACATGTGGGCGAACGAGTCAAACCGTACCACCGAACGCCAATCGCCTTCGCGCTCACCTGTAGCACCACGCTCCCAGCAAGACGGCGACAAAAACAACCAGGAAGCCCGCGTAGGAGAAGGCCACGATGACGTTCATGGCGTCCAGCCCCAGGATGGTCCAGGGAGGTGGCGGAGTGGGAGGGACAGGGGCGGGGCCGCACGCTCGACTGCAGTCCTGACACGAGCAAGGGGCGGAGCCGTCATCCAGCGGGTCGGTGCAGGCGAACGTTTGGTTGTTCATCGGGGTCATGCCAGACACTGGGTGGTCTGGTCGAGAAGGGACAACTAGAATAGCAAATATCATTCGTGCAAAGTACATCTACTTCCCCCACGATGCCCCCCCCCTCTCCCCATGCGTAGTTCTTGTTTATCACAGTGTCCCATCAAGCCACCAAATACCAAAGGTCACCGCAGCAACTGCACGTCGACGACGGCAGAAAACGAGCAGTGCGGGTGGAGAACGGGACGCGGCGTGGGCACGCGCTCGTACCTGCAAAGACGGGATCTATTTTAAAGGGCACCTGCCCGTTGTTGACGTCAAACATGTACTGGATCCAGTTGGTGGCGGTGCAGGCGCCACTGTCGCGGCCGCACAGCAGACTGAGGGCCTTGACGTTGCTGGACGGCGCCTCCACGTCCGCGCACGCGTTGTACATGGCTGGGGGATTCAACAGGATTAGATTTGAATGAGACTCGAGGCCTCGAATCATCATGCGTTCCAACGCGAGCGCCGGTTCCTCACCGTCTGCGAAGGCTCGGCCGATGTAATAGGAGAGCTCCTCCACGTTGGTGCGGTTGTGGACGGGGTCGGGGGAGAACGCCGTGGCGTTGAGGAAGTCGCTCTGGTGCGGGCTGCACGTCAGCTCGCAGAAGAGGGTCATGAAGTTGAAGAAACACGCCGGGCACCTGGCGGGGCACGAAGGGGCAACAAGCGGTTTATCCTTTAGGGCTGCAGGCTGAGACTGTTGGGTCATAGTTCAAAGGTCGGCGCAAACAACAATGTAAAAGCGTACACCAGAGTAATACGCATAAGACAAACGAGGCGCAAAAACGGTGGCGTGCGGCAACGGGCCCTACCTGGACAGGTACTGCAGGGGGAGCTGGACGTTGCCCTTCAGCGTGTCGAGCTGCTGGGCGTCGCAGCACACGCGCCGGTCGCCGTAGGCCAAACCCGGACACAGCTCCTGCGGATGGGCGGAGTTAAAAGCAGCAGCGATGCAAGTCTGCTAGCATGACGAGTCGCTGAAAACCTGACTGTGGATGGACGCGTTAGCCAGTGTGGCGACATTGTGCCACGTGCTTTGTCTGAAACTCCACCCGCTAGAATCCAGACAACTAAACACAAATTTGAAGGTAAACAGAAAGAGGACGTGGGTGACCGTGTTTACCATCAGGAGGTCCTGCCCCTCCTTGGGTAAAGGTTTGGGAGGCCCAGTGTAGTGACAGTTATACTTCTTCTCCGGGAGGATCGTAGAGTTGCCGCATTCTCCGTACCAGATGCAATGCTGCGAACGGGCCTGCAAAGACGACAGACGCGCGCCAGAGATGTTTAGATGGGCGCAGGAACGTGTGGGAGAATTGGTCCGCAACAGTTAGGGAAATCTACAGAGTTTCTCGAGGGGAGAAAGTGCCCTTCTTAAATAAGGAGAGTTTGAAATACCAGCATTGCTGTAACGACCCTTGGTAGACCTACAGCTGTAGATTATATTATGCAGTTCTTGAAATGCACACAATCGGTTCCTTAAAGTGCTTCTCATTTCCTCATTTACAACTATGTATTTGTGGTAGGGGTTGCACTGTACAAGTGTTACTTATTTTAAAAGTCCATTTATTTCTAGTATTGTTTTTTTAATTAAAGCAGCGTATTTTACTATATTAAAAACAAAGTGCATCGCAAAAGATCCTTTGGACTAACGGATCGCCAACCTAACCAGACAGGCAGGCTACACGATTTTGTTTTGAAAGAAAAGCAATCTGACGAAAGCAAATGATTCACTCGTCATGCGATGAGTGTTTGCCGAGCTCAAAGCCAGAGGGTACATTGATCCGCATGCTTGTCTTATCTCAGCCTGCAGTCACGCTGGAATCCGAGGAATCGCCTCATAACCCTTAGAGCCACGTGCACTGGGAACTCTACGATTTGGGAAAAGCGGATTCGGAGCGGGAGAGTCAGCGGTGGCATTTATTTCCGCCCTGAGGAACTGCCTTCCCCTCCGACACCACTGCACGCACCATCGCGAGCACGGGCTTCCTTTAGAACCAGCGACGCTCCGTTTGTGCTGACTCAACCCATACCAGACGTTGTGACTAAGATTAGTGCAACGTAAGCCCACACGCATGTGATCCCACGGTGAGCCAATACACTAGAGTCACTGCAGCAGAGTATACACTACATAGTCATCATTTTCCCCCCGGATGCCACATTTTCTGGCATGAAAACTTGCAGTAAAACACAAACTTCCCATGAAACATGTCCGACTATTCTGGGGGGGAAAAAAACCCACTTAACTCGTCATTGTCCTAAAACCGGTCTGACGTGATTTGCGACACCACAATATCATGCAGGAAACGGCCATTATACGACGGCCAAACTGTGGACGCGAAGAAAAGCAGGGGCCCCAAACCAGTCTTGCACTTGCCTGACGGTGAAGCCCCATGTAGGCTTGTGCCGTTCCCCATCAGCCTCGTGCTTCATCGTGTTATACGTTCAGAGAGTGCCCAACTTCACCGCCTTTTATGTGCAGCTCAAACATGCAGCCTGTAACAAGCCAATTACCCGAGCAGATGTACAGGTGTTTATAATCAAGTGCCTGAGCGTCTCATTAAATCTTTGTATAATTGTTTTGAAAAGTGTCCCCACGGGACCGTTGTTTGAAAATCACTTTTAGGGGCAACTACTAAATATTACCACGCCGTTATCTATAAAATTAAAAAAAAAACATACAAGAACGTTTCTATTCCCGTTTGGAGACTCACCAAACTTCCACGAGACATGTGCACGTTCCCTCAAACCACATTCGAAATAAGCGGGCTGGTAACGCCCAAAAGCCAACTAACTCATTTAAGGTAGATTGCTCCAAAATGCCTTAAAGAAATACGCTGTATTAACACAGTACAGCAAAGAACGTTAACCCCAACGAGGCTAAGGTAATAGTGACAACCGGACTCCAAGTAGGTAGTAATAAAATAAGGTTCATTTCAAGGCTCCACCAACAGGCAGTTGACTAGATAATTGCTTAATGATAATTGCCTTCTAATTAGCTCGATGACGCTACACCACCGCGATGGCGTTCAGGGCCGACATCCGAAACACCAGATTTTTACTGACAAACTAAGCAAACAACATTAGTTGGACAATAGACCAAGTACCGATATCTATCTAAACGAACTAAACACACTCGTCTCAAACCGCTGGACAGGAGTTAATATTAAATTAACTTAGGGGTACGATCTTATTTGAACATTTAGCTGTCTTGAGAATAAAGGCTGAATTGATACTAAACCTATTGCCGGAGTAAACAAAACTCTGGAGGTCGATCTGTGCAGCTCAAGAACTCGGTGGCTAATGCGATCCAGACACCAGACCAAGCTTGCGTTTGGAATTCTCGGTCCTAGAGTGTAAACGGTTGCTGCTATACACACACACACAATTCCGCAAATCTACAGACTTTTCCTGCAACAAAAAAAGACAGGCTGTTCGATCGTCCCAATAAACAACCGCTCATAAGTTAAGAGGGCTACCTTGTTATTCCAAAATCCACGGGCAGTAATTTGCCACGTTACAAACGCCACTGTGAGTAACTCACCCATCGTATCTCAGATATTATAACTACGGCACCCAGCAGCGAAAAGATGTATATTCTTCTTGAGAGAGACATCGTCCCTCTTGCACCAGACGACGACCGTATGACAACAGCTCATTTCCTGTTTTTATAGGCAAGCCCATCTTCTCTTCTTCTTTTGATATTTAGGAAGTTTACGATCAGCGCGTGTATGGCGCCATCTAGCGTCATCCATCATGTAGTCGTCATGTTATGTTCTTTACTTCAAGATACCCTTTATCGAAAATCACCCGCAAGATTTCTGGTCAAAGAAGCTATTTCTACTAGCTGACTTTGGAAAATCGTCTCTGTTCAGTACTAGGACTACTTACATAGTGGAAATCAGTGAGAGTGTCCAAGTTTGAATTAAACTTAGAGAGAACTTACTACTTGTTGTAAGACATCTAAGTGTGATATAAATTAGCTCACGGTATCAGGGTTGACAACTTTTCAAAATCACTTGGAGTGAGATTTGATTTTTTCTTTTTTTTTTTTTTGGGGGGGGGGGTGTCAAATGGACACATTAATTGTGTCCATTTAATTAACATATTGGGGAGTGTGTATGAAAAGGAAATTCCTCACTGCTGCGCCTAAAGCGATCGATCACCAGTGGTTGGCGCCAGAGCGAACTAGTAACTCATTGAATCATAGATGTAGATCAGAGATAAATAAACTAGATTTTTTTTCAGCGTGAGAAATCAGATGTATGGCGTGTGAGCTTGTGAAGACAGTCAAATGCGTGTGTCTCACGCTCATTACGTGAGAGTTGGCAACCTTGCGGTATACTTTAGCATTTTATTCGGTTCAAATATGAATACAGTGTTGGCACGAATTACACTCCCCTCCCAGTTCATTACAAATGTTCATTTATTAGAAATGCGTTGAAGGAATATAGTTCGACACTAGTCAGTCTTTTATTTTTTTCACATTTTACATTTAAGCCCAACACTTCAATCGGCACAACACGCACTGCCGTGCGACTCCTATATCGGTGTTGAGGTGGTGTTGAAAATGACCCCGTCATCGAAATATCGTCTGGACGCTAGAAATTCATGGTGAATTCATGACTGATACGTTGTGCGTATGGGTGCCCCATGTTGTGCATATCTTACAGTACGCCTATAAATGCGACTGTAAGATATGCGCTTCTAATAAAGAGATCTTACCCTGGTTAGTGAGTGTATAAATAAATGTTGCCTGTTAGGTGTTTTCTCAAGTGGATGGTGAGTGTATATTAACTTCCTGTCCAGTCATTACACATCACTTACCTGTTGAATATTTTTTCTGCTAAATGGTTCAAATGTGGCAAACCGTTTTATTCAGCAAAATCCTTGACTTCTTGAAGCGATCGTTCTTCTCTTGCGAGACTTAACCAGCTCACCATAAGCTTTGAGCTGATGCTTTCGGGAAATGATTCAATGATTCGATTCAATACACCAACCAAATCTGCAACTGTGTTTGACATGCGGAGTGGAGTAAATAACTTGGACACATGCGTCAGTTACATTTGCTTAAAAAGAACATTTTTATTCTGTTTACTTTTTAAAAGTAATAATTATAGTCAGGTGTAACAAAAACAGACAAGTCAAAAGCAGAGAGCTTTGTGGAGCTTTTCAACAGATACACGCGAAGCAATTGTCCCAGTACAACACCCATTTTTACATTCAGAGGGCGCCGCGACGTCACCTGCTCGAACCAAAAGTCTTCCGACAGGCTTCCCCGTATCGCTTCCGCAAGCTTTTCATCGCTCGATTCAACATAAAAGCCAGGGAGTGCAACGATGCAAAAGACATACGAACTGATTTACAGATAATGAAAAATACACGTGAGCCTGTACACAAGTCATACGATACCAATGAACATAAAATGGATTCAATAATATCAATGGGATCTCTCGGACGCGTACCATTCGTAAGTTCAGACGTTTCCAGCATAAAAAGGAGGTCGACCGTCGGTGTGATGGAACGCCGCCGTAGTTCGTAACGGATCGCAGCCGATATACGTGCCGCCGCGCCGACGCCTCCGGTCTTTGCGGTAAAGTGTTTCAGAGCTATACGTGCTACGGAGCACGGTCCAAATACGTGACGCGGAACGCTCGACGCTTGGCCGTCGGTCGGTCGGTCGTCCCGAATCGTTCCGCGGTCCCGTGAGCCGGGCCAAAGTCCGTCGGCGCCGGTGAAACGGGACGTGCTCCGGTCCTGGGAATACCTTGGACGCAAAATCGAGTTGAAATTTTGACAAAGGTACGTGTGAGATGTGTAACCGGCAGAAGGTTTGCTTCGTTGCCTCTAATTACTAACAGATGTGGCCTGAAGACTAACAAATACAATCCAGAAGGTAACCCAGATGAAGCGAAATCCTGGCCTGCGTACGCGAGGGCGGCGCAGGGCTTTCCAAAACGACGCTTCCCGTCAGCTCTCGTTTCCGGACTCTCCGGACGGTTCCTATGTCGCTCGCGGGCGATCGGGATTCGCTAACGCGCCTGCGGCCCCAGGTACTCAGCGTTCTCGGCCGCCGGCAGGTGACCATTGAGCTTCGGCTTCGTGCCCGGCGGGCAAAAGTCCTGCTGGTAGTCGGGGTTGTCTATGCTGCCGCTCTGGCCGATGAAACCGTTCCCGTTGGCCCGGCGGGTGTTGAGGTACTCGGGCCGGGTGGCCGGAGATGGGGCGACCCCCACGGAGCCGTTGAAGCAGTTCAGGTACTCCTCCTCCGTCTCGTCCAGGGAGCCCGCGGAGCGGGCCACCCGCGGGGGCCCCGGTCGCTGGTAGACGGGGTTGGACGGGTCGGACGCCACGGTGCCGTTCTGGTTCATGTATTCTAAGGGGAGGGATGGACGGACGCTTAGAAAACCAGGCAGTGGAAAGCAGCTCGTCTAGTGCACTTTCTAAGCTTGCCACCAGTGGTTATGAGATTAAAGATTATTTTACACCAGATCTCAAGGCGTTAGTCAGATTAAACCCAGTTTCAAATATTTGTGGTGTTAAAATCATCTTAACTGTCTGAGAACGTGTTCAAAATAATAAAGCTGCTTAATCGCGTTATTAGAAGCATTAACCCGATGCTTTCGAGAAATGGCACCTTGCCTACGTTGTATGATTCCCACAGCTTTGATTCAATTAACTACGAAAGCAATAAAACATCACTTTTGAAAGTACCCCCCCCCATTTTTAAAATTATAATTAACAACAAACCGCACTTACAGAGCGTTCTCTTCGTTCCTTATGGTAACAACTAGCGACTAAACCGGCCGCTCGCGCGACGGTCCCGTTCAGAGACTGCGCGTGAGCTAACGCTTCTCCACTCTTACCCGGACAAGGCTGGAAGTCTCCGTCCAGAAACCGGTCCGTCGGGTCTGGGATGTAGCGCAGCACGACGCTGTTCTCCCTCGCTGTGAAAGAATTCTGGGTTGGAAAAAAAAAAAAAACAAACTGCTCAGTGTGAAGAAGAATGCCTCTAGTAAAACAATTCCTGTGTTACCTGTTCTAGTTCCTGAAATGAGTGTAACGTATCGCCTATTACCTAAGGTGAAGAAAAAGCAGTTGGCGCGAGGCCCGAGCTGTGATGTTCATGTGTTAAATCAGACTGCGTGTGTTCCCGAAAGCACCGACTGCGTTTGATGGATGATAAAGTGCCTCTGTCAGACCGGGTCTGGGGACTCTAACTAGGGTGATGGTATGCAGCGCGCCAGGCAAAACGACCCCGTCGGGCCGGCGCAGGACATCCGCTGGGCCGACTGCCGCGAGTCACTCACCCCGGTTCTGGGCTGGCAGGATCCGATGCTGCTGGTGAGACTCTGGGGAAAGAGCACAGACACGGGTCATTGTCCAGACCGCCCTTCTTCCGACGCGTCCGACGGAAAACGCGTCCGTTTAAACGGTATAAAACCTCCGTTTCTCCCCTATCTGAAATGTGCCGAAACGCGCGCAAACGTCGGGTCGTCGTGCCGCGTTTGATTTGAAAGACCGAGCGAGACGCGAGAGCGCCGACTCCCTTTTTCAAAAACGTCCTTGTAAAATCACTAAAAAAAAGGGTAGAAGAAAGAAACAAGCTTAACTACACTACCATCTGCGACTAGAGAACCAGCCCATAAATGGTTATAGACCGCCAACTGCGTTATATAAACCTCCTTTACAACTAGGCTCCACTCCCCCCAACCCCGGCCAAATATTTTAGCACAAGAAGCGTTGCCTGCAAAGGCAATCTCACTTGAACTTGAAAGGCTCTGGGGGGGGTTAACTTAGCCGCTGGCAACCGGCCACGGCGGGATGAGGCGTGGGGGGCGAGAGGGTGCAGCCTTCTCCCATTAATCAGAGGGCACCTGGGAGGAGGCCGGGGCGTCCGGGCCGCGGGGACGGGCGGGCGGAACAAAACGTGGCCGCCCCTGCGGCGGAGGCGCCGACTCATTTTGCATGCGTGTGGCTCCCGGACGGCCTGTTTGCGCCCCTGAGTTATGAGTGCAGCGCCGGGACTCGTGGGAATTGTAGTGCGTGGACGCCGTGGTGCCACTAAACATATGTATCGCAAGACATGCAATATGAATTGTTTTATTATTTAGTTATAGGAAAACAGATGCCCCATAAAGTCATATGAAAATGTGTGTGTGTGTGTGTGTGTTCTGTATGTTCAGTGTACTTGTGTGTGTACTGTATGTACCATAAACCGTTCAAGCCTAAAGACTAAGGTCCTCTTTGAACGTCTTTGTGTCTTTGCGCGTGTTTGTGTGTGCGGTTCTCACCACAGAGTGCAGAAGGTGCGTGCGTGAGGTGCTGGGACTGCCGAAGAAGCCGTGGCCGGGCACCAGGTACTCGTCGGCGTCTACGGCCTCGTCCAGGTCCAGACTGCCCGTCAGGCTGCGGTAGAACTTGGAGTCGGACGGGCTCGGCAGGCGCATCCGGTCGTCGCCCTGCGCGGGAGCGAAACGGGCATGGGGTCGGCCGAGGTAAACGCTTTTACCGTGCGCGCGTGTAAGCGCTAAACGCGCTCGGGCTCCTTCTCGTCTCACCTGAATAACCAGATACCGTGTCGGATCCCGCGCCATCTTGGAAAACTCTGCGATGAGCTCTCTGAACCGAGGTCTGCTGTCCGCGTCGATCATCCAGCCTGAGGTCACGACAAACGGCGAGGATGAAGAAACCGTCCACGTGTCCCCTTTACCGTAGCCGTGACCCCCGACCTCCCGACACCCGGCGTGGTTTGAACGTGTCTGCGCACTCACATTTGACCATGATCATGTAGACGTCAATGGTGCAGATAGGGGGCTGAGGAAGTCTCTCTCCTTTCTCCAGAACTCCGGCGATTTCGCCGGCGGGGATCCCGTCGTACGGCTTGGTCCCGAACGTCATCAGCTCCCAGACGGTTACGCCTACGGACGTTAAAAGAGCGACTTAGTCCGAACAAACGTTCCGCTCGTGGCGATGGGAAGCAAAGGGTCGCCGGGTGAGCGCGACGCTCTCTCTACCGTGCACAGAGATGCAATTACCATAACTCCACACATCACTTTGATGTGTGTACTTCCTGTGAAGGATGGATTCAAGAGCCATCCATTTTATTGGCACCTAAAAACAGAAGAAAAAAAAAACTTGTGTTACCACAACGAGCCTTTACATGAACACGTTATTAAAAGAACTGCAGAATGGCAATAGAGGAGCTTGAGGACTACAACACCCAGAGTCAGAGACCAACCTTCCCGCCGTCCGCGTGGTACTCTTTCTCATCGGCGCTGAGGAGCTTGGCCAGGCCAAAGTCGGTGATCTTCACGTGCTGAGGGGTCTTCACCAGCACGTTACGTGCAGCCAAATCCCTGTGCACCAGGTGGCGCTCTTCTAAATAGTTCATACCCTGAAGGAGACAGTAAAACAGGCTGAAGGCAGGTTCCTCAGAATGTAAAGAGGGACAGATGGTGAACAGGAACAGTTGCTTTTTTTTATTGAAATGCATGTTGCACATTATGCAAACTTTGATGATTAATTGAAATTATGATTAATGGTAAGTTTTTTGTTTTTTTTACATTTCCAACTATTTGAAAACATAATGGTGCGTGACGCGCGCTTCATTTCTGCCGGCGTGCCGGTCCGAGCCTTCCGATCGTCTCATTTAAGATGTGCAAAGCGCGGGGGAAATATAATTCGTTCTGAACGCCGTCCGGGAAATATGACAGACACGGGCAATTCGTTTAGTTTTTTTGGCCGCCTTCCCTTGAATCTTAATTAGAATTTATCACGGCGCATCATTTGGAAGATGACACTCGTCTCAAGAAAGTGCAGGACAGCTGGAATAGGCCCGGAGCTGACGAGGCGTCTCTCCGCTGCCGCGATAACCGCTTTTCTTTTATAGCTCTTCGCGGACTGAAGCGGCGTTGCTCTGTTTACACTCATTGAGCGAGAAGCCAGTACGGTAGCCGGGGGATTTCTGTGAAGGTCCGCTACTCGTTGGACCGATCTTTTCTGGGAATCGTTCCCCGTTGATCCACAGGGGAGTTATTAAATCATTCATATTTTAAGATACATCGTTCGTGGCCTACTCCCGTTAAATACGCACGTGATAACGAATCTGCGCAGGCGCACGCTCCGGTCCTGATCCCGTCTTGAAATCGACCTAAACGGATGCCGATCGGCCAAGGCGGAAGCCCGTCTCACCTTAGAGATCTGAACGCACCAGTTGAGCAGGTGCTGAGAGCCGATGTTGTCCTTGTTGTCCTTGATGTAGTCGAGCAGGCAGCCGAAGGGCATGAGCTGGGTGACCAGCTGCGCCGTGGAGGTCAGACATATCCCCAGCAGACGACAGACGTGGGGGTGGTCCACGCTGGCCATCACGTAAGCTTCCTGAAAGAATAAATGCAGTAGCCGGGTTCGAATACAAGCTGCCGCTGTGTTTACCCGGCGATAATACAGACCGGGGCAGATACTGGATGGTGTGCGTTTTGTGTCTCTACCTTCCAGTACACCTGTAATTAGAGCTTTTAATACCTTTGCTTCCGGCCTCTCGAGAGCCGTGGGCTCGATTCCCAGGCCTGAGGCCATGACTGAAGTCTGCCTTTGAGCAAGGCACCTAACCCCAACTGCTCCCCGGGCGCCAGGCTAGGGCTGCCCACCGCTCTGGGCATGTGTGCACCACAGCCCCCTAGTGATCTCCTAGTGATGGGTAAATGCGGAGGACAAATTTCGATTGGGGTGAAAATCACAATTGACAATGTGGCTTAACTTAACTTAACCGGAGCGCTAGGCGCCATGTCCCCCTCAAAGTCCCAGGCCTCTGGTAGTGGACACGAGCTTGAAGAATAAAGAGAGTGTGTCCAGAGGAGGGAGAGGAGGGGGGGGGGGATTGATATATATATGCCGTTATGCCAAATGGGAGTAGATTTCAGATGGTTCTTGATAGAGCGCATCCATAAAATATTTACAAGACTGTTCCCCTTGAAATGTTTGTTTATTTCTAGTCCAAAGCATCCATGTTTACATAATTCGAGTTATCTTCATAGTAACCCTCACTTTGAAGCTTTAACTAAAAACAGATTTTCTCAATCAAAGACGAGTTTCTCCAGCTTCTTCTTTAATGTTGAGCGAGGACCTTTTCTCTCCAAGTCCGAGAGCTTGCTTCTAAAGGAGAGGACCGTGTTCGAATTCCGGCGTGTCCTACCACGCGGAGCACTGCTTTTATACACAGACTCAAGTAGGAGTCTATATGTAATACAAGCACTTTTTAATGCTTAAAAAAAACTTTTCTTTTTTACTTGGTAAGAAACTTCATGCGCTTTTCCTATATGCTTAGTTATGTATTTAAAATGGCACTGTAGAAAGGGGAAACCTCAGAACGAACGATGTAGAATACGCCAATGGCCGCAGTCCGCGGCCTTGAGCGTTCTCGGTGCTGCAGAGCGTAACGTCTCCTCCGCCGATGCCGCGCCTGACAGGTTAGTTTACGTCGCCGCCGGGCGGAAGCTCGACCGGCGGCAAATGAAACGGGCCAGAGGAAACCGCTCCATCCAGACGATAAGCTGGCAACGACGTGGTTAATGGTTCGCAAAGCAGTACGTTCTGTACACGGATGGCAAATATCAAGATAAGTCTGACATGTTTTCGGTGGAAGCACCGGTGGTGTAGCGTCCCGCCGACGCTGTTTGTCTGGGTCTCATGAATTGCTAATCGAGGCCAAATTTTGACTTTTTTAGCACAGACGGCAGGAAATCGCCGGAGACAAAAGAACAGTTATTATGATCTCGTCCGTATTGTAGCGATTTAACGGTTTTAAATGTTTTTGAACTCACGTCCAAGATCTCTTTGTTAGCTTTTGGGGACGTGGCCTCTCGCAAAACTTTTATGGCCACGGGGATCTTCACGTCTTCCCCTTCTGGGAGCCATAAACCCTGCGTGAAGAGATTCGCATCATCACCACGTTTCCACACAAGCTCCCATTTATTCATATACGTTCGGTCGAGTTGTTGTTCTAGGGCCGGTTACCTTGTACACGGTGCCAAACGCTCCGGACCCAAGCACTTTGATCTTCTTGAACTCCGTTTCTTTGAGGATGCGCAGCAGAGCTTGGTTGGGCGCTTCTCCACTGGGGGTGAGCGGCTCCACTAACTGCGGAGACACACGCTTCCTGTCAGAAAAGCGCCTCTGAAGCCCCGGAGAGGGGCACGTCCCTCCTACGACTGCCCCTTCCTCCCCGCCACCGCTACGGCTAACGGGTTTTTTCGGTGAGAGGCACGGGCATGCGTACCGCTCTCTCCTGGAGCAGCCTCCGCATGGTTCTCTTCCTCTTGATGCTCCGCCTCCTGATCACCACTGTCACGGCCAGGCTGAGGACGACGAAGGCGAGGAGGCTGCCTACCACGCCGGCGGCGATCACGGACACGCCCGCTTTACTGAGAGACGAGAGGAGAGAGCACGTGGGAAGGAACTCCCGGAAACGGAAGCCCGGCGATCGGAGAGACGTTGGCGACCGGGCACGAACGCTACTCCCCTGATTATTTTTCACTATCGTTTGTAGAATGCAGAGGAAAAATTGTACGGTTGTATTCTTGTACTCGGACAGGGGGTAGCATGCATATGACTTATTATTTATTTATTAAAACCCACCTTCCTGAATCGTTGCAGTGTTCCAGATCTGGCCCGGTGCACCTAAAAATGTAATCGAAAAAGTTACTACAAAACCGGATGCGCATCATTCAAAGTACGTAGGAGCGTAAACCGGCAGCTCTGCCTGTGTTTGTCCGGGAGGGCGGCGCCCTCACCCCACAGTGCAGTTGTGGTGGCACGGCTGGCACTCTCCGGCGCTGTCCGGATACTTCCACACGGAGGTGTCGTTCTCCCCGGGCATGCCCTGCGGGCAGCGGGCCACGCAGCGGGGGCCGTCTCGGAAGTTGGCGCACTCCACGCACCCGTCGGGGCCCTGGATCGAGAGGCGCCAACCGTTTGTGTCGATCGCGCAGTTACATACGCGCAGGGTCGTTTTTGTTTATCCTAACAACAATGTCTTTGGCTGAATCCCAAATGGCATAAAGTGGACAGATTCGAAGGGATGGTCAGATGCACTCACGGGTCCCAAGCAGGTCTGGGTTCCGTTGAGGGGCTTGCATTCTGGGTCGCACTCCAGGCACGCCTCGTTGACCTCGCATTCTCGAGGATGTCTGTGGGGGAAAAGTCACGTTTTCACCACTGCCGTCTTTACCCGTGAAACATCCGTGCGTCTGAAACGCGTCGCTCGGCACGCCTCTCTTAACGAGAATCCCGGCTATGTTGGCGACGGGCGGTCGCGGTTTCGCTCACCCCTCCAGGAGGTTGCAGGAGGCCACGCAGATTCTTCCGCGGCTACGGTACTTGCAGCGGAAGCACATGGAAGGGCCGGGACCCCAGCAGCCGTCGGACGTGCACATCTCGTCACAGGTGCGGTTCTGTTGCGCTGCACGGAGCGAAGAGACAGAGGAGAGAGAGAAGGAGAGAGAGAGGGGGAGATAGAGACAGAGAGAGGGAGGGAGGGAGGGAAGGAGAGAGAGGGAGGGCCTTCAGAATGCTTCCCGACTCGCGTGGCAATAGAGTTGGGTGGTGTGACGCGGGGATGCGTTACCGCAGGTCTCTGCCTTGGCGTTCTGCATGGGCCTTATGACCTGCTTGTCTGATTTAAAGAGGAGCTTCCAGTGCTCGGCGCTGCAGTAGCAGAGGTTTGGGTTGTGCGTGACGGACACGTCCCCGTCGCTGATCTCGCGCAGAGAGCGCAGGGCCAGGTGGGTGATGGCGATCTGGTTCACCCCGAGGCTGACCGTGCCCCTGGCAGAAGAGGGAGAGGAGGGGAGAGAGGAGGGAGGATGGATGAGGAAGAGTCGCCCCCCAAGGTTTTTTCATGATGAAGTCAACCTAAAAAAACAACAAGAAAAAAAACTTGCCGGACGGAAACTCACTGATACTTCGTCCTTCCGCGTATAACTTCCAGGTTTTCGAACGGGCTGAGAGAGGACATATTTTGTGACCAGTACTGAATCACCAGAGCCCCTGTGAATTCAGAAATGCATAGGGTGGGTCACATGCGCGGACAGAATGTTTTGAACTCAATGTTGTTCTTGTATACATGCATCTCTTAATGGACAGAGAGATCTAAACAAAAAAAAAAGTTGGCTGGAAATAATAAACCATGATTTACTCATAAACCACAGCATAGCTGTGTTAATCACAGTCCTGGGCCATCACACAGTTCAGCACATTTCCTGCTGATTCACCTCATTATGGGATTAGGAAGGATCTGATGGCGCTAATCACCGTGGACTTGTGCTGTGGACCTGCAGGTCTGGACTGCGAAAACAGCCCAGCAAACACCCCCCCCGTTTACATCTACACGCAATATAGAGACGCACGACGACGGACTGACCCGTGATTTCTTTGACCGTCTTGAAGACGCTGAGTTTGCTAGGAGCCATCTTTGGTGTTTTCGTGTATGTGTCCCTATAATAAAACAGTGCAATAATAAATCAATCTGTTTGGTTATTTTCAGACGTTAACTCATTTCTGTCAAAACGAGTTCAACGCTTAAGACTGGTGACAGACAATCTGAATTTCACGTTCAAGCGATTTGGCAAAACAAAAAAGTGTTTCGGATATTACTGTAAGCAAACACAGTATAATCCCTACAAACTGTGTAATCTGTCACTGTGTTGCTTTTAATATGAACTGTAACTCCGCACCCTTCGAACGTTGTTTTCAGGATCAAGACGTCTCCGTTGATCGTCGTGCAGTTCTCAAACGAATTGATGTTGCTGGCATTGACTGACAGAATGCCAGTCATGTTCCCCACACCGAGCCCCGAGCACACTAGAAAAAGAGAAAACGTGATTTAAAGGTTAATTTCCCTTTTTTTGTGCATAAACTACCGAGATCTGTTCTATGGAGCCTTTAACGTAATACGATGACAAACTCGTATGCCCGAGTGCCACCAGGCGAGGGTCTCCGGGGCGTTACCTTTCGGACACGGCCCGTTGCACTCCGTACACTTCCTCGCGCCGTCCTTGTCCACCTCGTAGGTCCCGGGACTGCAGGATCTGACGCACGCTCCGTGGTCCGACACCACATAGTTGTCTGGAACGTGTGTCAGAACAGCATCGGTCAGCCACGGGCCACGAATCACACAGTTAGCAGCCACGTGAGAAACGGTGACTCGTTCACGTGAGCGGCAGTCCGCCCTTGGGAGAAGGTGTTACTGAGAAACCAGGCCAGGTGTGAAAACCGATGCGCCCTCACGACTCGGGATTCAATGATTGCCTCAGCTTTGGTTGGGGCTGTTGACATTTTAACTAGGGCGCCATGTCAAACAGGCGCGTGCAGCGTCAGGCTACGGCGAACACGAACCGTTCGTCGGAAGCTCGTGCTACCGCTGCTAAGGAGACCCCCAAAAAAATAACGCGACGTGCCACGCGCGGTCCGACACTTACGCGGGCAGCTCTTCACGCACGTGGCCCCGAAGTTGTACTTCCCGTCCAGGCTGGGGACCAGCTGGTGGGAGTTTGCGTCGTAGCGCATGAGAGGCGGACACGCGTCTTTGCATGTTCCTTCATCTTGAAAGTCCTTGCAGGCCTGCACACACACACACACACACACACACACACAGAGTTCTGATAACACTGCGTTTTTTCAGTGCACCAAAAGGTTTTCCCCCCACATCTGTGCTAAGAGCCTGACGCAGTGATTCCGCAGGGTTTTCTTCTGTTCTCTCCCTGCTCACTCATGAGGAATGGTCTGCTGCGGTCACGTGTGCACGCACGTGTGCACGCACGTGTGCTCACACAGCAGAATGCAAATCCTCTGCGTACCGTCGGCCTTTGCAAGCGGATTACCGGGCCTCCGCTGAATCGTAGCGCCGGCTACGTCCGACCGATGACTGAAGATGCTTAGCGTGGTGCTATTTAGTCATGTGGTATCACAGAACGCAGAGGGGACAGGAGGCGCGGCGATCAGACGCTTCCTGCGGCAGTGGTGGACAAAGTACACAAACCACGTACTTGAGTAAAAGTACAGATACCCAAGGTAAAACGTTACTCCCTTTAGACTTCTACTTGAAGTACAAAAGTACAAAAGTATTGGCCTTCAAATGTACTTAAGTATGGAAAGTAACGTACAATTAGTGAAAAAGGCTCTAAATATCCTGTTATCTCTATAGCATATAGCCTCTATAGCCTGTTATCTTGCATAATCAACTCATTTATGTGAACTGACTCTGTGTGTGTGAATGTGCTTTGTTGAACACACGAAGCCTGAAGTAACGACAGATTTCGCATAATGTAGTGGAGTAAAAAGTAAAAGCTACAAAAAAGGGAAATACTTGAGTAAAGTAACAAAACACAAAAATCTTACTTAAGTACAGTAACGAATTACATTTACTTCGTTACTGTCCACCACTGTCCTGCGGTCACACTCAAAGGTCAGAGCTAACCAGCAGCCCACATAGGCACTGCAGATGTAAACACTGCATGACATAAATGACATAAATCCCACATCTGCAACAAGGGGCCCTGATATGCCCAAATATACTGTATTATACTGCGAATGTGGTGCAATATATTAAAGACACACCCTTGGACCCTTGGTGTGTCATAATTAAACAATACACAATAAAAATCGCCTTATTTAGAGCAAAGTCGTTGATGATAGAATGTCGGATCATGCGATTTCCATCATTCTTTATAAGACCCATGGAGTTAATGGCATACGGTAAAAATACTAACCGGCAGTCAAGTGTGTGGGATGTTGGGATGCGTTATGCCCCTGTGTGTACTGCAGAACTCTAAGGTGTGAGTATTTCAAAGGGCCGACGCAGCGTGCCTGCTTAAGACGGGACACGCGGGACGGCCCTGAACCTCCAGACCTGCGGGGTGGGGTGGGGGGGTGGGGGGGGACGACATATCCTCACCAGGCAGTCTGTGGGCCGGGGCCCCGTGCAGCCGGCCGCGCAGTGTTCGTTGCAGCAGTCGCTGGGTTTGGGGCCCTTGCACCTCCCCGAGCACTGCTCCGCGCACGTCAGCTTCGTGTCTGCAAAAGGACGAGCGCGTTTTGAGGCGGACTTTCAGGGTTTTCGGAGCAAACGTTGGGTTTCTGACGCTTTTTCGCCGGCCTTTTGAGCCATGGCGTGTGGGAAGCGTTCCCTTTCAGAAGACCCCTCCTCCAAATGATCGCTACTTACACCTCTGGCAGTTCTCCAGGCCAGGAGCCCAGCAGGAGCCGTTGTAACATTGATCGTGACACTTCAGCGACGTACCTGCAAAGGGAGAAAGGGCCAGAGCTCGCTGGTGTCACTGAGAAACGGCTTCGGGAAACCGGTGATTTTAGGACGAAGCGTTGCGCGATATGAGCGGTGTGATGTGATGTGTCGGGGGATACTCACAAAATTTGTCTGTGCTGGGCTCTTGCTTGATTATTACAGGCTTGCTTTTGGTATTCACGATGTCAGCCCACTGGATGGTGTCCACGTGACACAAGTAACGGTTGTTGGCGAACTTCACTCCTCCTCTGAGGATTTCTTTAGAAGAATAGATTCACACGTAGATTTAGGGTCCTCGGATTCAGTTATTGTTACGTTCAGGGAAACGTTTAGGTAAAAGAGTTCTGCCTCAAGTCAGAGGTCAGGGGTCAAAGGGCATGCAACGCGGGGAGCCAAAGGTCGGGCCTACCGTTGAGGCTGGTGAGAGGCAGCTCCTTGGTGCCTTTGCCAGTGGTCATGTTGAAGTTGGACAGCACGGTCAGCGCGAAGGCGTCGTCGTACAGCGTGTGGCCACGGATGATGCGCAGGTTGACAAGTGGGATCCGGGGAGCTTTGTTGAGACCTATCACCACGTGCCCTCCGACCTCCTCAATGGTCTGAAGGTGGGCAAAGGCAAACGTGTCTGTCCCGGTTGGATCGCACGATCAATAAATGAAAAGCCTGAGGTCTGATGCATTTAATGTTAATAAACATTGAACTGAAACTGAGTTTCCGATTGAACCGATTCACAAGTTTCTAATCTCAAAAAGAATGTACAAATAATAATTTCCAAAGAATTTCACCCTGCCTAATCTCTTCAGCCTCGTGTATTTCTACGCAGCACACTCACTCCTCTGCAGTGGACCGTGCGAAACCTGGGTACCCGAGAACACAACATCTGGTGTGTCTTGCCGAGCGCGTACCTCGAGGAAGGACAGGTCGTGCTCGTCGGTGGTGTACGTGATCTCTAGATTCTCCAGAATCACCGTGCAGTTGCTGTACATCTTCACCATGTTTTGGTAGTGATCATCCACACTGCTCAGCAGAGTCAGTCTGTTGTTCCCCCCCTGACATACTGAGAGGAAAGAGAGAGAGAGAGACAGAGAGAGAGATGATGCGATAATGAGCGTTTTAATGATGAGATGTAAGTAACCGTTCTCTCTTCTCATCATCCTGTCCACACAGTCTCGGTCAGACCTCAGACATTGTCACTGTTGATGTAATATTGTATGTAGTAAAACCTTTTAGCCAGTGATGGTGGCTCCTTCCGGGCCATAAGGGGAATATCTCGACCGCAGGGCCCAATAAATAACGCTCGCTCCAAGATTCTGAGAGTCTGGTGAACTCTCTCTCTCTCTCTCTCTTGTTCTCTCTCTCTGTCTATCTCCTTTCTTCTCTATATATATCCCCCAGACTCCCTCCATTTCTCTCTCTTTCTCTGTCTCTTTGCCGTGTCTTTTGATTAGAACCAGAAGAGCTCCTTCCTCAAATCATCTAGCTGATCTTGAACTGTGCGTGTGGACATAAAATCGTAAAATCCTCTGGAATGGGAATGAAGTGGGAGAAACGACAGCAGAAAATCAAGAAAAGGCAGCATAGAAAGGGGAAAAAAACAAAGATTTCGAGGTGGCAAAATAGCTGTCTTATATAACACGTGCCTGTGGTCTAATGCAGCCAAGTCTAATTAAAATAGAACTAGAAAGGGAATACTGCGAAAAACAAGAGTCGTCAATAATGGCTGCACTGTTAATGATAAGCAGCAGTTAGAGAGCCTGTGATTCAGTAGTTCTGAAAATCGGCAGACAAATGAACGGACAGAAACTGAAATTTTGAGCTCCAACTACATTGCCATTTTGCCTTCCCATGTTTATGTTATAACAAATTGCATCCATTCCAAAGATACCACCCCCCCCCCCCCCCCCCCCACCCCAACAATGGTACAACCCGAGGACAGCTTTGGGAGAGTCTCTCAAGAGGGCCGTCTAGGGAAGACAAGAACGGTTGTGTCAGATCATTATCTAACATTATATAAAAGACATCAAATAAGAGCGTTGAATATAACTGGTACTGAAATGAATGGCATGCTTCACATCTATCTAAATAGAAAAATAATTGCAATCAATTACAAGGACAAAGCAATTTGTGGAAATCCGTATTGAAAAGGTAGCAGAGGCAACTGAAGGTGAAGTAAGATATAGGGCACACCCAAAGTGACTGGGGAAAAAAAAACAAAACAAAACAACAATGATGAAAGCCTTTCTACTTCTGCCAGTGGGTGAAAATGAACCCTCCTCATAATGGCCTCCTGCTGCGCTAACCTGTCAGTTTCTGGCTCTAGTGAAGCAGAACTCCAGCCCCCCCCCCCCCATGTTTCACACTGGGTCTGTTAGTCTTTGATGAAGACCTTGATGAAGGCAGGAGGCATTTGAAGCAGCACCGTGTGTGTGGATGCAGAGGTGTGCGTCCAAGGACCCGCAGGGGCGAGCTGACGTGAAAATGATGCGCCAGCGGCAGAACGTACGCTGCCTTTGGGTGCTGCAGAGCCGAGAGAGGTTGCTGGGAGCTTTGTCAATTTTAGACATAGACAGAGTAAGTCCTAGTAAGGTGTCTCGACAGGTCTGCGCGCGTTTGTCTGCTAACACGCGGAAGGTCACTATATCTGAGCGTTCGGTAGCCTTTCAGTTGAGTAGCAAGTGTTCATTTGCACTTTTAATGGCTACTTTCAAGACAAACATGTCGAAAAGGGGGAGACTTCTGCTCCAGGGAGCTTTCTGGTGAAGTGTGTTAGGCTGCATTCCTTGACAAGTTTGTTCTTGACCACACATTAAGAAGGAGCTTATTACAGAGTCAGTGAGCTATGCTTCATTGGAGAGCTCATAAGCTGTAATACTGAGAGGTTGACAACAAGATGATTTGAGCACTGGGTTCAGAGAGAAGTGATGATTTAAGTATTCTTACCGAAACTAAAACCCAAGTGCTTTTTCCCCCGTAAAGAATTGCTGTGTAAATAGGTTGTCTAGGCTTTTGTGTGGTTCAATTAAGATGAGGCAAGAGTGCGGTCTGTCTATCCGTTTTACACACACACACACACACGCACGCACATGCACACACACACACGCACATGCACACACACGCATGCACACACACTTGCGTGCACACGTGCACTTGCGCACACACTCACACACACATGCGTGCACACGTGCACTTGAACACACGCACATGAAACCAAATGAATGAAAAGAATGCAGGTGTAAACAAACAAAAGGCCCCTCCCTATCCTACTCACACTCACCTATGCAAAGTCTCCCTTCCATGCAAAACTAAAACCAAACAAATCAGATCTGGTACCTGTGTGGGGGGAGAATCGGTGGGCCGAGCAGAAGGGTCACAGTTGGTTCCCTGTCATTCCCGTGTGGCATATCAATTTTACACCAGGTGTGTGGGATACAATATACAGGCACAAGAAAAGAACGTTTCTGGTTGTAGCGCTTGATCATTAAGCGTTCCTTTTAACACAGTGGTTTTCACGCGTGTCTCAATCTCTTCACGCAGGATGTTTACCGAACCTAACTTTAACTTTTACTGCGACATGCACGTCAACCACCAAAACGCTTCATATTTCAGCCAAAGGTGACTCATGCTGCCATAACTGTAACATATGCGTTCTGTCACGTGTTGACTGCTTCGTCACTCGATGAACGGCGAACTTTGAAACGCAGCTTGTAACGCTGCAAAATGCCCATACAGCATGTTTCCTTCTGCTCTATTTTTGCATGCACAAATATTTCAAGCCAGAAACTTCCCATCTGTCAGATTACTTCTCGTGACACAAGTCATAGCTGTGGAAAGGTTTACAGTAAACTGCAAACGAACGAATATTTTACTGTACAGGAAATCCATAATAACATTTACTGTAAAATGTAAAACGATACATGATAAAGTCACAGAAGCTGCAGTTCTGTCATCTGTTGTCACAGTGCAATATACTGTAGTTCAGAAAAGAATATATATATATATTAAATCAATAACAAATGCACTACTATATATATATATATATATATTCTTTTTTTCTTTTATATATATATTAAATCAATAACAAATGCACTACTATATATATATATATATATATATTTTTTTTTTTTATATATATATATATATTAAATCAATAACAAATGCACTACTATATATATATATATATATATATATTCTTTTTTCTTTTATATATATATATTTAATCAATAACAAATGCACTACTATATATATATATATATATATATTCTTTTTTTTTTTTATATATATATATATATATTAAATCAATAACAAATGCACTACTATATATATATATTCTTTTTTTCTTTTATATATATATATATATATTAAATCAATAACAAATGCACTACTGCAGTGCCAAATCACTGCATACAGCAATTTGCACAAATCTGTCTGCCTGTCACTATCAGACACCCATTCTGTCAACAGCGCAGATTTTCATGCAGGTTTTTTTTCTTTGGCCATTTCCATTAACATCAGACTGAATATGTAACAGAGCACAAACAAAACCCACCTGGTAAGTGTTGGAAATGATGGACGTGTGTTTGAAATGCACTGCAGTAATAGTAATCGCTGCAACTGGATGTGCGTTTCCCTGCGCACATGCACATTTCAATGGGAACAAGGACTTGAACAAACAAACAGGCCAAAAACTGAATGAACTTAATAAACTTTTTGATAAAGTCAGTATAATCTGTTTTATGTATTTCAAGTGCATGTTTGCATTTGTCTGTCTTAATGCAACATATTCCATCCACGGTGATAAGAATGTTTTTGAACTGAAAGTTTTGAACATCGCATCTAAAATGTCTGCAAAATCTGCAGTAGTTGTACAGACTTGCTGGTGATGAAGAGCGAGAGGTATTCGTGAATTTTGGAAGACGTGCTGATTGAATGGCTTTTGTATCAAAGCAATGCAAAAGTATAGACAGTTCACACAGTCTGTTGATGTGGTGAATGTGCACAAGGTATTGTGTGTTTGAGTGTGTATTGTACAAAAACCTAAGAAATGCATAGTATAAAATTAAGACAAGGAATACCAAGGAAAGCATAGTGACAAGCAACTAAAGAAATATCTGTTAGAAAGGAAGGGTTTTTCCACACGCAAGCACATGTTAGTAAAATTGTACTTAAGCCTGCAAGATGGTTAGAGCTCAAAGAGATTCCCACAGAGATTGCCAGTGATTCTTCCGACCTATATTCCAGTTCCACAGTGGCAATTCACGCACATTTAGCTGAGGGGCATGTAGCTGAGTTTCGAACAATCTGGCGAGAAGGCTCTCCTAGATTCTGAGGTCAAAGGTAAGACGTCCCCTGGCGTAGTATGGTTTGTTACTTTCTCTTTTGAGCCGTTTTACAGCGCCGGCTCAAGAACATCAGTCTCCTACGCACAATACGTCACAAAAAAAAAAACAACAACCCTAAACAGGGGTTTATTGGTTGTTATCTGAGAGAAGAGATAAAGAGTTATTCATTTCCTGTGTTGGTCTAAGATTGCATATAGCGCTCTTAGAGCTGGGGTGACACGTGTTTTTGCTCACAGCGTGTCACCTTCGACTACGGGAGATCTTTATAATAGTACTACATTTCCACTGGCATGGCGCACCAGCCAGTCAGTCAGCTGTGAGGGAAAGCGGAGTGGTACGTAACTCATTAAAGTAAGTGGTGATGAGTCACGTAAATATTAAAGTGCCATGTTAACGAGACGTGTCCAATAATAACGTCTCATTTAACGAGTTGGCACACGAAGGTGAACTGAAGGAGCCACGAGGCTATTCCGCCTCGCCTGCCGCTCTAACAATGTGACGACGTATTTACTTACGTCGAACCGTAACGATGTCAGTATGGCCATAGGTACCTCGCACCCAGCGCGCATGTCGTAAAAAAGCCGAGCCCATTGGCTCGCTTTCTTCAGGCGATGTAGCAATCCGCCTGGATGCGGGCCAACGCAGCTCAGGTAAGGAGTGGCTTACAGGAATCGACAGAAGTCGGCCCCACTGCACTGACTGCATAACACAGAACTCTGTTACCGTTTCACGCTCCGGGCTGTACAGTATTTAGAGTTAAACGCTACCACGAATTACAGAGAACTGGGTAAGACCGGTGAAATAGTGGGTAATTCTACCTGGCAAAAACCAGTTAGACCTCGTCATGAAATATCTGGGGTTTGTCTTTGAAAATAAACACCAAATGCTGCTGTCTCTAATCTTTAGTTTTCCTTGTTTTGTAAGCATTGATAAAGCCACTTTACATTGTTACAGGCTATATATCATTGGACTGTATATTGTCGATACTTCTATCTTGAGACAACACGGAAGAGTCTCGCTATACTGTAAAAACAATGTTTTATTAAACGTCCCCTTTGTGTGCAACCACAACGCGCTGCTGAGTTTAGACCTGGGAATGGACAACTCGCACACCGCAATTACCTCAGGTCATCTGGTGCAAACCGTTTAATACTGGACTGTCGACATAACAGATATTCTGGAAATATCCATTACTGGTTAATTAACAGCACACTAATATGAAGGATCAAATTTCATTTTTTTGCAGGCTGGTCTGTTTATGTTAAATAGATTTTGAAGCTGCCTGAAGTACAGAGATAATGCACAGAGGTTTATATCTTATATCAAGATAGATCAGGTTTTTGGAGATGACGTTAGGGTTCCACAAGGCTCAGCATTTGGATCTAGATAGCTTTGCATATCTGCTGTCAGTCACTGCACTTTCATGCTTATGATTTTTATACCCCAGTGTTGTTACATGATTAGTAAGTCAGTTTTGAAAAAGACTTGGGAAAGGCTTTAGTACTGTGCAAAAATGATTTGAGTGCTGAATAAAGCATTACTACAGAATAATTACTGAATAAATGAAAGCCTAAGCACAGTAAAAATGTCCAGAAAGCATAAATGCTGTTCTGCGTAGCTATTAGCAGTCTGTCTAGAGGCCAAAACGAGCGTGTGTCTGTGAGCTTAGATATCTGTGCGTCAGATTAGGTTACAGATTGCCATTCCAAATACATGAGGATTAATTCTTCAAAAAGATCTGAATTAAGATTGGAATTTCTCTTTAGTAATAGACTGTATTCAAATTTAAAACGTACCGCAAAGCTTTTCAACAGCTGTAATTGTAGTGCACTTGCAGTCAGGCATACATGCATCTAAATATCCAAAGTACAAAAAAAGTTTTGTGTTTTTTTTCGTGGTACAAATATATAGGACGGGCGTTTCTCCGGCGTGACTTTGCTCATCACTGTAAACCAAAATGACTGGAATGTGCTCATTACCTGCAATGATTTCACCCACTGGCCTCTTATTACACCAATCAGAGGACACCATACCCACACTTATAATGCAAACACAGTGGCCTCCCAGCATAATTACAGTTTTATGCACTGAATCACCCTTTGTTTAAAATGGACACCAGAGCAATGCTGTAAAGTTAGCAAGCATACTATGTTCCACAAATCCATCTTCAAGCGAACCAAAAAGGAACTTAAGAAGAAGCAGCTGTTTTACTAAGGTACTCAGATATCCTTGAAAGATCTACGCTGCATCCATTGCGAATCTGGCCACTTCTGCTTTCCAAACCCACGGTTCTGAAGGGCGGCCCAAATCTCCAAGGTCCACTATCAGTTGTAGGAAGGAAAATAAAACGCTTCCTCAAGTCTTCCTGTGTACTGAGCCCACACTGCACTCTACTGCAGGTACAAACTGTTACTGATTCAGGGGCGGAGGAGGCCTGTTCCATTACATACAATATAAACAGAGATAATACCACGATACAATGAAGAGATTCACATATGGGAAGTGATGGACAGAATGCTTTTCATCTGTTTCAACTGGGCACCGCAAACACAGATTGTGAACATTTCCTCCAGCAAGCAGGAACTGGATTCAAAAAGTCAGCTGAAAGTCTGAGGGCGTGCCAGATTGGGTGGGGGGTGGGAGTGGGGGGGGGGCCTCACTGTGTGTGTTGATGAGGGGGGCCAGAAAAGGGCACCCCCTCCCGTCATCCTCCTTGGAAGAAAATTACAGTAAACAAAAAAAAAAACTGGCCCTTCTGGCTTTTCAGGAAGTTCGCTCTATGGGGGTCAGTCAAAGCACTATGCTACAAACCCAGATGCTAGTGGTCTCCAGAGAGGATGGAGGGGGCTTTGAGGCAACTCAAGGTCCGCTCTGTGGAGGAAGGCACGCGTTTGAGCCAAGCCAGATGCCGAGTGGCTACAGAGGAACACTGTGCTGCGTTTCATTTGAGGAATGTTAAATGCATTAATGGCCTAGGCTACCTGAAAACTAATACTGTGTGGCGTCCATTTTGGGTGCCATAAAGCTGCTTTTCGACTGGATGTTTGAATGTTGGTCTCGACGGCTTGGTAGGGGAACGGCGGCTTTATTATTATACACTGTCATAAAGCAAAATAAGATATATACACATCTTTGTCCTAAAAAATAGACGGTGAAAATAATCTGCAACATAACTGTCACCCCAAAGTAGTGCAGGCCTCATAACCTTGTTAATGAAAAAAGAGAAAGACTGACCTACTGCTATGTGCCTTTGCTCTTTCATGTAGCAATCCAAGTACAAAGACAAGAGTACAAGGACCAAAACTGAGGCAAATGTTTATCCCCCTTGGAAAGACTCGCTTAACAAGCCTGTGTAAATCTTTTTAAATCAGTTTAGCTCTGTTTATCCTGAGGCCAGTTGCTGGAATGCTGGCAAAAGATTCCATCAGAACATGTAAAGTTAGCATTAGCCTTACATGTGTATGCTAACTTTGCACACATTTGAAAGTAATAATGAAGTCTTCTACGCTGCAAATGTGCCTCGTCTTTTGGTGATTTCGTGTCTGTGGGATTTAGTTTAGATGTGAGCAGGAGTATCCATGGTATTTGGATCAATTACCCTTTGAATTGCTAATGTGATCACTGGTGTATGTATATGCGTGTAGCCATAGGTCTTAGTCATTACATTGAGAGAAATACAGACTATCGGTGGCAGATTCATTTCTGTGAATGTCTGTGTTTTTATGCACAGATGATATGGTTATACATTTTGCACCAGTAAGGCTTTGTGAAATGCAACCCAGAACAGAGGGCAGTCGTCTCTTTCCATCGGTTTATATGGAAAAAAGAGAACCTCTGTCTCTGATCACAGTTGCTCTAAACATTTGACTGACCAAAGAACTATGGGATCTGCCCAGACCCATGTGTTTGCAAGGGCACGTACAGTTCACATCTCGTATCGACAGTCCCCGATTGCGACTGTCGCTCTACATTATAGCGTATGTGATTGAGTGTGCATTGACACGTTGCACAGTGTTTACCACTTTATCACAACCATTTAAGGGCAGATTACTGGACAGACTGTATAACTCAGTCTCACGGCAAGCTTCTGAAGTCATGAGGTAGTTTAACACACAAGTAAGTTTAAGGTAAGCACAGCTCTTATGATCAACAGAAATCAGTTTCTGTAAAATGTTTGTTGAACCAGCTGTGAAAACTGTGAAGCTGTGATAAGTTTTTGCTTCACTTAACTAATGTTTCATACTTTTTACACATTTTCCAAAAAGTCTGTAATAAGTCTCAATCGTTAGGCATCCTAACATGATAATATCCTCCTGTCTTCTCAATCAGGGCAACGAGTCTGTTTGTTTTCATTAGCAAAGTGTAGGAAAAGCCTTCACTGGTCTACGTGAACGTTTTAACACAGGCTGTTTTGCCTCTGAAAGAAACACCACCCCACACCAATCTCCACCAGTGTCCTGTTCCTGCCTCACGCCCACAGCATACACTCCCTCGCTCCTCCTGTCACTCGCACAGGAAGCAGGAGAGGCGGGGCGACGGAGGAGGAGGGGGTGATGGGAAGAGGACGACCTCCAGAGGCATTCTCTCCCGTCCACCACGAGCTCCTCGCTCTGGGGGAAGAGTTTCAGGCACAGGCTGGAGAAACCCACATGTTTCACAAATCATTCCAGGCTCAGAGAGAGAAAAAGAGAAAGAAAGAGAGAGAGAGAGAAAAAACCAGCTGGCCTTTGGGAATCCCCCCTTGGGCTTGAACATTCCCAAAGTTTTTCCCACTCGGAGAACCAGGCGGGAGCATGTGGGTAAGACACCTATTCTAAGCTTCACCAGCTCCCTTTAGAGAGGCTGGTTAATCTAAAGGTTTCACTCTAGAATTTCCAGAATTTCTTGGTGAGCAATTAAAGTGCGAGAGCTGGTCAGCTTGGACGGCGCGAAGATTAAAACGGGGGCTGAACGAGTGAACGTCCGTGAGTGACGAAGAGGAGCGTGACGTTCCTGTGTGCTGTCTCGACACAGTTAGTCAGCACACACTCACACTCAGTCTCCCTGCTTCACATATTATGACACATGGGAAATGAATAAGTCTGTCTTGCCAGAGTGCGGTACGCAAGCCCGGACTACACGCTCTGACTTCAGCTGGTTAGTCGACACACGGTTTTGCAACAGTGGGGGACGTGCCAGGTTCGTCCGTTTCTCCTCCCTGGAACTCCCAACGTCCTATCGCTAGTTGGAGATGATGCGGGAAGATCGAAACGCCGGCGACGGGCCAAGAGTCCGGCCCGGCACGGCCGCTCCCCCACCGTAGGTCGTGTGACGAACTCAAAAAGGAAGTGGCTTAATCAGACCCAGATGTGTGTCTGATTTCAGAGTCGAAACGCGCACAGCATCTCTCAGCGCGGAAAGCAAGATGTCAACGCCCTAAAGGAGTCCGATCGTTTGCCCGTCAATGTCTGATTGCAACAGACACGAGACCAGACATACGCCAGACAGCCACAGGATGTAGCACCCCTAGATACAATAGCTCTTCTTGTCTGACGCTCCGATCGCAATACAAGCCAGTTGTTTTAAGGCCACCCCTCACTTCAAACGCAGAGTCCCTTTGCTGTCTGTCTTCTTCCCCTGAAGCCATGAAAGTTGGATATGACTGTTTTTTTTTCTCTCTATTCATTTTGAATATAAGAGGAGGTTCCATGAAACCTAGTGAGACGAGATGGAAGGAGAGAGATGCGTTACTTAATAACGGCTTTCTTGGCCAAAGCACGTGCGATCACTCCCAGTCCCGCTCGTACGCGTGGTTAATTGCTAGTTAAACGACCAATTTCTCCTGTTCAAACAAATTATTTTGAATGGAAACCAGCATGAAATGTCATTTCATGCTACTATTAAGTTGTTGCTAATTGACACGCAAAACAACACTTCGCTCATCCCGATCGACTAGTGCAGCTGAATGACGTCAGCGCTTTTGGGAACAGATGTTCCGCTCCGCACAGCTCCGGCGATTCGGTCCTGCTACGAATGTTTAGCGTTTCCACTCCGACCCTCTGAGACCGGAGAACCCGAGACCCCGCGGCTCTGACGCGGCCTCGGGGACCACGCCTCGAAGGGTTCCGCCCGAGGCGAGCTCTGACAGGTTCCGCCACTCAAGGTGCACGGTGGAAACCACAGGCGGGTGCCAAGGAATGAGCTCACGAAAGCGGGCGCGGCGTTGCATAAAACCGGAACACCGTGTCTATCCGTGTGCAGCTAGCGTGACCCAGATGGGTTAAATTCACGACTAATCATGCTCCAGTGAGCGGTCATCCAAAATTTAAATACATCTGAAAACTTGTCCGATTGCCTCACTTGAAGTCATTATTCAGTGCCATGGTGACTGTAAACAACACCCTGTGAGAGCCCGTGAACCACAAAGAAGTGATTAAACAGAGAGAAACCATCCATTTGGGCACTTTTGGCCGTGCCGAATTAAAGGGCCGATTCCACCGTTGTTTTGCATTGGATTCCACACATAGTTCAGGCCAGCCAATATGACAACACAGTCTCGTCGAGCATGCGTGTCCTCTCGACCCTCAAAGCACTCATGAATCCTCTGAGCTGTGGGCTAGTTTCCATGCCAATGATTACATGAAGCTGTCGCATAGCTGTCATAATGCTGAAACGAGAGCCTGTATATTAAAAATTCCAAGCGTCGTGTTTATAATCGGCCTCTACCGAGGCTTAAATTACAGTGTCCCGAAGACAGCGAGGCAGTTAATCTCTCAGGCTGGATTCTCTCCAGGTTTAAACCCGGGGGGAAATGTAGTCATTTCCCTGGAAGGTTTCCCCACCTATTGGCAGTGGTGGACACTGGCATGGGTCGCCACTTTTCGATCAGCTTCGCAAGCTGCTTCTTACCTAACTGTGGGAACTCCCTTCAAAGTCAACAGCCTGGATACACTTTCAAATCCGTCTCCGAGTGCAGCAGAAACAAAAAGCTTTGCCTCCACAGTAATACGACCGGTTACGTCCAAGGGAAGCCATCTACATCTTATGAGAGAGGCACACGCCGCGGACTTCTTGGGCATGCTTGTACAATCACCGTACTGAACATCCAGGTTCCTGTTCATGGTCGTGTGGAGATAATTTCTCATTTTCTCCACCTTCTGGACACTCAGAAGGAACAAACATCAACTGTGCAAACCGTTTGTCCAGTGTTCGCCACCCCAACCTCCCCCGGCCCCTTTTCTAACGTGTACTTGCGAGTACTGTTCGGTGCTTTCCTGGGCAGGCGAGTCAGCTGACTGCATGGTTCCGTGAGTCCAGTTAGCTTTGTAAGATGATCTCAAAGAACCAAGTTCTGCAGTGCAGAGGATTAGGAGCGGGTGAACGGATTCAGGACCAGAACTAACCTCTACTTTGCACATACACTCGTCTCTGTGACTAACATAAACAAGCTTTACATTGTCTTGTGGAATTTCACAAAACGCAACCTCTGTCCCTGTTACCAAAGTGTTTAGGGAGCGCCGGAATTTGGAATGTTCCAGAAGCTAATTGTACATAAAGGATTTTTTTTAGATTTGGATAAACAAGTGTATTTAACTGTATGTAGTTTTATTGGCGCTGTATCCAGTTTCACCGTATATTCTGAGATAAATATGTATTTTCATAATCTGAAAAGTATATGGATCGAATGTTTTTTTTTTAAAACAGTCCGATTTGAGGCGTTTAGTTTCACAGGGAGATATTGGTTGTCCAGAATGTAAATCACAGGTGCTATAACTGGTGCCTTTCACAGATGGGAACAGACTCTTTTTGCTCTTTTTCTTGGTCTCTTGCCATCATTCAGCCGTTAACTTGCCTAGTCGGTACTGCACAAAAAGACCAGTGGCTTCTCGTCGCCCTGCAGAAGTTGAAGCCAGAAGCAGCCTTTGTGCTCCATGTCACCTTTTGTCTACTTTCAGAATATTTTTTCAAGAAAACAAATGTTTAGCTTTAAGGGAGACAATGCTCAGTATTGTCTTGTAAGGCCTTGTGTGTTTGTAGTAAAGGATGTCAGAAAGTGAGTGAGTGGTGGTATATCTATTAAATATTACTGGACTTAATCAGATCATAATGACAAATCAAATCTCTTAATTATGGAGAAGGAAGTTTGCTCTAATAACCAAATTAGAGTTGTTTGTCTTTGAGACGAAGAGAGCGCATTACAGTGAATCAGCTTCCTGCCAATACAGACATACACGTACATACTGCTGAAATGTGTACGATCTTGGACGGGAAGATTTTGTAGGTACCTTTACCTTATTTTCAAACTCTCTCTTTTAATACGGCATAGAACTAGGTTATCCGTAGGATGCGGTGTGTTTTCACCACAAAGTTGTGCAAACACGGTCGCATTCTGTTGGCCCCGTCTCGTAATCCTATTTCAAAGTTAACACTAAACCTATGAATAAAGCCTCTTTTGTGAGATGGGTACTGTGTGCTCTGTGCAGGTCCTGGCCCTTTTCTTTGGTGAAGCTGAAAGACATTAGCTTTCTTGCTCTCCCCTTTTCTCTGTCTCTCTCCCTTTCTCTGTCCACAGCACAGCTGCCACACGCGCACTGGTTTTCGGGAAAAGCTCGGTTCTCGGTAAGGTGAACCAAAACATGGACTGAGAACACTTTGAACTTATTTTCCAAGGATCTAAGATAGAAAACTGAACTATTTCTGAGTCCAAAGGGCCCTTTGCATGACTGACAAGAGGTAATATACAAGCACCCTGTTTAATTTAACTGTGGTCTAATGATTTCCTCATATTAGATATGTTCTCGCAAGCCCTGCCGTTTTGTAGCTTAGGTAGCTTAACAATATGTGCAGCTACTGTTTCACCAAATTAACAACAGCGTGGTGTCTTGCTTATACCCTAAGGCCTTGAAGTGGAGACGGACAGTCTTCTGTTATCTGTAGACTAAACACAGCTCCATTGCTACAACAGCAGTGCCTTTGTCTAACACTATCTGTTGGTGCTCTTGAACCCAAGAAACACGATCTTGGGTTCAGTTCTCCAGCACACACTAGTTCATGCAAAAAGCAGATATCATGTTCCTTCAAGAGGCGACATATGCGTTTGTTATTGCTTTTATTCCCTGCATTAAGATCTGCGTTTGCTCAAACGTTCATTCGTCGGCCATCCGTATGAGGCGAATGGCGTTATTCGCATAGCGCGTGTCTACATTTTGCTCCTCTGCGGGGCGATGTTTGGGAGGCTATAGGTAATAGCCTCTACATGTTCTCACAGGTCTCGACAGACCGAAGCCTCGGGAAAGCCAGCCGTAAGCTAATCCCAGATGCTTATCGCTGCCTGTCTCGGGAAAGGTGGGTAACTAAAGATGCCTATATCTGGGTCAGGAAGATCACGACGCGTATCGGTTTTGCTTGCGCAACATGTTTTTGACACGCTCTCTTTCCGTTCCCCCCCACGTAATGTGCAGTAGGCAAAAATAGCCAGGAATTGACATGGTTCAGCGTGTTTTACAACTACAAAATATCCTAAACGCGTGATTTAGAGGAGTGGCACTATTACAATTCACATTACCCAGACACTCTTACCAAACAGACACTTTAATATCTATACAAGTCCATGTTGGCGATGGGGGAGTATTTAACTTATGCTGGTATCCAGTGGGGGGGGAATCCAGCTGTTTATTTTGAAGAGCTGAAATCTGGCGTGGCTGACTGCACAAGGTGGATAGACAGGCCTGCCGTGTCCACTAGAGTAAGGTTATCTTACATCCTATGTAACACCTAATCCCATGTTATGTAACACCTAATCCCATGTTACACCTTTAGTGTGAGAAAGACGCACTTGTCCAACACCACCTTTGTGTTCTAGGACAAAAAAAAAAAATCAGATGATGTATAAGTACAGGCAGCATTGACTATATTAAGCTTTCAAGTGTGCACGTGTGTGTGTGTGTGTGTGTGTGTGTGTGTTTGCGTGCATGAGCATGCGTGTGTATGACTGTCAGGATCTTCTGGCCCAGAACTGTCAGTCTGCCTCTCAATGTTTTGCTTTCTCCAACAATTGCTAAATATACCAAAGAAATGCCAGTTTTGACTGAGAATCCACTTTCAGATCCACCTCAAGCTCTTTTTGAGAGGTCGGCGAATTAACAATCTCCTCAGCGGACATACAGCTCCAGTTCTGTGGGATATCTGGCCATTTTCAATTTATCTCACCGGTGCTGAAAATTGGCAGATCTGAATCAATTCCTCAGGTATGTGATCCTGGCAGTGTGTGCACAATAACTAGAGTAGACGTTTAGCCATAGCCTGTGACTATCTGTGGTACATCAAGAGACCAGCTGAAACCATGTTAAAAGCCTCCAAGCATAATAACGCAGCAGTTACGGCAAAAATGCGAATCGACTGAACCTCGGGAAGGAGACGGCAGCGTCACACCAAGATGGCACAGCATGCAAATGAAACACCAGCTAAAGAACCACGTGCGAGAACCAAACATGCAAGCACCACGCGCGAAAACCATATGCGAGAGAACCAAACACGAGAGAACCCACATGCTCGGCCTTTATCAGTTAACAACAAACGGAAGATTGGACGCTGCACAACGGAAGGTGCTCAAAGCCGCTCACATGTAGCACAACTAATGAGATGTGAAGGTTGTGCTGGGAAAGTTGGGTTTTTCCAGACTGGATTCCAAGGTCTCTTTCCACCACAGCAGTCCACTTGATCATGGAAAGGTTATAATGCCCATGACGCTCACTGCTACCGGGAACTATTTTAGGTTTCAGGGGACCTTCGCATTCACAGGTTTCCAAACAAATGGTGAATGCGACTGGCCAGGGTTGTTTGACCTGTCATGGAGAATACAAGTTAAATGGTTCAGCGTATTAGTTATCAAATGTCCCTGTCTTTGCAGAAAAAACAAATATTAGACTGTACAAGCGTAAATGTCCTATTTTAACAGGAAAGACAATAATTGAATATGTAGACAACAAGCAAAAAAGAAAAAGAAAATGGTCCATAGTCTGTAACACGGAGCAGATAGATCGCTCAAGAGAATAATGGTGTCCTGTCCTAAATGGATTCTGGCCATTTCCGTCCCACTCAATGTCATTTCAGTCAGCAGAGTGGCCGTACTGTCAGAGGTGCTTCATTACTGCAAATGGCAAGAACAGCTTGGAATGCGACACCCTGGTGATTGAGTCACGCTCTCAGCACAGTGCAGAAATACTAAAACCTCACTGCTCTGCATCAATTAAAGAGCCCCTCAATATCATAAGAAAGGGGGATGGTTGTTTGGGGGGGTAGGGGGGGGGGGCTATGCTTGGCTAAGCTTAGGTTAATGCAGGGGCAGACTCATTCTGCCAGCACTCAAATTGATTCTGCAGGTGTGTCACTTCTTCAGATGTGGGGCTGGCAAGTCCAACGATAGGGAAGAGGTACCGGGCAGGGGGGTTTCGCCAACACTCGTACCTGTGGAAGGTTACGGCACACCCCCCGAGGGAGGGCTCCGGTAACGAAATCCGAAGGAGTGCCTCGGACAAACGACGGAAGAGTGGGCGCGGCGTAGGAGGAGGAAGAGATGGGAGAGGAGGCCATGAAGGGAGGAAAAGGGAGCTGACGAAGGGGCATAAAGCTAAAAGATCACGGATGAGAGAGCCAAAGTCGAAGGAAAAAGATGGCGGGGGCCTGCAAACGGTGTAGGTGTTTTCAGGAGACAGGGAGATAGAAAGAGAGAGAGAGAGAAAGACAGAGTGGTGGGCTGAGGGGCTCTTAACACAATCCTCTTTTCAAGGTCTTCCATTTACAATGAAGCACTTTTTGTAAGTCGCTCTGGATAAGGGCGTCTGCTAAATGCCGTAAATGTAAATTTATCTCTCCAGATAAAGTGCAGCCTTCCCATTGTTTGCATTGGGCCAATTGTAGTTTGTTCTGAGGCCAAAACTGACACGATGTGGCACACGCCGGCTTGATAACCTCTGTTTACACACTGGGCAGATGCTCGAGTGTATAGCCTAATTCCGTAAACAAAAGATTTGAGGGCCACAAATCAACATGAGTATTCTAAGTGAGCGGAGCCGACTCCTGAGGCGAGGGATGACGCTAAACTTTGCAAAGCCGGCCGTTAATCTCACAGCTTTTTCTTGCAAAAAGCAGTCACCAATTAACTCCGCAACACACAGATGACATGTTAAACATGTACTCCGACAGGCAGTAGACTTGGGACTTTGTTTTGAGGGCTGCGAGCTAAAACGTGGCCCTCTGTGACCGTTTTAATTATGGCGGTAGTTATTTAGCTCAGAAAGATGCGCGGGATTAATTTGGCGCAGGGGCGTCGAAGCCGAGCAGCCACGGAAAGGCTGGAGCTGACCGCTGTTGAGTCGTTAAACAGATGAAGAAAAAAAAAGAGCCTGGCCTAATGCATTGCTGTTACATGCATAAACGCTCCAGATGGGAGGACTTGGATCCAACAACTGATGACTTTCTGCAATGCTCTTCCGTTTTGGAACCGTTCCGGTCCCGTTTCCTGCAGAGGGAACGGGTAACGGCGCTCAAAAAGCGTGTCATCGAATCCGATCTTCATCGTGCGGAGGAGAGCACTAAAAGTCTGATGGGTTCCCCATGCACAACGTCAGCGAGAAAATGAATTCAGGTCCCTTGAGGGCGACAGCGGCAAGACTAGAGCTTCTTTCACCATTACTGTAGGAAATGAGAAGATGGCTGATGGCTTTTCAATCTAAAAGGAGATAGCAGGCCTCAGCGGAGGAAAACTTGATTATCGTCCACTGATCTTCCGCTAAATGCCGGATTGGGAACATAAATTGTTAAGAGGAAATGTCTGTGAAGCTAGTTCGAACCACACACACAAGGTGGTAAAATTACTCTCTCTGACAGCCCACCGGAATCCCACATGCTGTCTGTGGCTTTCGATTTCGACATCAATTATATTTTGCACACAATATCACATTCATTAATGCATGCAGCAGCACCTGTCTGGTCCTGGGCTGTATTATGCTGCCACTGAAATGTCTGCACTGGAACTCTTTTTGTTTTTAATGAAGAATTAGGCTCCCAGGAAAGCAGTCTGTTTTTATCAGAACTGCTGACAAGCTCAGAAATTCATCTTTCGACAAATTAGGAGCATTGGCCTTGGTTTCACAGGTAGGCAGTTTATATATATATATATATATATATATATATATATATAAACTATATATATATTTATATATATATATATATATATATATATATATATATATATATATTCACAAGATGCTAGCCGTGGCTAGAGAGTCCGGATGTATAATGAGCGTGTGAGGGGCAAGTCATGCATAACAGAAACATCTGCCTCCAAACCAGGACCAGAGCAAAGAAAGGGGGAAAAAAAAACGAATAGAAAAAGAAAGAAAGAACCACTCATCAACATCCCGCCTGCCAGGATCCCTACGGAGCCGTAGTCCGCACCAGCACACGCAGGAAGCGCGGCGGTAACAATGACTGCATTAATGTAAATGGAGGTCGGGGGGTTTCGCTGGAGCGGCCTGCACGCTGAAGCCCCTCGTGCGAGCCCCGTTGCGGGGCCCGGCTCTCATCTTTATAAGCAAGCGCCTAGTGCACGCCGCCTGTTTGGTTTAGCTGTACCGAAATATTTGGAAGAGCTGTCTTTAAGCTCACAAACACCAGCGATTTGTTATGATTCGTTGCACACCGGTCCAACCGGAGGCTCGTCGAGACAGGCTTGGATGGTTTCAGTTGCGCTAATGCTCACCAATGGCTTCATGACACACACTGGATTCACACTGGATAAAGCTGACCAAATCTCATTTACAAAGCAATGGCACTTTAATGAACTTTGCCAACTACACCTACTAAATGCGAATGGCAAAATGTTTAAAACAAGAACGTTCTTAATCACTACACTGCAGGTGTTTACTAACAACACACCACGGGATATCAGCGCACCAGGGGCTGCGGACACACTCCTTAACGGGTCTGGGTTGAAAGCTCGGTTTGGGGAAAGGCCTGGCATGCTGATATTGGCGTTCCCCAGGTCCAGCAAGCCAAAGTCAGATCCGTTTGGCCCGCCTAAACAAACTAATAGCCACCACACACAGAGTATGGGAAAGGGGGGCGGGGGGGGGGGGCTCTCCGTCTCCCAGCGGAGCACCTCGACCCTAAAACAACAAGGCCCCGATAACCGAGATCGGTTATGGAAAAGCCGGGATGCGCCGCTTCTCCCAGGGAGATAAAACGGGCCACGTCGGCCAAGGTTTATCCGAAGAGCCGAAAGACTAAACAGGGCACAGCGTTTTACGATAGCGACCACCGTGCTCCTGACCTTCCGTGGCGAACAGAGCGGCAACAGCAGATCTTCAGGGACCCGGGCTGACCTCTGTGGCAGAACAGACACACCTGGGCCTAATTGTTCTGCCCCGGTACAGCACACCATACTGGCACACTCTGGCGCAGACCAAACTAACTGGGCATGTGTTGTGTTTAACCGTGTGGCTGTTTCTGGTTAACCAGTCACTTGCTCCCTCTTCCTTGAAGAACACAGCTTACATGAGTCTTGTCATGTGGGGAGGCACTGTGGGCAGGTCACTACAGACACACAGAACTGGGGCCGTGTTGAAACATTATGATTTGTAATAGAAATTCAAAGGTGTATTAGAGATTGTTCGATACGTCTGTTTTGGGTGTCGCTGTCTGCTCTGTGCAGGACCCTGAGAGAGCTACAAATTTGGCACAAAGTTTATGCTCATAAAAATTCTTTTGGTGGATAATTATGTACTGCCTTCCATTTTTATGTGTGTGGTATGCCTTTCCCTCTGTCTGTACCACTCATATTACCATCACACAGGTCCTTTAGAAGCCATTTAGAATTAATTAACAAAAACTTCTAACATCTTGCTTGAGGAATAGCAGGCTTTCATCGCCAGTAGGAATGGAATCAGACCTGACAAAACAGGGAAGAATATCGCAAAACAAACACTGAATCACTGTAAGCAATTTGGAAGCGTTACCATAAAGCAAACTAAAGGCAATGCCTGTCCTGGCTTGAATTGAATTCTGCATCTGAGTGTGTCCAAAAGAGCAAGCAGACTGTAATAAACTGATTTGCGTGTGTCCCATCTGTCGCGACTGGCACGGGCCACTGTTTACGGAGAGGGCACCCCATAGTTGACCCGACTAACACGCTGAATTATTGAGACTTTGTAAATAAACAAATCTCAGCAGATAAACACAACTGCATGATTGCGGTAAATAGACCAATTAAAAGTATATTAACATTATTCTGTTAGTTTGCTTCACGACAATTTTAGGATTAGCAGGCTTCAACAGTCAAGCACATTTTGGATACAAAATGCTTCAATTCAAATTCAGTCATTTAGATGTAATTTATGGCCCACCAACCACAAATCTGAAAATGGTTAATAAAAAGTACAAATGGCAAAACGAATTACAATTTAAATGCTACATTAGACATTTTAAAAAGTTAAATAACGTAAAACTACTAAGCGGAGTTTGAGTGGGCTGCGTAGCCCATCTGAGGTGTCCACCTGGCTCCATTACCAAGTCTTAACAATCGTCACACACAGAACTGCTTTCTAAATTTTACAAATGTTTCGTCTTTGGAGAGCAAACACTCACACATTTCATTTAGCCTGTAGAAAGTATTTGTAAAAGCGACAACGGGGAAACCACTGTATCTACGTTTCTTTCACCAGTCCTGTATGGGACAGGCAGAAACTTCCGCACTTTTCCCACGCTGAATGTGGTTTCACAAGACTGCACATCTCCAAGGAACGCCAGACACCGCTATGGCATGTCGGACATTCCCCCTCCAATTCTACGTGCGCCAGAAAGCTACAGTCTACCGTGAACACAGGCTTCTACGACCTGATGTGCTTCTATAACCGTACAAATCCACGTAAGCAGCCAAACAACAGCGTAACATTGCACATGACTTTAAAACATTCATACCTTTCTTTTCCGGGGTTGCACACAAGCCAAAGTAAATGAGAAATGCAAAAATGAATCCAACTTCAGTTAAGCTTGCCATTTCGTTTCTTTAACTCTTTTCAACTAGTTTCGCGACAAATTATTTGGTTACTACATAATTACATGGCTTCTTGGTAAGCATTGTTTAAGTTCGTCGCGCCAGGTTGGCTTAGATCGTGAAACCCGTCTCGACTTAAAACTTTGACAGCTCCTTCTTGCCTTTCGCAAATCGCAGCAAGTGAGAGTAACCTTCTCTGACTCTCTCTCTGTCTGGCTGGCTGTCTGACGTCAATAGGAGGGAGGGAGACAAAAGCAGAAAAAAGGTAGACCAGAACAGCCGGTACGGTAATGCCGGTAAGTGACCGAATTACTCCGAGATTGGGAACTGGTGACTTTCAAAAGGCTAAGCGCTCATATTCCAGTCTCCAAATTTGTTGTGTTGCTGTTGTGAAAGGATAAGCGACACCACAATCTGCCGTGTTAACTGACACCTTCATTGGGTTAACAGAGTGTTCTACGGCTTTTCGATTCGTTTAGGCTGTACCAACACATTTGCTATTCGAGCGTTTTAACTGGATTGTCACTTTTATGCGTAAACTACTTTAGAGACGTGGCACTGGTGGTTTATGCTGTCACGGTTGCCAAGCAGTGATTTAGGGACGGAAGAATCCCCGTAAAGGGGCGCTTCCACAGCTACGGCGCAAACTTCCTGCGGTATGCCACTCGCTCTAAGTTAGGCTATTTAGCGGAGTCTGCTGAATAATGTATGTAAAGTAGTATTATGTGCCTTTGTCAGTACGTTACTTCTTTAGTAAATTCCATGTCATCCTTTTAGGTATTTATACATCTTTATCCGCCTTATCCATCCAACGATGTCAAGTTACCATTTGCTGTTTTCTATTCTACTGGAAATTCCAAAATAGTAATTTCTAATAGAAAAAAACAACCAGTTCTAAAAAAAATGATAAATAAATATAGGGGCTCGATTAACATTAACATAAACTAAGGGATATATTAATTTTCTTTCTTTCTTTCTTTCTATCTATATTCTCTCTTTTCTCTCTCTCTCTCTCTCTCTCTCTCTATATATATATATATATATATATATATATATATAGAATGGGACAGAGTGTTGTTACTTTACTACTTTGCTGGGGATGTTTACCGTATACTATTATTAGAATGGCTGTGCGGAATAAATATATGATAATGTTAGTAAATATTTATTTTAATACAATTGAAAAACCAGACTGAAACTTTCCACATCACTGAGTGTTTTGGCTCCAGGCCCTATGGCATATCAGCCCAGGGCTCAGGTCCTTGTGCGTTACACAATATGGTTTTGCCACCTTTCTTATTCCAGGCAGCTATCTGAGCAATCGATACCACCATTGGTTGTGAAATAATGTTATCTTCAAACATCCTGGGCTCAAGTCATTGAAATTTTCAATGGTAATTCACATGAAAAAGGGAGGGACTGTAAATGTTTTAAATGTTACCAGTCAGTTGTAATAACATGGTATAACAATAACATGTTTATAATGCCTGTATACCCAACTATAGGCGTAATTACAGTCTTGTGTGTAGGTGTGTATGTGGAACAAGCAGTCTATTTGTTTGTTTAAATTTGATTTATTGTAATTTAATTTATTAATTTTGTGAAATTACCTCTGTGGCATGGGAGCACAAGTGTGTGTTTACTCCAGCACTTTACAGCCCATGTAAACACACATGGCTTTCTCACACTAATGCCATTCAGGGCACTGATGGTACGTAACCTGGAACACAGTAATGATGCGCATTAATTTGAGGGTGTTCCACAGTGGTCATTACGGCAAGCCGAGCAGGACACAGATCTTGATAATGCCTCCAGCTAGACTGAGCGGGGACACGAATGAAGGACCTCATCTTTCTCCGGTCATTTCTATGAGTTGTTATTGCATTACGGGAAGCATATGCCTCAGTCAATGGCACTAGCACAAGATATGAGGTTTCGATGGGTTTGGACCAGTGATTGATAGCTACTGCAGATATGCCATCGGTATAGCGGGAACGGTTAAAAGGCATGCGGCTACGGAAGATACGGTTTGGGTTTTAGGAGCGGTGCCGACACAGGGATTTCTGAAACAACGAAGGAAGGCTAACTTCAAAGTGCTGGAGAACCAGTCACTGATGTACTGACAAGCCTCATGGAAAACGTCATAGTCATTTAGTTGTTTCACAGTCTGTGGACGGGAGAGTTTTTATTGTATTTCTTTGCCTCTCTGTTCTCATTCCAAGCGTGTATGAAAGTTGAGCTTCCCAAACAAGGCATCAAAAAGATGTTTCGAGACACAATGGGTTCAAACTAGATATTTTATGTAATATAGCTTTAAATACCCTAGTAGGTCACATTGAAGTTGTAACAAATAATAATTTTGTGACCTAACTTACTAATTGGCGGGTTTCCAGGCCCCATACAACCAGGAAATGGAAAATATGAAGACATCACAGGTATAAATCTGTGAAGGTTACTGATGCTGACAACTCATTCCTGAATGACTTCAGTGTATGAGTAATGAGATTGTGAAAGAAAAAAACAAAACGACTCGTGTTTCAAAACAACAGCTGTTAACACAAGGTTTTTGTGTCATAATAGCAAATATAAGCTATCAGATCCCAAACAGATTTTCACTGTGGAACAGCAGAGGACTGAACAATGGTCCTCCATCGTTTACCTTTTCGGTCCAGCAAGATTAGAGATCGGAGAAGAAACATGTGCACATCTAGAATTTGAAAAGATTATAATCTTATTATAATCCCAGCTGTGTGAGATCTGGTTTACTGCAACGCTCCTTCGCCGCCCATCCCCCATCGTACTGGGCTCCTGTGCTTATCCTGCCCTGTAGCTATCTTCTGCTTAGCTCTGATACTGCCTGCGCCAAAAAAAGTCTGTATATGAAGGAAGGTTGGTGGATGGGTGGGAGGACAGAGGAATGATAGATAGATGCTGTAACACAGAAGACAGTGGTTGACTGTATGAACACATGCAGCCCCTCCACAAAACAACAACAACAACAACCCCACAGACAAACACACACGCACGCACGCACGCACACACACACACACATATGCTCCAGGGTTCAAGAAACGGTTCAAGGGTGCCATCTGGGCATGCTGAATTATTCAGTCCTATGGGGTGGATAGTTCAGCATTTTTCGATCACAGAAACAGCATCCTTCCCTGACCTAAACAACAATCCATCGACGTACAAAGGATTCCGGGGTGGCCCCTCGCACGTTTATGACACAAACGTTGGCGGCCAAGTCCGCTGTCGGGCGAGGATTGGAAGTAATTAAGTTGTTTGTTGATGCAGAAGGAACAGAGTGCGATTCGCGAAAGGCGTCTCAGACGCAAGCGGCCCGCTTTGATCTCGCATGACAGAGTCCAGCTGGTCAGCTGGGGAGGCGTCCAAAAACACAAAGAAGAGGCTGCCACTACTGTAGCACACTGGGGCTGGTTTCACAAGTCCGTGCACAAGTCCGAGAAGTGCAGCCGAGCGCAGCTCACCGTGTAGGACAACAAAGACGTGTGTTTCCCCTCTTTTTTAAAAGAATGCATTCATTTAAAGTAGCTACATAAGGGACATTATGTATTATAATACATGGGTAATTATTTGCTGTTGTATTTTGCCTGACAAATCCACCTGCTGCACGCTTCTTTCTAGGCAGGTTTCAGCTAATAGAGTTGCAAAAGCGGCTTTAACGACGCCACAGGCCCTTAAGTACTTACGGCGTTCCGCAGCCAACTTACTCTGCAAAATGATGCGTCATAAGGCAGATGCGTCATAATAACCAGCAAGTATTTGTTTTGCACTATAGGGCCAATATGTAAATAGAAACGGCGGTGGTTGAGGTAAAGTGGATCGCACTAGTAATAGTGATCTTTCAGATCATGTGACTGTTCGATCGTGTTATGAAATAATCTGAAGAGAAGCGCGAGACGTTCTGTATTCTGCACTCTTGATTTAATCATTTCAGATGCAGAGTTACTCAACAGGCCCGGCTTACTGTTGCCAAGACACACTTGCCCGAGCGTGCATGTCGTCATGGTTTCTGTCCTGGCTAAACAGTAAATACTTCAGAGTAAGATGCGAGAAATTCAGAATGTAGTTGTTCCAGAGTTTAGGTCATGACATATTCGGTGCCCTAAAATTACCTCCAATCATTTATTCTTTCTGAACCCGATGTTCTGTCATTACATCGTGGGTGTGACGACCTTACACCCAAAAGATGCGAACTGCAAAACACTCACGAGTGTGTTGTGACATATGAATAAATAAATTAAAGCATGAACGAAATCCAGTAGAAGAGCGTTTTGGCAACATATCCCGGTAAATTAGAACGTCATTCAAATGGTAGCCGAAAGGGAAATTCGTCCTTAAAATTGCCCGGTGCCTGGTGCTCGATCGCGCCGCTGATATCAAAATTGCAATGTGCGTGACGCCCCCCCCCCCTACCCGGCGCGTGCTCTCACCGTGCGAAAATGAAAACCTTGGACTTGTTTCACAATCCCGCGTTATTAATAACGTGCGTTCGTTCTCATCTCTCCTGTTCAATGTGTGAAACGGATTAATTCGTGTTCCCATGAAGTAGGCGCGGAAGAGCTCGGAGGTATAATTGATTGGCCCCCTCTCTGCTGTAATTGGTGTTGCTGGTATAGTTTTAATCCGTACTCGGGGCCTGCTAAAGCCTTGATCGCACAGTATTTCTTGTTCTTTTAAAGTCCCTGAACACAGCTCTGCACTTTTCAGATAGGTGCTGTTTATCAATTGTTCTTGGGAAACTAGCCTTATATCATTAATACCTTTGCTGTAGATAACTCACAAAACTGTATTTTAATGCACATGTTAATGGCTATCCTCTGTTCTCAGAGATCTTCAAGAAATGAATAAAAACATGAATGTCTGCTGATTATAAATTGATTATATGATTCTTTTGCTAATATTTACACAATAGGAACCTGGTGCCAACAGTGGAAGATCAATGCCATCATCTACATTTTTCAAGCCTGTAGAGAGTTAAGCATTGTACGGGTTATGTCCTGTAGATCTAATCTCAGATCTAATCAAGCCATCTATATAGATGACAAGTTCTCATTTCAATTAACGTAATGGCTCGTATGTCATTCGTATGTCACTCTTCCCATCACGATTCGCATACGTATTCCAGAATCGCAGCCTTTGTGTTTCCTGGGGATCGAACCCGTGACCTTTGGTTTTGCTAGCACCATTTTCTCACTGCAATTCTGTTGCTACGTAATAAGCCTCATGCATTTAGTATATCCTGATATGTCATGTATTAAAAGCAAACACAACAAATTAAAGCCTGCTTTATCTTGGCCAACATTATTTATGTTTGTTAGTTCAAGTGAATGGCGTGGACGGGCAAATCGCACAAGAAATCTGCAACACCTGTGATTGGTCAGGAGGAAATTCACAGCGTGTGATCAGAAATTCTGGAACATCTCTGATTTGCCAGGATGATATCCAACAGTGCGTGCTCAGAAATCTTGAGCATTGGTCAGGAAGATGTTTACAGTGTATTATTGGACAAAACAAGTTCAAAGCCTTATTTGCATATGCCAGCCTTCTGGCCTATCAGCATTTCAGACTACAGGGTTGCAGTAAGCATTGTGCAGCTGTTTCCAGCTGCTGGTCAGTCGTTTGGATGCTTGAGTAGGATTGTTCATGCATTGAAACCTTTACTTTACTTTACATGTACTTGAAAATAGGTTTGTCAGCTTTGGCTATGAAAATAAGGCTGCATATTTTGCTGTTCACACACACACACACACACACACTCACACACACAAGTACATGTGCAGACATAACACATACACACAGACACACTTACATATGCATACACTCAAGCATGCATGCAGACACACACCATACATTTACACACATACACTCACTCCCTTACTCTTAGCAGCTCTACACACATATTTCACTTGTGCTGATTTAGCACAAATGCTTCTTTTAACAGATTTGGAATTTGTAATGAACTGAACTGAATTATATTTACTTTACTGTGGTAAATTAATTATTGGACTCTCATAGCTAGACTGTTGCCTAATATAATATTGAACATTTTATATTTTTCACATTATTTTATAGTTTCAGACAAATTACATGGTAAACAAAACCCTGCATTTATATGGACTATTGAATAAATAAATGTTTGTACTGAATAGAACAAAATCAATGAATCAATTAATTAACTGAGCTCTATTTAACTGAAGGTTCAACACTCCAAAAATACTAATGCTTACCGTAATATTTTATGAAATCAAAATTTTGGTAAACAAATAAATGTACTTTCATTACTTATATATATCACAATTGATGATTTTTATCTTCAAAGTCTGCCCTTAGAGTTGTTCTACTACCCTTCTCGTTGCCTTTCGGCCAGTGAAACACCACCATCTCGCGGTGATTGGGATCTCCGTGAAAATGAATAAGGCTACAATAGGAAAATATTAAAAAGTTATGATGGATGACAACTTTGTTGACAGGTTGTTAATATTCCACATCCGGCCTCATATCTTATATTACACTGAGATATTGTTTTGGGAAATAGGTCAGTGAAGCACACTAATGGTAATAAACATGCCGCTAATTTACATAACCAATTTACTCGAATGGTTAAAAATAGCGCATGTCAATACGTGTCCATCACGGAAATACGTCTCCTGTCCCTCCTATTTATGAATTGACAGATTCAGAATGGAAGCCCTGAACGCTGCGAAGGGGGGAGTGGTGCCAATCGAATGAGAAAGATTGTAGAGAATCACAGCGCAGGCGCCGAACCAACGTTATCACCAACGCTCAAGCCAAGGGATGCTGCTACATATAGAAAGCCAGCCTGCCTGCTCGCGAGGTGATTGTCCAAAGCAGGAGCAATGTGTCAAAAGAGCAGCGCATCTCACATTCTATTAGGAATGTGGTTGAGCAGTAAGATTCCATCAGAACAATTTGCAGACGCTCTTCTCTCGCGCGCGGGTCGCTCTATCCTGGTCCAAAATGCCACTCGCTTAGCCCATCTGACGCACGCGGATTGAAAAAAAAACAAGTCGTCCTTGATTTGGGAACAACCATTTAATCCACAAACATGAACCTTGCGTTTTTGCCAGAAAGACGAAGACTGGAATATTTATTCGGAGGACTGCTATGGCTACATTTGTCATTTTGGATGGTGTCTTCAGTCGGAGAAGATGATTTCAGTGCCGAGGTAAGACTGGCCCAGCGTAACGATTCTTCTCAGAATCTCCTGCTCATTTTATCAATAGAATGTTAAAAGCGGAATTGTATTTCAGTTCCCCTCAGGGAATATACAGCGTAGTGAGGACTTCTAGATCAAGATCACATCGCATGAACATTTTTGTTCATCATCGCTTAATTCTCGGAATTAACTGTCAAGGAATTCGAAGCTACAATCATGGCATAGAGGACAATGTCTATTCTATTCTATTCGTTTTTATTCTATTCTATTCTATTCTATTCTACATTGTCCAGCCCCCACTCCCAACCCGTCAGCTGCAGAGCGCTCTACACTAAGCAAACAGTACTGCCACATAAAGATATATTAAAGCTATATAAGCTACTAAGCTACTGTACAAACTTGAAGGCTGCATCCTAACATTAAAGCAAGGGCTATACATCTGCTATAGCTGGCTATGCGTTTACAGTCCTGGCTACAGCGTGTGTGTGTGTGTGGGGGGGGGACGACAGGTGTGAGTGCTGTGGTGTGAATGCTCTATTGCTGACCCTCAGTCATTCCTGTAGTGTAGGCAGTCCTACAAACCAGTCTCTCTCTCTTTTTTTGGAGACATGCAAATTGATAGCTGGATTTAAATGGGAATAAGGTTCTTTATGGGGACCTGACCCAGTGCTGCAGTGATAAATGTGCCATGTGCAGAATTAAGGAGTTCCCCGTGTTACATAATCTGCCCGGTTCCTCTGTCCTATTTTCCTTGGGGCCAGTATGGGCCCAACTGTGATGCTAAGCACTGCAGGGGCTGCTGTGCGAGAATTTGGCGTCCTCTCTCATGGGTTGGCGGGGAGATGACAGCAGAGGGCGTTATAGCGGGGGTTGGCATGCATAATTACCAGGCAGCACACCCTGCCTCTGCTCCGTCCCACCTATGTAGCTCTGCTGTCCTGTCTTGTTCTACAATGGCAGAGTTACAGCCGCTGAATCAGGAGTGCACAGGTCAGAGGACTACAATATGTATTTGTGTGTGTGTGTGACAGTTATGAGGATCCAGTGTTCTTTTAATGATAAAAAGAAATTACATTTAAATAACATAACATGACGCTGGTAGGCCCTACTGAGGACAAATGCTCCTCTTGTTTACACAAAATGGAGCTTTTTAAAACAGCCAAATCGCTTCCTATTGGATACCTACATCGAGGTGAGGGTTGGGGATTGGTGTAGGCATGAGCATACCTCCCCCTTATTGGCTTCACTGCACTGGCTTCCTGTGAATTATACAATTAAATTTAAAGTTTTTATTTGTTTAGAAATCCCTGAATGGCCTGGTCCCTTCTTATCTTACTGGCTTTTTAACATCCTTTGCTCCTCCCAAGACACTTAGAACCGGTGACCATCGCTTACTGGTTGACCATTTCTTACTGGTTTGCCATCTCTTACTGGTTGTTCCTGAAGCAAGACGGATGCAATGAAGTGAGCTTCCGAGCTCTGGAATGAGATGCCATTATCGGCTTTTGAGTCATATCTTAAGACTTAAGTTTCTATCGCTTGGCTTTTAACTCAGTGTGAGAGCTCTTATTTCTGTTGAAGTGTCACCATATCTCTGTCACTTGTCTGCGTATGTTATTAATCCAATGTAAATGTACAGCACTTTGGTCAACAGTTGTTGTCTTTAAATGTGATCTATGAAGAAATAAATAAAATGAAATTTAAAATAAGAATAGCAACATGAGTTCAGCTTTGGAAAGACAGTTTGACGCTAGACCACTACAAGGTAGTACAAGATCCGGGCGCCATCCATGCGGGCGTCTTACAACATACCATCCCCGTTCTCTAAAGAACGTTCTACGTACACAAGTATGACTTTATACTCGTCATTACACACGTGTTCATATGACGAGTGGCTGCAGAGCACCCAGCCCGTGTGTCTCCGTGGATACAGAAGGGATCCTGTTTCCCGGTCTGCTCTTGTCTGGTTCTTGCGCCAAAAAGCCAATCAATGGAGTCAGCTTTGGGGGAAGGTGGGATTGTTAAGGAAGGGGAGGGGGGTTGTTAAGGAAATGGGTGGGGGGGGGGGGGGGTGATAGAGTAGCAAAAATGTGGGTGCTGCCTTTTTTCATCTAAAACAATCCTTAGCACTCCAGCACTTCCTCTAGTGGGGGGTCAACAGGGAGGCTGAATTGCTGACGTCCACATCTCCCTCGGCCCGTTTGGACGGACTTGTGAGTCGTCCAGGAGTCACCGCCAAAGCCGGCAGATCGTGGCGAGCTAAAGACTCGCAACTTGGGCCGAAACTGTTTGTCTAAGCAGCTTCCGGAGCAGCACACATCCGTGTGTGTGTGTGTGTGTGAATGTGTAAGGTGAAGGTGCATAGCTCTGCAGGTGAGAGTTCGCTTCAGCCAGGAATAGCTGTGAGAACACTGGGCTCCAGGAGGCGGTGGTTCAACCAATGCCCTCATACTGACTCGCAAACTGTGTACTTCTGCACTGAGGCTTTCAGTAGACACGGTTATGTTTAGCCGTGTGCATCTATGATATATGTTTATGCATGTAGGCATGTGTGTATGCGTGTGCGTGTTCTTTTATGTAGGATGAGTCTCTGTGGTCGTTTTTATGCGTCTGCGTCTGAGAAACCTATAGTAATGTCATTATTCCAGTGTAGGGAGAGACGATGTGCCTTACAAAAACATAACAAATCACACACACGACTTACAATGCAAATAAATCAGAGAATGAGGGGGAGAGTGAAAATGAGTGAGAGAGTCCTGGTGAGAAGGGATTAACTGGTACACATCTACTGGATGTGTGCGGCTCCGAGAGCTGCTTAGACAAACTGTTTCGGCCCAAGTTGCAAGTCTTTAGCTCGCCACGATCTGCCGACTTTGGCGGTGACTCCTGGACGACTCACAAGTCCGTCCAAACGGGCCGAGGGAGATGTGGACGTCAGCAATTCAGCCTCCCTGTTGACCCCCCACTAGAGGAAGTGCTGGAGTGCTAAGGATTGTTTTAGATGAAAAAAGGCAGCACCCACATTTTTTCTATTCTATTACCCCCCCAACCCCATTTCCTTAACAACCCCCCTCCCCTCCCTTAACAACCCCACCTTCCCCCAAAGCTGACTCCATTGATTGGCTTTTTGGCGCAAGAACCAGACAAGAGCAGACCGGGAAACAGGATCCCTTCTGTATCCACGGAGACACACGGGCTGGGTGCTCTGCAGCCACTCGACATATGAACACGTGTGTAATGACCAGTATAAAGTCATACTTGCGTACGTAGAACGTTCTTTAGAGAACGGGGATGGTACGTTGTAAGACGCCCGCACGGATGGAGCCCGGATCTTGTTCTACTTGTGGTCTAGCATCAAACTGTCTTTCCAAAGCTGGACTCATATCCTCCCCTAACCAATAGGAAGTGATTTGGGTCTTTAAGCTTTTTAGATAAAATTAAAATCATTACATAGTTATGAGGAACATTGGGTTCTCATAACTGTTATACACACACATGCTTCACAAACACACACACACATCCGTGCCCCCCCCCCAACACAATTTCCACACTATGTGTCAAACGGCCCATCTTCTGATGTAATATTCTCCTGTGAGCCATAGGCCTCCATTTCAAGACATATTCAACCCATAATATACATCCAGACTCTATACTGGGACTTTTTACCCCAGTGGTTGACGTGCAGCACACTGGTGAAAATCTAGTCACCTTTTCAAGAGCTTTTTTCCCGCTCCTGTTCTTGCCATCTGGCACCATTAAGCTACCGTAGATTCCCCACACCGCTAATTTTCATGTTGTCATTAAACGGCGAGATTTCGGCGGGATCCAGGTGAGAGCAATATGACCGAGCGCTGTGATCTCCGCCTCAGCCAAACCCCTCTGCCCAGAAGAGTGACGAAACGAAAGAGAAAACGGTCACACACAGTCACGCGTTTCCTTGGGCCAAAAGGCGACTGCTGTACAAAAAAAACCCTCTGCTGAGCCAAGGAGCAGCTTAGCTCCGCCTTATCGTCCATGCAGCTCTCATCCAACCTTCTCAAGATGTTCTGCCTGTATGTGTAACACGGCGGGCACGTGCGCGGAGTAGACCGAGATTTATTATGGGCAAATCCATCAACAGAGTCGTGAAAACAGTCCAGGTCATTACCAGTGAATCCATCATACAAAGAACAATAACCAATACAGGTAGACATGACTAAACAGAACACAAACCACAGGAAGCACTTAACTAACACAGAACAGAACCAGGCACAACTCAACTATCAATGCACTTACAAGACGCATGAGCAACGTTGCATACTCACAACCTCAAATATCTGCAACCAAAGACACCAAACACAGAGATTAAACCACAGGACATACTGAGAAACCAAACTAGAAACATCTGATAACAATGACCAAGGCAGAAATACAGAGCAAATTGAAAAACAAGGAAAACCGGAAAAGAGGCAGGACTAGGAACGTGAAAACAACATAGACAGATGGGAGGCGGAGCCAGGCGTGACAGTATGAAATGCAACATTTAAATGAAACTGTATGTTATGAAAGGGTGGAAGCCATTAAAAATAAACGTTTTTAAACTTCCAAATAATTTTAGATTAGTTACAGTTTTTTATTTTTTATATATTTGAATGTGTTCTTATACAGCCACTGTTCTTTGTTGAACACACTGTCAGTATGGCCATGGTAAGTGTTCACCACTGATATAATATAGGCTAGTTCTTTATTATAGATCAGTGGCGTGTACCAGTCCTTAACCTTGAATCGAATGGAAACTTACAGACACTTATAGATCATTAAACGAATTTAGCTGCGCTGATCTATAAAAATAAACAAATAAATAAACAATCATCATATGAAGAGATGCTGGAATTCCGCTTAAATCATTTTCAGTTTGGGCTGCCTCGGTTTTCTGCATGGTGTCAATCAATCAACAATAACGAGACGCTCCATCAAAGAAACAGATTTAGCTTTAGTTATGCAGTTGACTTGTTCCCTGCGTTGTTTAGGCTATAACTAACCTGGAAACTAGCCTGTTATCTGCGTGTGTTATATGCATGTTTCCGTGTCAGACTACATATTGAATTGCGTAAACCGATTCCTCATTATGTCAGTCCCTAAGCTCTCTTTAAGCATGTACAGCGGTAAGACCAGACAGTATGACTGAGATGTGCTGGATGCAATAACAGAGCTGTTATATATGGCTCTTTTTCTCTGTGGTCACACCCCCTCTGCGTATCCAGACACAAGCCGAAGCCCTGCCGTTCCTCCGTTTCCTCCCGATTAATTATTAAAAGCCGGACGAAATCGGTTTCTTTCACTGCGGTGTAGACGTTACTCTCTTTCTGCTTTAGACTCTGTGGAATTCAACCAATGTAGTGTTCACGTTAGCGCTAAGCGTGAATACCATATCTTACTTATATCATAAACGCAGCAGTAATGGAAGGCAAGCGCTATAGGTGTGTTTTAAATCCAGATTTTAAACATACTGTTTAGGCTCCACTAAACGTACTTTATTGCATCTTTTATGGCATTTTATAATACACAATTTATAGCAAGGTTGTATCATTAATGTACTTAATTATCATCATATAAACTTTGAGTTTTGTGTGAAGCACTTTTGGTTTTGGACTCAAAATGGATCTCGTTTCTACTGTTTCTAACTTTTCCAGAGAAGCAGTATGTTATCTGTGCAAGGCAAGCAAAGTTTCATAAGTTCTAGGAGGTGAAACATCTTTAACTTCAGTACACTCCTTTTAATATATATTTATATATGATGCTCTAGCAGGTGAAAGCACTTTATATATATAGTGGTTTCACCTGCTAGAGCATCAGAAATTAGATGCACTTTGCTTGCACAGCTGATGAAGGACCCCTGTCCAAAACGTCCTGTTTCTGTGGAAACCTTGTATAGTACAGTGCTATTTTTACCATATCTGTCTTTAACCACAGTGCAATGCTTCCTAGAATCTCTTTCCCATTTTTTTTTTCTTTAACGGCAAACTCCGTCAAGCAATTAATATCTGTAGTGCTTAAAGAGTATTGTACGGTCTTCCAGTCAACAGAGAACATATGTGAATCTGAACCACGTTGACCCCCAACCTCTAGACACAAGCAAATTAATTTGGGTAGATTAATGACGATGACGTCCGTGGTCAACACAGTGGCTCTCTGGAGAACCGCTCTGGCTAAGCCTGGAGGTCACGTGTCGGGAATGTACTTGGCTGTGTTGTGAATTTGAAACACTGGCTGCTGGGTATTTTGGTGTTAATCGATACTGATTATTATGGTTCAAGCGTTCTTAAAGTGTACTGAAGACTTAATGAAGCCATGATTTCCAACTGACGTGACCGTGAATGACAGGCATGATATTTAAAAGAAGTCCTCAGTTATAGGAGAGCCTTTCCATGTCAGAGGAGATCAATTAAAAATGGAATATGTCTCAGGGTTGGTATGATAATCTCTATGCCTCTGACACACAAACTTGGAGCCTGAGGTCATTTTAAGTCTGTAAAATTAGCTACCAGTTCCCACGGTTGCGCTGCAGGAATTTAAATGTACATGGTTCTCTTCACACAGCTGACAGGGGTGTATTGCAAATTGGCAGATGTGCGCTACATATATGGGGGGTGAGGACCTTCGTGTCCGTCGGAAGGTCGGGAACATTTGATTAATTCACGTGTGCCTTGCCGCATCGCCAGTTCTTGTTCACACGTGACACGTGCATGAATATAACTGCAAGCAAAGGACTATTTTTTTGCTCCACCCAGCTGTCATTTTGAAATATATTAAACAGTATCTGTTGTATGTGTTATTATCGTCGTACGTGTGACACAACACGGATGTGTGAAGTTTCTAACCCTTCCACTTTGGGTTTGCTCTACCAGGCTTGGTTACAGAAGTATGGATACCTCCCCGAAACCCCACCCAACATGGCCGTCCTGCGCTCAGCTCAGACGATGCGCTCGGCCATCGCTGCCATGCAGCGTGTGTACGGACTCAACGTGACAGGCACGTTAGACAAGAGCACCATCAAGTGAGTACACACACATACACACGCGAGCACACACACCAACATACATACACGCACACACATATACACAAACATGAACCACACACCCCCACATGCACACACACATACACGTGCACATGCGCGCACACACACACACACACATGCGCACACACATCCATACAGGCATACACACACACAAATGCGTGGGCACAAATCCACACAGGTGCTCAATTACAAGTTCCTTGCAGATAGAATTCGACATATCTGATTGCCAAAAATTGCCTCACTCAACTCTCTAAACAACCACGACGTGACTTTAAAGTTTAAGCCATGCTATTGGTGTTCGCCTTACCTGCAGAATCAAGATGAGGGTACAAACCAGAGATGAGAGCTGACAGTCTATGAATGTGGTTTTAAGAGCTTCTTCAGTAGAAGCCTTTCACTAAAAATTTCTCTTATTCCATATTCCAGTACCCCTGGATTTGAGCCTTCAAACACAAACGTAGAAAGTGCTTCTGTCCACCTATATTTGGTTCTTAAGAAAAATAATGATATGCCCCCTCCCCCCCCTTGTGGTTATAACTCTAGGTCATTATATTTCTGTTAAGGCGTGCGTCATAGTTGACATGGGTCACTATTTACTGTGTAATTCTCATGACACCGACATGTCACAGAAGAACTGCTACTGACTTGAACTGCTACAGACATGAAATACTACAGACACGAACTGCTACTGACACAAACTGGTACTGACACAAACTGCTACTGACACGAACTGCTACTGACATTAATTGCTACTGACATTAATTGCTACTGACATTAACTGACAGTAACCGGCAGTAGCGCGGCCCCAGTCTCCCTGGCCCAGGCCGTTTCCACCGGCCGTTTCATTGGTGTTTCCATTGCCACTTACAGCTGGATGAAGAAGCCCAGATGTGGAGTTCCGGACCAGGTGCGGAGTGGGACCGGGCTGCGGGTGCGGAGGCGGCGCTACGCCCTCACGGGCCAGAAGTGGCAGCGCACGCACATCACGTACAGGTGGGCGTGGCTCTCCGTCGGCACGTGTAGTGTTTGGTTCAAGGGGGCGGGATCAGTGGAATTAGGGAGTGGCTTCTCTCTCCATTGTCCATTGTTTCTCTTTCCAATGGATCCCTGTTGTCCCATATCAGCTTGGATAGCCAGACCCCTGCAGTGTGGATGGATCTAATGACCTCAGTTTCTGCTCTGGGATCAATTTAGAGGCCCTGACTTCATCATGCACTCATAATGACCTGCACAAGGAATGTCCAAAGGGCATCAGTTCACAAGCTCATGCTCCACAATACATGCCCAGTGGCAAAGGGTCGGATGATGTGGAATACAGAGAGTGTGTACATGCAATAAGAACAACAATGTGAGCGCAGGGTTGGATGGCTCTGATTTTGATTTCAATGTCTTGTTTAGCCCCTTTAGAGACATAAGGAAAAAGTCGCTGCATTTTAGGACACAGCTAAATGACCACAAAGAAAGTATGAATATCATTTGAAATGCATGATGAGAATGGTATTAAAATGAGAAAAATCCAGATTAACACGGCTGTGGATCCCCTACAGAATCATGGAAAGCTGAGGCCAGAGAAGTCGAGACAGGCTCTCAGAACACATGTCTTCACCAATCTTAACTCTGCTCCCCTAGATTTCACACCGTAGTTAAGATACAAGCATAAAATAACCTCCAGCGCGGACTCCGTAACCTTCAAAGAACCTGCTTCCATTTCCTGGAGATTACGTTCTGCCAGGCTTGGAGGAAACAGAAGGCGTTCTCACCTCATTTTAGAAGTACTCTGGCTATAGCAGGTGATAACAGAAATGAGTTACCCAACTCTTTTTCTTTTTTTTGTTAATTGATGGGGCGCATATGCAAATAGAATGCAAATGAGGCTCGGCCTGGGCAGGGAACAAGCAGCTGACGGGTCTGTGAAAAGAGGGAGGGAATGAATGGAGGAGCCCAGGAAAGATTTCTCCCTCTCCTTCTGTCTGTCAGCGAGAGATAAAGACCTCAATGTGCAAAGTTCAGCAAGACTGCAGCAAAAGGCCCACTTCACCACGCTCCCAGCCGAGTGGAGCACGGCGAGTAGGTGGTGAGGAGGAAACTGGGGCTCCTCGCTCCCTCCTGAGTTGATTTCTCATTTTATGTGCGGGCGGTCCATCTTCTTAATGGGCTGCTACAAGCTTGGTTCTGGTGTTCGCAGAGGCTGCTGCCTTGGGCTGTTCTGCCTCCGGTTGTATGGTTGCGTTGATGGTGATTAAGAGGAGGATTTGGTAAGAGGACACTGGACGGACGTGGGTAGGCGGATTAAAAAAAAAAAAGTAAATAGCCCATTGTAAGGCAGTGGTATCATACCACTGGTATGATGTCATAAGAGGCCTGGTCACAGTGGTATGATGTCATAAGAGGCTTGGTCACATTCTGTCTGAGTGACTCTGCAGCAAAACTGTTATTGATCTGTCAAAACGCAACCCTTCCTTTCAGATGTAGGTCATTTATCTGGCTCTGATCGCACGTGTTGCTAATGGCGCATCTTTAGATTAGCGCAAAAGCTCGAAGGTTGGTTCTAGTTTGATGGACTTGCGTGTAGCTGAGTAGTACATAGAGGAGAGGAGGTGTCATGCTGGTAGAGTTCCAGACCACAGACAAAAGGGGTCGTGCCCTGGTATTCTGTTAACACCAAGTGAGCTGTAGCCTGTGACGCCCCTGCCACGTCCTGTCCTCTCTTCCCACATGTAAATCATATCAGTGCTAGTACATTTTTGCATGAAAATGCGACTCTGCCCTAACTTGCCCTTGATCCAGATAGGTCAGATAGGATCTACGTCTCCCTTCCAGTCTTTTTGTACTCGTGGTGTTATTCCTTTACCTACTGTGTGCAGATTTCTGTAAGTCAGTTGGGTTAAGACCGTTTGCCAAGTGACTACATTTAAATGTAAATGTAAATATTGTTGTGTCTTTGAGCAGAACACATTATCATAAGCTTCCAGGTTGCCATTCCATACCCACTATCCCTCCAGTGTGTGCATGGAAATGAGAATCCGTCCTCAGTGGAAGTTTTCTGACTTAAAGAAGTATAAAAAAACCCTCATAGTGTAGGCATAACCTGGATTTGAGAGACTCTGTCCCAAATCCTTCTTCTGTACTAAGAAGTCTATAGTGAATGCAGAAACGTCTAAAGCTCTATTTGGATGAGATTAGTTCTACATGGGAGGTAAAGTAAGGTAATTATTACCTGCATTCCTCAGGGATTTTAATCTGGTCCGAATCTGCCATGTCAGTCATTTTAACAGACTGTGCGCTCCTGCGTCAGTAAAGATTTTACCTGCTATAAAATGTCCTGTAGAAATAACAGCAGGTTATTTTAATCCCATGCGAACCGCCAAGTCAGTACATATTCTGTCATATCCTGTGGAAAAGGAGTTTTTGCACTTTTTCTCAAGAAAAAGAAGGAAGGACTCAGGGAAACACTGACGTGCCAACGGCCCTCTCAGAGGAGCAACTCTGGATTTATGTATATTCTATTAAGTCTGCTTGTATGTGGCCTGTTAACATTCAAACCCTAGTTATTGTTACTATATGCAGTGTTACTAAACATCAACATTTTACATAGGAGATTTTGGTAGTCACTCCCATCTCTGTAATTTAATTTAAAGATTTCTATATATAATACCATAAGGATGAATTAGTTGCCATGTATTTCTATAATCCAAACTATAAATCACAATATAATCTATAATCTAAACCATGCTATTCACAGGACATTTAGATTCAAAATTGTTTCAAAAGTTAAACCTACACTCTGCCATGCAAAGACAACTGGGACAGGATCCAAAAAACGGATATAGAGACTCTGGAAACCGAGGCAACAGTGGGGAAGTGTGGCGGGTGTCGCACTTTACAAAGATGAAGAACAAACGCAAAATACCGACCGGCTCTTTGGGAGTGAGATTGAAGCCAGAGCATGTAATGTTTGTGAATTGTCTTTCGAAGGCACACGCCAGCCTTCCAAAGTGAAAAGGAATTTGTAAATGTAAATACTCAGACAATACCTCGTGAGTAATTTTCGAGGGCCTTTTGCAACAGTTCCATTTTCGGATTCCGCACGTTTGCGTTTCACGTACATTATCTGCTTTTCCCTCGTTCAGATCAATTAGTGCAAGTGTGCATCTCGGTTTGTTAGGTGCAAACAGTGTTGAACAGCGTCGAATCGCTATCAGAACTGTAACTAAGCCTAGAGAACAGAATGCAGCAGGTAAGTGCAGCAAATCAAGCAAAGCCAATTTCTCACTGGCATCACATGACACTACAAGAATGATCCTTGCTCACATTCGCATGAAGCAGAACTTCATTCATACATTCACGTGACTTCCTAGTTTGGCTTGCGTTTGTCACATACTGGATACCATACTGCATTCTACTACAGGAATCAGTATGTAGTGTACAGTATATTTTGAGTTCTGCCTGCAGTATATAGTATGTAGCAGGCTGTTTCGAACATAGCCATAGACAAATTAACTATTCACCTCTTTCTTATTATTCTACTCAAACTGCTGCGTTGTAGCTACTCCAGGTGAAAATACAGCTTCAGAAATGTCTGCATACGGAGCTCCATGGTCCAATGTGTGTTTAATATCATCTTTGTATGGATGAAGACAGGTACCCACCTTTGCCACCGTAGTCCTGACATTTTAGACATGCATTTGTTTCCTAGACTTCATATTTTGAAACATTTGATTGACAGCTAATTTCTGAAATTCATTTCATGCCTCAATAAACCAAATCTGAAGTGACAGATGATTATTCTTTTTTTGTTTTTAGATGCAAAAAACATAACTGCTCTTGGCCTTCGCACTGTACACAAATGACACTCAGAGGAATGTCGACTTTGTTTGCGTACAACGACGTTTTCTTATTTACGAATGTTATCTTGGTTAGTGAGAAGCTGCGGACATAAGCTGGTAAAACAGAAATAGCAAATCAATTCAGTGACCTCAGCCCAAGTAGCTGTGTCCTTCGGATGAAAATGACAATAAATCATTGGCGTCGTTAACAGCTATAGTTATTTCGTCAAGCTCGGAAACCTGAACTAGATGTTAGAACTAGCTCAGAGCTTAGGACTTAGCACTTAGGTCTAAAACATTGCTATTTTATAGCATTATAAAATCACTTTTGCCTCTTTACACAATGATTCTGTTATACTTACTAATACTCAAACTAATAAAATTACCTAAGGAACCTCCATTAGTAAAGTAAGCATGACTCATAACAACAAGACAGACTCAGGAACGCAGCAGTTCAAAAGCACAAAACCAGACAAACTATAAAAAACAATGACCTCAGAATATTTGGTAATTCTGGAGCACAGCAAACAATTATTGGAACAAAGCAGTCATTTGATGCTGGAGTCTCACTGATATCTGCAGATAATCAATATAAAAAATGTATCGGCATTAAAGAATGAAACGCTGACGTTGGCTGTTTTTCTTCTCACGAATGTGTGGTGTAAGCCACGCCCTGAGACCCTTGTTGGAGGGGCTGTACCTAGGAAGGTCTTTCTCACAGCACTCCATCCTCGTAAAGATGCCTGTAGTAGGTTTCCTCCTTAAAAATATACTATTTGGAGGCTTTCATTAGATAAGTAAAGTGTTGAAAATGTACATATGCTTTCCCCTGGCATGAGGCAAGTGTGTTTGTGTGTTTGGTATGGTATAATACCATCTGTGTCAACAGCCATGGTCTGTGGGTAGGAGAAAATTTAATTTGATGGATGTACAAGGTACAACTAGTGTGTGAAGTGTGTTTTACCAAATTCTGCCACTGCACAATTTTCTGCTCTTATAAACTTAGTCATACATGTCCTGTCCCATCTGATTAACAGGACTCATAAAGTCTGAAGAACATTCCCCCTTTACACCTTTCTCATTTTCATAGTGTTTCTAATCAGGCCTCCATATGACAAGATTGAACTACAGAACTATAGATATAACTTTTACTATATCTATATAGACGTGAACATGTACCCAGTTTACTGAGTCAGAGTCACTTTTTGCACTGAAGAGTTGTTATTTTGGCTGGAGCTTGGCAGCAGGTGGCCACCTTGCTCAGAACACGCACAGACTCATGGGAAAATGGTGCGCTAAGTGTGTCATCTTCCTGCTCCAGCTGGCCGCCGCCATGTCCTGTGGAAAAGGAGTTTCGGGACTTTTCTTCCAGAATGGAAGAAAGCCTTTCCTCGACTTAGATATTTTGCCATTTTCTTGCCAAAGGCCTCAGAAGAACCCTCTAGCTTTGTTCAATTTCAAACACAAGGTAATATTACTCTCTGCAGTGCTAATAAATAACATTTTGCTTGGAATATTTTGGTAGTCACTCCCATCTCTGTCATTTACTCCGGTAAGATTTCTTATCCTGTGCGAATCATTAAAGAAATCTCGTGTTAAAAGAACTTCATGGACGTACTGAGACCCTGATCCTGTCCTAGTGGTCCTTAAGTGTTTTTTTTCTTTCTTCTTCCTCAGCATAAAGAACGTGACCCCTAAGGTGGGTGCACGTGAGACCCATGAGGCCATCAGGAGGGCATTTGATGTCTGGCAGGGCGTCACGCCGCTCAACTTCGAGGCCGTCCCCTATAGCGCGCTGGAGAGCGGCAAGCGCGACGTGGACATCACCATCATCTTCGCCTCGGGTTTCCATGGCGACAGCTCCCCTTTTGACGGAGAGGGAGGTTTCCTGGCCCACGCCTACTTCCCCGGGCCAGGGATAGGGGGCGACACCCACTTTGACTCGGACGAACCCTGGACCCTGGGCAACCCTAACCATGATGGTGAGAGAGTGACAGGTTAGGTTTTGTTTGTTTTCACACTGAGTTGCGGTGAGTTGGTTGACTGAAAGTGAATTTTGCTGCTCCGGTAATATTGTTAGAAAAGTAAATATTTCTATGCATTTGGGCCGCCATCATGCGTCAAAACCTAAAAATATTCTTTGCATAATGTTACTAAGGTGAGTATTTAATTTGCGTTTTTGTAAATGCCATGTTTATCCTGTATTGACAGAGATGGTATTATGGGAGATACAGATAGAATTTATCTGTGTAATGCTAAAGAGTGTAGCCAAACCAGACAGCAAGGGGATGGGAGCGCTATCATCCCGACAGAAGGCATTACAATGCGAATGCAGTTGCCAGGATCCATTATGTGCTCAGCGGAGGTGTATAACACTGGCAGGAGAGTGTCTTAAAAGCTCTTTCTGTCTCAGAGGACTCCGATTATCAACGCTAAGGTCCTTGGAGTGCGTCTCACAGCAGAGTGTGGGATCTGATTACCCCTTGCCTAATGGATGCACACTGTAAACGTCTTCAACAAACCCCCCCCCAACCCCAAACACACACACAAAGCCATCTGCACACAGACACATCAGCTCACATGCTGTGCCTGTAATGTCTTCCACCCTGGAGAAGTGTCATTGTATAGATAAATGTACTGTTTCCCATTGTCGTGATTTGCATAGCAATTTAAAGCCGAGCTAGAGATTAGGACGCATCAAAAGATTCTAAGGATATGGAACAATCTGGCAGTGTAGTACCACATTCAGACCTTTTATAATAAATAGTTGGTTTCCAAATGCTTTTCCTTGCCACCAGCCTATGAGGACCGATTTCATTTTCTTTACTTGCTTTCTCCTTTATTTTGTTTCCAGTTTCCGCTATAATAATTCATATGTTTTGTTTTGATAGTAATAGTCATAAACTGTGTACATGCATGCAAAAACGAAATCCATGCAGACAATAAGAAGAACGCTGCAACCCTCACGACTATTGTAATGCCAGTGGCAGCGAGGTGATGATGTACCTGAGGGAACCTGAACACAGCTCACTCCAGTTGTACCTGAGGGAACCTGAACACAGCTCACTCCAGTTGTACCTGAGGGAACCTGAACACAGCTCACTCCAGTTGTACCTGAGGGAACCTGAACACAGCTCACTCCAGTTGTACCTGAGGGAACCTGAACACAGCTCACTCCAGTTGTACCTGAGGGAACCTGAACACAGCTCACTCCAGTTGTACCTGAGGGAACCTGAACACAGCTCACTCCAGTTGTACCTGAGGGAACCTGAACACAGCTCACTCCAGTTGTACCTGAGGGAACCTGAACACAGCTCACTCCAGCTTCAGCTCACCTGCTGGAATGACATATCTAACAATATTTGTTGTGGTTTTGGCAGTATTTATGATATCTAAGTATGATATCTAAGTCTTTCAGAAGACTGCCTGTTCTACCACAGACATACAAGTTGGTCTTGTAAGGAACTGTTCCTATTATAGTTATTTGCATTTAATAATCACAATCAAAATACCTCTCAATTAGTCACAGTTAGAGATTTTGCCAAAATTGTACAACCAAAAAATGTTTTACCCTTTACTTCAGTTCATTATCTAATTCAGTTTGTTATATTATCATTAATCAGTTTATCTCATTCTAATTCAGTTCTATTTCAGCTGTCTCCATGCAGTTACTGTCAGTTATGCAAATTCACTGCGATGTTTCACAATGCCCTCAGAGGCAAACCTGAGTACACACTACTGACTCTGAGTCATGCCCGCCTTCATGCACGCCTACTCTGGCTTGGTGCGCGCGCGCGCGTGTGTGTGTGCATGTACCCCCAGGTACCCTTTTCAGCACTGTCCATGTAGAGCTCTGAAATGCCATGAACACACCTGACAACAAGCACACAAGCATATATATGGGGAAAGACCCACAAGACTAGCTAAACCTCAAGTATAGCTGTTGTTTTTGTTATACAGAAAACTGTAAATTGTTTTCAAAAAATGCCTGCAAGGAATCACTGAGTAGGTTCATATCTGTTGTTTTGCAATCACTACCATGAACTAGTTTGCAAGTGTGTATGTGTGTAAAGCCTGATCGCCTTTGTGTGTTGCCATAGGGAACGACCTGTTCTTGGTGGCGGTCCATGAGCTAGGCCACGCCTTGGGCCTTGAACACTCCAACGACCCCACTGCCATAATGGCGCCTTTCTACCAATACATGGACACAGAGAGCTTCAAGCTGCCCCATGATGACCTACAGGGCATCCAGAAGATCTACGGTATGGTTTCACAACTGCGTTCTAAAATCCAGCAAAACTCCAACCCTGTCCTGGAGAATTTGATCACTTCCTGTTCTCTCTTGATATATTTCTTCATATATCACATTTGGATTCCACAAAATAAAGAAAAGTTCTTCTCTTTTTTCCGGTTCCAGGTCCCCCTGACAAGAACCCTCAGCCCACCAGACTGCTCACGACAGTTCCACCTCCTCGTTTACACCCGCCCTCTGACCCCCGAAAGCACGACCGCCAGAGCCGCCCTCATCGCCCGCCTCACCGCTCTAAGCCCGCCCACCCCAACTCCAAGCCCAACATCTGTGATGGAGGCTTCAACACATTGGCCATCCTGAGACAAGAGCTGTTCGTCTTCAAGGTAGCACATGCCTCGCCTGGCCAGCGTGAAGCCAGCACTCTGCCAGGCCATGAAGGCAGAAAACATGCACATAAACACAAAAGACGCCCCGGCTTCGGAGGGACGGGATGTACTAAAGGTTACTGAAAAAGAGACGGTGTGCATGTCTGAGAGAGAAAGTGTGTGTGAGTGAGAGAGACGGAGAGAGCGAGACGGAGAGAGAGAGAGACGGAGAGAGAGAGATGGAGAGAGAGAGAGACGGAGAGAGAGACAAAGATTTATGTCGGCAGTCCTTTCAAGACCTGGAGTATTGCAGCCGCATCTACTGACAGCCGTCAGAGAAAACTGGGTTGAAGGAGTTATTTTCGCACGATGGAGGGGGATGGAAATGGAGTGGGAGGGGCTTATTAGACCAGAGCCTGTTCTTCATTCACTTTCCTCATCCTGGAGTGGATTCTTTGTTGTGAGAGGTTCAGTGCAATGAGCAGCGTCGAGCACTCTTTGCCGCTGGCTACAGTGGGGCCGAAGGGCATTGCCTTTGCTTAACGAGGCCAGAATCAGTCCGAAACCACGTTTCAGCACCTCGGAGAGCACCCAGCAGCTCTGGGGCGGCTTTGATCGCTGTGTTTGGGAGCTGCCTGCCAGCTGTCACATGCCTTGTTTTTACACTGATTTAGACTGTTTGCGCTGACGGAGAGTAGAGTTGTGAGCTATTACACTGAAAACAATCTGCGATGATCTTTAGCCCAGGACATGGCTAGGACACTGTAAAACATTAAACATTTATCTAAGTGGTTTAAGATGTATTGTAAGATGTATTGTAACCTAAACGTTACTGGGCCCTCTCCCATCAGGACCAGTGGTTCTGGAGGGTGCGAGATAATTCAGTGATGCCTGGCTATCCCATGCAAATCAGCGACTTCTGGAAGGGCCTGCCTCCCAAGATCGATGCCGTCTATGAGAACAGCGAAGGCAAATTTGTCTTCTTCAAAGGTACATCCTGACAATTGTGGTCCGTGTCAGAGAAGGTATTTTCTTATGTTACAATAATCACAATTTCCCTGTAGCTATTTTATCATCCCGATAATGCACAGTAATGTCTTAAGACGATGGATCATAGATAAGACGTTTATCATTAGCGCCAAAAGCTGAATAACCCTTGACCCTGCACAGCCTCTGTCTGATGTCGTTTCTCTACGGTACCCTCTCTATCGATTTCAGCTCATGCTCGAGCCGTGTTCTAGCTCTTACATAATTGTCCTGCGTGTGGCATTCGAGATGGAATAACTTCTTTTGTGGCGTTTCGCGGTGCTTGATTCCTTCCTCCGAATACCGGGGCTGCGTTTATTTCTTTCCGTTACAAAGGCCACCGCTTCTGGGTGTTCAAGGACACCACCCTACAGCCCACGTACCCCCAGGACATCTCGCTGTTTGGCAGCGGAATGCCCACTCAAAACATCGAGACTGCGGTTTGGTGGGAAGACGTGGCCAAAACCTACTTCTTCAAAGGGGACAGGTCAGTAAAGCTGCCAAAGAATTCAGTTTTTCATAAACTATTAGTAATTTTAGAGAACTTGTTTCATGTTGTATCGTGTTCACCCTTCGGCTCAGGTACTGGAGGTACAATGAGGACATTAGGAGCATGGACCCTGGTTACCCCAAACCCATCACTGTTTGGAAAGGCATTCCGGATTCCCCCCAGGGTGCATTTGTGGACAAAGCTAATGGTGGGCCCTTTTCCACCCCATTTAATTTTAGCTGAGCACTGGAAGTAGTGTTTTTATTTGTGTGGTGGAGAATTCTCGATGGGACTGTTCCCACATGGTCACGTTGGCCTTGGTTGTCAAACTGCACTACATTCAGCAGTTTGCCATTGGCAGTGCTGTAGCTTTTATTGCAAATTAGTTCAGTGCTGTTCCTAGGGAAAATCTACTCTCTATGGAGTTCTATGCTACTGGAGTATTTGGTTAAAGTACGCGTCAAATTTAGCAAGTATAATCTTATCAGAGCAATGATGCCGGGTGTGTTACGTTAGAGAAGGCAGCTCGGCGAGGCCCGGACATGACACCCTTGTTTAGCCCTCTATTTGAGTCATTGATTACTGCACAAGCACAACAGCTTTTTAATCGAGTGCACGGCCGACTTGAATATTTAATAGTCTTTTCCTTCTGATGACCGCCGTAGGCTTTACGTATTTCTACAAGGGGAAAGAATACTGGAAGTTCAACAACCGAAGGCTGCGCGTGGAGTCCGGCTACCCCAGGTCCATTCTGCGGGACTTCATGGGCTGCGACGGCCTCCCGTCAGACCCGGACTGGGACTGGAACCCGCCTCAAGAGGAGGACGTCCCCATCTACGAGCACGACGACGTGGACATCGTGCGCAAGCTAGAGGGCACGGGTGGAGCAGAGAAGGCCGTGGCCATCGCCATCCCCTGCGTGCTGGCCCTGTGCATGATGGTCCTGCTTCACACCGTCTTCCGCGTCAAGAGGAAGGACACACAGAGGCACATACTGTACTGCAAACGCTCCATGCAGGAATGGGTGTGAAAAAGAAGGGGTCCGCCCTCCGTCCCGTCCGTCCGTCCCCCAACCTCCCCCATTTCCAACACTTTTTGTCACATCTGAAGCCTTCTTCAGTAAGAGGGACATACCATTGCCCCTCTCCAGAGGGGTGGTGTTGAACACGTTGAGATTGGAGGAGGGCGAAGGATTCCGTGCCCAAATCCTCCTGGTGGTCGTCCCAGAAGGTGCTGTGATGTTGTGTGCGTGTGTGATGTCAGGCCTCCAGTGCGGGCTATTCGAAGCCATTTTGAGACTTCAGGACTTCTCTGTCTTTGTCAGATCTCAGAGAAACAATTGACAAATCGTTGTCGGGACAGATCTTTTCAGATGAATATTAAGTCTCCCCTGGCTTCTTATATCATTACTACATAAAGCGTGGACTCTTCTCATGTCCTTTTAGAACTCTGGTTTATGTTAAAAAAAAAAAAAAAAAACAGACACCCAAACCAAATATGTCCTTAGTGTCCAAAGAGGATTGTTCTGCTCATTTTCATTTCCAACTTGCCCCATTGACATCCATTTTAGCGCGAACCGACTTTGCGATCATTTTCAGGTTTTTATGCTACAAAATCATTCATGGGAATTAACCAGAAAGAACTGCTATGGCAACCTCCAACAAAGGGATATCAACTCTACCTGCAATATTCTGTTGAATGCCTTAACCACATATCTATGGTATTGCAACAGTGTACGTGTGCCTGTGTGAATGCAGCTGTATACATGTATTAAGACTGAGTCGGGGATGCCTGCCATCCAAGATCTCCAAGCCTGTGTTTGAAAGGCTTTGAAACCACTAACCTAAGCATAATGACTGCAGATAATGACTGCAAATGTGGGATAGTGGGAAAGTGCTTCCAGGTTGAATTTTGAATTGAATTCTTCCCTAAGGAAAATACGAAACGTTGTTGTCATTCACAGTAATTCACATAATATTCTGTACTATCATGTAGAACACAGACTGTCAGTAATGTAGCCGTGTAGTCAGATTGGACCTATTAAAATTTAGCATAGTGCGTCATGCACTACATTTGATCGAGCGTTGCACTGAACAAAAGGTGTGTATACAGTTACAAAACGATGCAGTTATGCTCAATTGCGATTTATACATGCCTTTATACTATAAAGAAAGTAAAAAAATCAACAACAACAAAACATCAAATAGCAGTGTAAGGCCTAGAACAATGTATTGCGATTTTATAGCCTACAGTATTTGAACTGGTTTAAATGGGCAACTGTAAAAAGCCCCAGGAAGTAGAAATACAATAATCAGTTTGAGATGTGCGGTACAGCTCTTTCAAACCTGTAGAAAGAGTTCACTTAATATTACTGTTTTCATAGTTATTTGGGATATGAAATGGAGTGCCATTATGCAGAATTTACCGACCCCTTACCGGAAGTAATCAGTCACTGTCGTATACCTTGTTTTTTTTTCTTTTTTGTTTAATCTTTCAACCCTTCGTTTTTTTCCGTAACTTTTTAAAAATCTTGTAGCCTCGTGAAGACGTTGACGTTCTCAAACCCCTCTGCTGACTGGTAAGGGGTGCGCGGCTATTACATTTTTTTAGCAGACGTTGGCGACCGTCTGTCACCACAGTATCCAATTAACATCTTCCGCAGGTCTCGCAGCTTGACGACCATGAAACGTACGAATTCGAACTCGCGCGTCATGTTTTCATTACCGATATGGCAGCTTTCTGACGTACTTGCTCATCTCTGCCCTGGAAGCCAGATGTGTATATGAACATGCTGTATATAGCTCATGTAGTATATTGAATGTCAATTTGAAGGGCAGATTATGCAGTACATAAATGCTAAAATGACAACTATCGCTCAGATTGGTGTATGTCATTCTGTTCAGTAGGACAGCTTTGTACAAATTATGCGCTATTGCTCATCCAGCCGTTGCTTCGAAGTTATATGAAATTGTATTCGAATTCAACAGTAAAATACAAAAAACCCGAAAATTCAGTAGGCTAACGTTATACCAGTTTTGACGTTCATATTTTAAACTGTACATGGATCTGATAAGAAACAATTCAGTTATAGGCCTACAGTGCAAAATCCATAACAGACTTCAAAGTCAAACATAAAGGTAGCAAACGTGGTAACTATAACAAACACAAACGCCCATTCGGCAAGGAGGTAACCAGCCGCGGGAGAGGCGCGAGCAGCTTCGGCATCTTCTGCAAAAACGACTAACGCTTGTTGCATTGCTAAGTCCAACAAGACGCACGGAGCCAGGCGCTGTGCAGTATTACAAGGGGTAAGTGAATGTGCTAACGAACCCCAGAAACAGGACTGAGCAGTGTCTATTTTTAACTGCAAATATTATGAGTATATACCTATTCCTCTCAGTTAAGGAAGAGATCAAATGTCGTCTATGTAATTTATTAAGGTTTAACTTGTATTCACAATAAATGCAAATGAATTGCATTCTGAATGTTTTGATGAATAGTGGATGAATGACAATAAATACATTTAATGACTGGTGAAACAATTTGGCGGTACAGTAAACAGATTTTTAGAGGTCTCCTAAAACATCCTTTTCCCACGTAATATCTCCAAACAAAAAAGTGAACACGATTTCGTTTACTGCAGCAGTGACGAGACCAAACTGGTCTGCTAAAATATTATCACGTTCACATTGTAGTTAGCAAAGAAGCGCAATTTTACTGCACAGTAAAACTAAGTAAATATATATAAATTGACGTCCGTGCTCTGGGTTGTCTTCTCTTTTCTTCATTGGTTACGGTCATGTAATTCAGGTCTCTAACCCTACTTTAAATTGGACCTCAGTTGCAGTAACACTTTCTTACCAGCAGAGGACAGCATCTACCTAGAAAATCTAAGTCAACCGGCGTGGTTGTCAAACAGCAGTAACTTTAAAAGAACACCACCGCAGAAAGCAGGTTGTTGTGAAGCCGTCCTTGCCGCGTCCTTACCAGCAAAAGCCAAAGACAAAATCTTTTCATATTCCCTGCAGAGAACATATTTACTCTCGCAAGCTGAGCGTTTTGTTTATTTCTTCTCTCCTATTTTGTGCCTATCCATCTGAAAGTAAAATTAGGCATAAGCTGCAGAAGACGTAGCTGAAGTCTTCCATAGTAGTGCTTGTCATTGACACAGCAGGTGCTTTGTACTTCTGAGAGTTGAAAACCATCCCCCCCCCCCGTCAGCCAAGGGCCCATACGGAGCATGGGGAACTCTTCATAAATTAGTCTGGTGTCCTGCTGACAGATCTCAGTGGTGGATGGGGTGTTTTCTCTCCTAAGCCTATCTCAGAATTCTTCCTTTCCTGTTATTCAACACTGTCAGGGTGGGCGAATTACAACAGGAGTTGTTGTATAACGAGACGCCTGACACGAAGTCAAGATCACGTCGCGGTTGTTCGTAACTCCATTGGTGTCCTTGAATGGTGTCCTAAGCATTTGAAGCTCTCACAACGCCATATACGCCCAAGTGAACTCTCTTGTTATAAACATATAGACATTTGCATGATACTGAACACATGGTATTCAAGTGCTAGCGAAAGTCTTTTTTTTAAATCCACCCTAAAACTCCTGAAAGAGTTGAGCTTACACAATGGTACATCGTTCTTGCAACCTGTCTGTGTAACACGCGGTGCGTGGAAAAATGTACTTAGGGCTAGAATTGTTTCCAGGGGCCATATTTGAGGGCCTCACCTAACATTATGTTATATTATCTCTGTTTTATGTTCTGTCTCAGACATGTGCTTACAGAAGCATGGTCAGCCTTTGGTACAGACGTGCAGGCAAATGATTCAGGCTCTTCATGCATGACATCATTCTCTGGCAAAGGGAACCATCACACACACACACACAAACATGTAACATGTGCTACAACAGAATCATGCCCCAGCCATCATCTCAGTCGAATTCATGACATCGTTGACTTCTGTAAACAGATCTGAACGTCTCAGAGTTCAACCAGCCTAAGTGGGGAGTTTGTCCTAAGTGAGTTTGTACCTGAGGCTTCAGAGACATGAAGCGTTTACAGTAATCAGTCTGCCATTTAATTGACACAAGTTCAAATGAGATATCAGAACTGCAGACAGAGATCACAGACTAAGGTTTTGTTATTGGAAAAAAAAAACTGAACAAAAAGCAATTCCAGCATCTGTCAGTGTAGCATCCCGTAAACGCATTACTAACGTTACATCTGGTGCAGTGAAGGCACTGAGCTTCACAGTTTCACACTGATCTCTAAGAAACATCTGGAACATGCTATGGCTTTCCTGCTGGGGTGGCCTAATTAAAGCTTGCAGCTTTTTAGCTACTTTTTATACCATAGGCCAAAAGAAATATGAGGCTAAATGAAACCTCAAGGGCATGTTTTCTGAAAAGAGTTCATGTCCAATCGTGGAATAGAAAGGACATTCTTCGGAGATGATAATTAACAGTGAAGACTAAACGTATTCTGATCATCACTAATAGACAGAAATGAAAAGAAAATGAATAAAACTAAATTAACGGTTGTCCCACTTTGACATACTACGAAAAAGGTGAAAGGAGATGGAGTCCACTTCATGAACCCTTTTATCAGCGTTAACCGATAGCCGGTGTAGGCTCGCTCTGTGTCCAATAAGGGGAGAATTGAAGTTGCCTCGCACAATTTGCAGGGCATCGGCAACGAACAGATTCATTCTTTCTCTGGCCCGGCTAATTTTCTACATGGAGTGAATCACGTTGTTTGGCAGATGACTCCGAGACCTGTCGCTACTCATTACATCACGTCCACACATGGAAAGCAGTCTATTGTGTATTAGCTCACTGACGATAGGCAATCAATTCATTCATTTAACTATTTAATTTGCATACTTATTACTTAGTTGTATGCTCATATTATACTATTATACATACTATGCTCATATTAGTTGTAATCCATTTGTAAGACTTAAGATAGACAAAAAATGACTGCTGTTACGTTTGAATGAGCTAGACCTGTAGATATAGTCATAGGCAGTGGACAACAGATACGAGCGCTCATACAGTTATAAAGGCAACGGAAATCTCGCGATATTTTTAATTCGCGGAACTTGTTGCTTGCTAGCCGAGGAGTTCGTTTTCCGCCTGTACTCTGCTTGTTCTGCAAATCCAAAACAACAACAGCAGTTTCCCCACAAGTATAGCAGGTTAACTATGTTTTTTGCGCTGTTTTTTCACGATATGCGATGGTTTCCATAAAATGATTTTGATGTCATATGCAGTTCACGGGTTCTATTATAGTCTACGAGCTGTATTATTCTACTATTGTGCATTTTATTGTACGTTGTTGCACAGTTTAAGGTCTACAAACATATTTACATGAATTTCATTTCAGCGTAGACTTCATCGTTACCAAGGTCTCCTGAGTGGTCGCTAAATAAAAGTTAATGCAGCCGCGTGTATTTGCATGCCGTTAGCCCAAGTAGATGTAGCCTACTAGCTTTTACTAGGTTGTCCTACTAGGTTTTATTAACAAATTCGTTTTACGTTCGGGTGTTAATAATTGCAGTATAACAGGGAAAATGATTTAATAGAAGATCTTTAATCTTCTAATTCTCAGTCCGGTTTTCCACTGAACTAGAATCCTGTTTCTACAAGAACAAGAATCCTTGCATATTGACTCAGATCAAAGTTCACGGAGAGGCGTAAATTGGTGACTTTTTAAAAATGCCAACAAACGACAGCGCCATACTAAGCTGTGAAGGGTACTGCCGTCCTAGCTACAATACCAAAGATAATATTAAGATTACTTACATAATAAAATCAAGTATAGAGTTTGTCTTAGGATGCAATTGTATATTCCAAACAGACCAAATCAGATTATTCACTAACAGGACAAAATAAACCCATTTAGCCAAGCTTGGCACTGACCAAACCTCCATTTGTTTCCATCCCAGCCATGTCTTCTCTGAGCGGCAAGGTTCAAACGGTGCTGGGCCCGATCGGACCAGAGCAACTGGGCCGTACCATGACCCACGAACACCTGACCATGACCTTCGAGTGCTCCTACTGCCCGCCAGGCCCAGGCGAGGAGGCCGCCGGCTTGGCGCCCATCGAGATGAAGAACCTTTACTGGCTCCAGCAGAACCCGTACTGCCACCGCGAGAACCTGATGCTGTGCCAGGAGACGGAGGCGGTGCTGGAGGAGCTGCTAGGCTACCGCAAGGCAGGAGGGGGCACCATCGTGGAGAACACCACCACCGGCATATCCCGGGACCTGCCCATGCTACGGCAGCTGGCGAAGGAGACGGGGGTGCACGTCGTGGCGGGTGCTGGGTACTACGTGGATGCCACTCACTCGGACGAAACCAGGAAGGCGACGGTCGAAAAGGTGCGCACGCACCTGTTTAGTGCGGGTGCGGCAAAAGCTTATAAAGGGACGGCCATTTTTACACTTGAAACATTCTGTCCATCATGCAGTATGTTGTCACGTGCTTTCTACATAGGACCCGGTAGCCATGTTGCTTGCCTAGAATCATTACCCCTCCGTCTTCAGTCAGGGGTTGTGTGACTAATGCTATTGATTTATTCCCCAAACAAAAGCTCACCGATATCATCGTGAGTGAGCTGTCGCACGGGGCGGATGGCACCGACATTCGTTGTGGCGTGATTGGAGAGATTGGCACGAGCTGGCCAATCACGGAGAGTGAGAAGAAGGTCCTGCAAGCTACTGCCCATGCACAGGCTCAGCTGGGGTGTCCCGTCATCATCCACCCCGGACGGAACCCTGCTGTTCCCGGACAGGTGGTTCGAATCCTCCAGGAAGCCGGAGGAGATATCTCCAAAACCGTTATGTCTCATCTGGACAGGTGAGGAGCTTTTCTGGAGCTTAAGCTTAAGAAGGAATTGTTTAAGGGAAAGTCGTAGGAGCTCGGTGGAATTACATTTTTTTTTTATAAGTAAGGAATTCTAAACTGCGCTTCAGCAGAATTTTTTGCCAGTCCGATTGATGCTGATGCGTTTCGATACACACATTTTGATGTTTGGTCATTTTCAGGACATTATTGGACCGTGGGGAACTGCTGGAGTTTGCAAAACTGGGAAGTTACCTTGAGTATGACCTCTTTGGCACAGAGATGCTGAACTACTCTTTGAACCAGAAGATCGACATGCCCAGTGACAGCCAAAGGGTTCAAACGTGAGTACTAGAAAGGTTAAAGGATACCAGCTGTAACTTGTCATTCAGTTTACTTGATCGCCATGTGCTATATAGCAGAAGGTTCTCTCCCTATAGACTTATTTAGATTCTAGTCATCGCCATGTGCTATATAGCAGAAGGTTCTCTCCCTATAGACTTATTTAGATTCTAGTCATCGGCATGTGCTATATAGCAGAAGGTTCTCTCCCTATAGACTTATTTAGATTCTAGTCATCGCCATGTGCTATATAGCAGAAGGTTCTCTCCCTATAGACTTATTTAGATTCTAGTCATCGCCATGTGCTATATAGCAGAAGGTTCTCTCCCCTATAGACTTATTTAGATTCTAGTCATCGGCATGTGCTATATAGCAGAAGGTTCTCTCCCTATAGACTTATTTAGATTCTAGTCATCGCCATGTGCTATATAGCAGAAGGTTCTCTCCCTATAGACTTATTTAGATTCTAGTCATCGCCATGTGCTATATAGCAGAAGGTTCTCTCCCTATAGACTTATTTAGATTCTAGTCATCGCCATGTGCTATATAGCAGAAGGTTCTCTCCCTATAGACTTATTTAGATTCTAGTCATCGCCATGTGCTATATAGCAGAAGGTTCTCTCCCTATAGACTTATTTAGATTCTAGTCATCGCCATGTGCTATATAGCAGAAGGTTCCTCCCTATAGACTTATTTAGATTCTAGTCATCGCCATGTGCTATATAGCAGAAGGTTCTCTCCCTATAGACTTATTTAGATTCTAGTCATCGGCATGTGCTATATAGCAGAAGGTTCTCTCCCTATAGACTTATTTAGATTCTAGTCATCGCCATGTGCTATATAGCAGAAGGTTCTCTCCCTATAGACTTATTTAGATTCTAGTCATCGCCATGTGCTATATAGCAGAAGGTTCTCTCCCTATAGACTTATTTAGATTCTAGTCATCGGCATGTGCTATATAGCAGAAGGTTCTCTCCCTATAGACTTATTTAGATTCTAGTCATCGCCATGTGCTATATAGCAGAAGGTTCTCTCCCTATAGACTTATTTAGATTCTAGTCATCGGCATGTGCTATATAGCAGAAGGTTCTCTCCCTATTGACTTATTTAGATTCTAGTCATCGGCATGTGTATTATTATTTTATTGACTTATGCCTCATACATGGTTATGTTACATTGTTTTAAGTGTTTTATGTCACTCCTATAGCTTGGCGTTCCTAATTAAGGAGGGCTATGAGGACAAGATTCTCATCTCTCATGACATCCACACCAAGAATCGCCTGACCAAGTATGGCGGCCATGGGTATTCCCACATTCTGAAAAACATTGTGCCAAAAATGCTCTCTAGGGACATCACCCAAAACCAGGTAGACAAAATACTGATCGCCAATCCCAAGCAATGGTTGACCTTTAAGTAGAAACAGTGATTGGATTGTTAATGTGCAAAACCAAAGACTCTAGTGCCCAAAAGGTAAAAACATAATATCACATTTGCTGTTTGATGCAGTTAAAATCTTAGGGGAGGGGAAGTGAAATGAACAGAAAGCTTTGGGTGGTGACTCATACTTGGTGGATGAGGCAGTCACATGATCACGCAGTGTGTCCAAAGTAGAGCACCTTGGTTACAGCACGTTATCCAATAATAATTAAAGAAAAAGACTTCAAACATGTATTAGTTTTGTTCAGTTTGTTATTGTGTAATGTTCAACCAATATGGCAAAGGTTTGAATAATTAGGAAGATAATACACTAATGGCCTCATTTCAGTTGAGTGGGATTGTTGTGATTGAATGGAGAACTTAATGATTTTTCAAATAAGCACAAAGATTAACGCACTATCCACTTTTGCATAAATACCTTCCAATAATCATCCTTCCTCAGCGGGACTTGAAATCATAAGGATCTTTAAGTCAAAGAAACATTTAGACTTTAATGAGCTGTAAATGTAATTCAATCATACAAGGATAAAAGCCTAATTAAAAATCCAGTCCAAAAGCACTTCATTTCAAAGCAGCGGTTACATATATAACGCGCGGGGGGAAATAATGGTGCTTGTAAGGCATGCGAGTTCCTTCCTTAATCAGTCGGGATAAAGGGAACACATGGATTTTGTAGCAGTTGAACGTTCACCGCTAATGGCTGGTGAAGTAATTTGTTTGAGGTCCACACAACCAATGTGCACACCTATTATTGAGGAGACTTCAGTTCAAGGGCATTAGGAGATGATGGGGACCTTCTATAGAACAGGTTGCTGCTCCAGAATTAACATCTCTGTGATTCTGTTATTATTGTTATGCCTACTTTCAAAATCAGAGAGAACCTGCGTAGCGTGAACTGGCACTGATCCTTCGGATATCTGTTCTGTGCGAAGATAAATGATGCGCTATGTTTTGAATAACACCTTTTTTAGGGTGAGAGTTGCTTGAGTTTATGGGTTGTCATGACAACCCTGTAAGTCAAAAAGCGAATTTATTATTGTTGTTATGACTTATTAGTGCTTGCAGCATCAAACCGTTGAGTGTGCCAATAAATTTCAACCCGTTTCAAATGTCCCTGTTAACTAGTGCCATACTGACACTCCCTCTCTTAACCTTTCGTTGACCCCAAGACCAGGGGGGCACATGCCTCTATTGTAGAATGCATTATGTGTATTTAATGTTTATTTGATCTTTTAAGGATGTAGCAAAAAAACAATCAATACGAGATGTCATTCTTTCATTTTTCATTACAAATCTGTGCAGTTCAATAAAATCATATCAAACTTACTGTGGTTTGTTATAGGAAGATGCTTTTATTGTTTGTGTCCTTGACAATATTTTTAAGTTTAAAACAAATCAAACATACCAGAACCGCAACACCATAACCAAATGTCAGTGTCCATGATATCACAGCTGATAACTGCTGTAACATTTAATAACAGTGTCTACCCTAGATCTGAGTTTAAGATATGGTTGTTGGAACAGACACGGCAGGCTCAAAGCTACTCAACGACAACACCGAATGGCAGACGGCTGTTTTGCCCGTCTGTCGTACACGTCACAGTGATTTGTCTAAAATCTAACAGGAGGGTGTGGTATCTACTTCATCTCATCCTTTTTACATTGTCGCTTTCAACTTCAAGTTAATGTTCACGAGATGGTGTGGTGTGGATTTCACAAAGTTTTTTTTAACCATCTTCTCCGACTTTACAGGTGGTAACGTTTAGTTTTTACCGAAATGGCAAAGTCTGTTGTTCTTTCACATGACGCCCATCTAATGCGCGAGAAGAACTGGGGCTTATAAACACCAGAGGTTCACGTGAGCTAAAAGTCTCGGCGCGCGTTAATCGGCGTAAATCATAAAACCTGAGAACGTGCTGTATTTGTTGTTGTTTCCGCCATGTGCTTTGCCGCCGTCCAACTTGATGTAGATTTCGTCACCAGGCTCCAAGTGTAATACGACACTGTTACTGGCATAGTCGTAGTTCTGATCTGCGTCCTGCGCAATTGCGCTTGCCCGCACCTTGGGAAAACAAACGTAAACAGTCCTTGAATGTTCCAAACATCAAAACGTAATATTCTTATATTCACTTATGTTCTACGACGAGTCATATGCATATGACAAATAAAAAAGTATTTCGACTAACTAAATGTAAACACTCATAGCAGTAGCAGACCTACCTGGTTATTTTTGCACAGATCAGCCCACATGCTGGTCCCGTCGCCTCCTCGCATTAGCACGTGGTATACGAAAAAATAGATTCCCGGGATGGAACATGTAAATTTGCCCGTCGATGGGTCATAATGGTTGCCCAAGTTGGTAACCACGTCATCGAATTTCAGCACCTCGTAGCCCTCGTGTTGCTTTTTGAGCCCGGCGTAGAATGCGATTTTGGGGACAGTATTATATGTGGCAGCACTTATGATACCGTTTACTCCACTCGTTCCCGACGGTCCCGGTAAACCGCGTGGTCCAGGCTGCCCTGCTTTCCCTGGTGGCCCTGGGGGTCCGGGGGGACCAGGCAGACCTCGTGGTCCAATGCGTCCTGTGCGTCCAGGATCCCCCTTTGGACCACGAATAAACGTTGTCGGGGATTGAACCAAGCGGTTATCTCGCGCATCTCCTGTGGCGGAAACTGGAGACTTGGTCCCGTAGGGATCACAAACCATCCGACAGGCGCCGAGCATCTCGTAGCGCGCATCCATTCCGGCCGCGTTTACCAAGACCGGGATCAAAATCACCAACACCAGCACCATGACAACACCGAGCACGCCAGTTGCGATCACGCGCGTCCTGACGCCAAGCCGTGTCAGCACTGGGCGCTCCTCGTGCCTCGTTTTGTGCGCAATCTTGCTTAAAAGTGTGACGCCTCAATTGAGAATCTTTTTTTGTTTTTACTCCCAGGAAATTTACTTAGTTACAACCACAAATAATTAATAGAGTCAATCCCGCTCTCAAGATAGTGAATTAATATGATGGGATCGCTGGTGCTGTCCGGGTAGCGAGTGCTTTAAGGGAGGAGAGCGGACAAATGAGTTTTAGATGAGCGCTGAAGAGAAGAGCTCGAAAACACGCAGGAGACTAGTTATCACACCTACCTGAACAGGGGAGGAGGGAGAGTGAGGGTAGGTGAGAGAGCGCGAGAGTGAGGGTAGGTGAGAGAGCGCGAGAGTGAGGGTAGGTGAGAGAGCGCGAGCGTGAGTTTGAACGGCAAGTAACGCTTCACAAGTTAACACAAAGCGTGACTTCCTCATATTAAGGAATATACAATTCCTAAAACACACTCTATACATTATATTTAATTATTTGTAGCGTATGAATTGTTTTGCTCTATTCTTGCGTTTTACCATTTTAAGATAACATTTAAATAAAAAAATACTTCATAATAAGGAGCAATCAGTTACTTGTGCATATATATATTAAAACCATTACACACTGGAATCTGCAGCTTCAAACCATTTGTGTATAGACTTGTAAAGTGGCCAAACCCAAGGTAAATTCAAAATGATGCCCAAACATCCCTTTGATCTTAAACCACAAAGAGAGAGAGAAGCACATGGAGAAGCCTCTGCATTGCAAAAGACCATTGCATACGAGTAGGTAATTATGATCATTTCAGTGCCATATTAGTATATTAGATGAGTAGATTTTGCTTGATTCAAACCGGAGCTAAACACTTTGGTAATTCTTATGGTAACGAGAAACTTTGGGCAAAATTGTTTTGTACCCTCCAAGGTTAACCTCTCAGATAAATCCCTCAGGTTAAGGTTTTCCCCTTGACATAAACACAGGTCTGAACACTGACAAAGCGATTCAAGACCTTCAAGCTTTGTAACGGACGTTTTCAAACTTTTCCCAACTGGGAATGCATCGATTCCTCTACCCCTGATTTTTTATAATGAAACCAGCCAAATGCAGTGTACATTCAAGTCCTCTGTGAGGAAAGTTGTCGCATCAATATTGCATAAGAGTAACATGAATGCTCACCCGTCTAAACCAGCGCCCACGGCCCGTGTCTGCTCTGAGTCACTCAGCACTTGTTGCCTGTTCCCCTCCAGCTGGCACGCGCCGTCTCTTACTCAGTGTGATTGGACGGTCAGCGGCAATTGTGAGTCACATGGCATCTTCAGATGAGCATCGCGCTCCAGCCAGACCTCTGAAAAAACTCCTTCACTTCTGTGCCCTCCGCAGCGCACACCAGCCCACCTGTTGCACCGCTCGGATTGAACGTCCTGCAGACGTTTGTCACTGGCTGCGGGGTATTTTTGGTTTGGCGGATAGATACACAGGTCCAGTTAATAAAGCTTCCAGTGAGTGTAGATATAAGGTGTGTATTCAAAGTCCTAAAGATATTTGCCTTCCTACATTATCCTAAAGCAGGCTTTCCTCCATAATGAATCATTATGAGTGGTATTTTGACATTGTGCGTTGGAGTAGCTTTAATTTAGCTATTTAATCCTCAGAATGTTTATTAATCTATATATTTACCCTGCATTCATCTGGCCCTACTACTGCTTGTTGTCTGGCTGATTTACGGCACCGACACCTGTTTAAATAGTTGTGAGGAAACGGAAGTGTGGTGACAAGGTTCGGTTCTGCCGGGCCTACAATCTTCTGACTCCTGGCTTATGTTCTGCTACAGGCTTGCGAGGAACTTCAGGGCCAGAACATACTTCCAGGGTGGGTTTGATGTAATAATAATACTGGTACTGGTACCAGTAAAAAAAAAAAAAAGAAAAAAACAAAAGTCACTGGACAAATTAAGCCGACTTGCCACAGTTTGCCACAGTAGCTATTTCCAGACAGTATAGTTTCAGATTGGGATTATCTGGGAATCAAGATCAACTCTAGAAATGCTCCAGGATCAGTGTGCAGTACCAGTGTGGAAGTCGTGAGGTCATGCGACCCGAGCACACCGAATCCCTCCACATGAGCACACGGTTCATCATACTGAGCGTGTCATTGTTTATGGTGCGTAAGGGATGCAGCTGCCTGTTTATCTAACACAGGGGTGACACAACACATCAGGCCTCCCGCTCGCCTGTTTGAAAATAGCACGCAATTTATGGACTTGAATAAAACATGGTAGCTGATTCTCAGCAGAGACTGGTCAAACATCAACCTGTGTTTTTTTTTGTTTTTTTATGTTTTTTTCCAGTTATGTTAATGTGCTCAGACACTGCACCGTCAATCCGCAGTTGATTTGTCAGTTTTAAGGGCGTGCTCATGAAACATGCATGACGAGGCGCATAAACAGAATATACGCTTTGAAAAGAGGTGCCAACAGCTGACAGACAAACAGTGCCATTTTCAAACGTGCAAATGAGACTGAAAGCATTATTTGCTCCAAACCCCAATAGGAGAACCTATGGGGTCTTCCCCATACCAGAAAATATCTCCCGTCAACCCCCAAGAATTTAGAAATAGCCGAGCAGCGTTATAGCCATGAATTTGGGTGTCATTTTTAGGTCTTTCCAAACATGACACCAAGCAAGATTTCAATCTGCCACTAGACTGTGTGGTGTTCGGAGACAGTTTTTTTTTTTCCTGTTCCTCAATGGGAAACGTTCATTATGGTTCCTCACCCCCCTGCTCACCTGCTGCTTTCTGATGAGCAGATTCCTGCTGCAGCCTTAGCAGGGCTCCTCACGCTTCGCCCGGGCACAGATACGACCGGAGGAAGAGTAGGTGTGACCACACCGTCACCCCCTCAAAGCATGTCGTCCCACCGTGTCGCCACTCACTCCTGCCGGGGGATGAGTTTCAGCGTTTATATAACCGTGTAAAACCTCACGCACACCGCTCACGCCTACCTGAACACAACACGCGCGTGCGCCGCCTCCCCACCTGAATACAACACACGTGTGCGCCGCCTCCCCACCTGAACACAACACACATGTGCGCCACCTCCCCACCTGAACAAAACACTCGTGTGCGCCACCTCCCCACCTGCACCAAAATATATCTGGATGAGGATGAACGGAATCTCACGTTTGTGGTGTGGCGAGCTGTCTCACGAATGTTTTGTCCCTTAACTTTCGGATAACAAATGTTGACGTTTGATTTCACTAACTCTAGGATGCGCTCTGGGACTGATTGATGACGTGGATTTGTGAGACAAAATCTTTAAACATAAGATTCATTACCTCAAGGGTGTCTGTGGCTTTTTGTCGTCCAATCAATTCATTTCCAAGATCGACCAAACCAGCGGGACCCGTGGGAAGGTGACATCACCCTGGGCCCCCGAGGGGATCTGGAAATGTAAAATATTAATTGACATACAGGTGGTGCTTTAAAATGAGGCAATGTTTGTGCCCAGTGTAGAAATCAGAGGAGGGTTGTGTATCTTTGGGTCTCAGATGTTTTTGTATGTTTTTTACAGTACTGCCACAGTAGCACAAACATTTTAATTGTGGTTGATTGTTGATTGTGGTCGTGTGTATGAAGATCTGTTGTTCATGCATGTCGAAGGGGGAGAGGTTGCAGCTCTGGGTCGGGCTCTTACAGACCCGTCTTGCAGAACCATGACCCGTCCCTGTTTCTAAGCACGCACACCGCCCTTGCTTGTGCTTCTCGTGCCCATACGCTTGAGCTCATTGATTTTTATGTTGAAAGTATTTCAGGATGGCTAAACACTAGAAATGAGAATCACATGCACGGCGTGATCACTAAAGCCCTGTTTTAAAATGCCTTGTAACTGTGCTACAAAAATAGCCGAGACAAACGGTCAGGTTGTGTTAACACCTGTGCACCAGTTCGGGAGGTTTTCCACCCCCTGCCCCTTCAACAGACGCCGCAGACGTGGGTTCAGACGTCTGTCACTGAGCGTATCAATAAACAGGTGTCGTCAGGCTTTAGGGCGTTGGTCAAGGATCTCCCGCGCGTTGCCCCGTTGATGCGTTTTTCCACCCCTATGAAACAAACCCCGAACTGGGATCAACGTCCGATCTCCTCTCTGGAACGTTCTCGTCGCGCGGCCGAGGTGTTGCTGACCAGTACCGCGGGCATCGGGTCGTCTTCCTGCCCACCGCAGCCTTATGTAATAGGTGCGCATGATCACAACATCCCTGCTGGGTGTGAACTCCTCAGGACTGGCACGAGCCCATACCATGTCTCTCCCCTTCTGCCGATGTACCAGTCCGTGGCAGAGGGGAGGTATTACTAATCCAAGCAGAGTGCCGGGGGGCCTCGGAGACAGCATGGGCCAACAGCAAGATGGGAAAACATGCGTGAGGCATGCATGTGGCGCCTAAGCGATGACTTGACTGATAGCGAACTAGCAAAACAAAGTGGTACTTCTCAAAAGCACCTGTCAGGATTTCTGTTCCTCGGTTCGCCTTGAAGCTGCAGCGCAGAGAAGGATGTATCTTTTTTTTTTTTCCTTCTCCAGTACATATCACTAAATGCAAAGGGTTTTTGCATAAACTGCTGTAATTACTTTGCTGTCGTTGCTTGCAAACATCAGACCCAGAGAACTTTATCATAGTGGCGAAGAGCATGACTTCTGGAGGCGTCTACAAGGAACTGATCTGTGGAATCGTAGTTTCAGAGTAAAAAATCTGTGTGGTCAGTTCAAAAATGTTTAGGACATCTTTACCGCGTTGTATAAACAGCCTCTGTTGCATTGTTCTCCCTCACAATCTCATGATGTATAGCATGTGAGTGTCTGCCCCTATCTGGGCATGTACGCTATTTTGAGCGCAGGCGGATGCATTTAGGTTAGAGCTTAATCAAGCGCAATGCCGTCGGCGGCACGCCGTCACGGGCGCGCTCCGTTTCCAAATTGCAGTGTGCGTTTGTGAGGAGGAACGTCAAGTTTCGATCCACGCAGCCAAAGCGAAGGGCCAAGTTCAAGGCGGGAGATGCAGAGAACAATGCCTTCACTGATTGGCAGTCGGCTTTTCCCCTGCCTACTGGATGAACGTTCATACTTGTAATGGAGGCAGCCTGTCAAACCCAGAGTCTTAATTGCAGTGTAGTTGTATCTGTCTCACTGAGAGAATGGTATATGAGATCCAAAAAAGAGTAATGGCAAATGGGATGAATGATAGAAGGTAAAAAGAATTTCTGAACATAAAAAATGTGGATGTGTTAGAGTCCGTATTTTAAATGTAGGACAAAACTGGAATGATTGAACCAGGGTTCCTGTGTAACACCTTTAGAGAGATGCCCCCTTGCATTATGTGTGATGCCTGCGGTAATATAAAAGGTGTTGTGCGTCAGCATGCTTAACACAACCTCCTGAATGGCTACACATACATCAACTAAAGCTAAAATCACCCAAAAAAGCAATTTAAACAAAACAAAACTTAATTGCGAAAGGGATTTCCGTTCTTTTTTTACTTACTTTCACGCCATTTGGGTCCATGAAGTGTTCAGTGGTGGAGCATGTACGCTGGGGTTAACACTGTGTATTTAATCATAGTATACATGCTCTCCACAGTATATATGGTCTCCACTATGGGTTCTGCTGTCCAGTGTGGGGTCAGCGGTTGTTATTGTATGGAAGGTGTTAAGATATTTTAAGTCAAACCCGTACGTGGCAGCGTGTGTCGAGAACACAAAACTTTGACAAAGCTCAAATTTAGGGCATTAAAAACGTGTTTACACGCATTTATGCTGAATTTACTACAAAAAGTCTTAGGTTTCACCTCACAAAAACTACGTGGAAAATCAAACCGATCAGCGTAAAAGGCAGTATTGTCATTAGACTGAACTTAGCCGAGCGGAACGCTCGCGCCGTCTAATCGCGAGACGTTCCTCTGAGAGCCATTCCGAGATTAGATCTCTACCTCCGCTGTCACTCCTCGTTACAACGAGCGCACCGCGATCAATCCAAGCGGGGCAGGAAGGAGGGGTTTGGCGGTGCGGGTGCCGATCTGTGCGCGGATGCCGAGAAGCAACGGGTGGAATGAACAAGACGCAGCTTAATTAAGGAGACGGTTCAGTTTCGTCGCGGGTAATTCGAGTTGACAGGGGTCGTGGAGGAAGATGCAGACACAAACCTTCGTCAGTTCAAAACCCGAAAAGACGCGCTGTAAAGTTGCCATAAAGTATATGACATTTCAAAGTAAGGGTTCATTGCACTACAGAACCTTTGGCCAAATACAAGACCTGGATAGTATTCATGAGAGACTTAAGGAACTCTGACCAAGCGATCGGATAGTTTGAAGCAAAAACCAAGCGGTTTGCTCCCTTGGTTGCAAATAGTCCTGAGCTTTTATATTTAAAAATATGACCTTAGATGAATAAAATGCAAGTCATCTACTTTCGTCACATTACCCACCCAGATGAGCACAGTCAGAGAAGGGGAGTGTGTGTGAGACAGAGAGAGAAAGACAGGGAGAGAGATAAAATTGCACACCCCACGGTATATTTAAATCGCTACTTAAAATTTCAGATTGTAAAGCGCAGGCCTTTACAGCAACATGATTATCACTCTATCATGGCAATGGTGCCCCCGCGTGGTTGAAGCTTTCGTTGCACCCAAAGCAGAACTGTCCATAAAGACAACAAAGTAGGCGTCAGATATATCCTGTATTGTTCTAAAATTATTCAAACATATATAAACATGATATTAAACCTCACATTCTTTATTTTACTTTAGATTTATACACTGCTAAAGTGTCTTGCTCTGTATGCACTACATATATCGCTTTCTCCTTGTTTATGGGTCAACCAGGAAAATCACATACATCCACACAATCCTATTCTCTCTCTCTCTATCTCTCTGACACACACACACACACACACAAGCGTATTCTCTCTCACACACATGCACACAAGTGTATTCTCCCTCACATACATGCACACAAGCACATTCTCTCTCTCTGTCTTTCACTCATGTTTAACATTTGCCATATTTCATGTTAGTCCTTTAAAAAGTAATTTTTGCTGATGATCTTACCCTTATATTTAAATATCACTTCAGTAACAATATTTCTGAATATAGCAAAAACCTCATGAAAAAAGAATGTAGTCTAGTAGCCCGTTTATCTGATTCTGACTGATTTTGGATAAAGCATAAAGTGAGAAAGTTTCCAGCATGTTTTCTTGATTGGCCATGTGGAGAAAGGGGCGTGGCTAGGAGTAATGCTTGGTAAATCGCTGATGAAACTCCTTCACTTTGCTCAGCAAAATCTTAAGTTTATCAGCAGGTGGAAGGATGGTCATCCTGGGGGGAAAACAACAGAGAAAGAGAAGAAAAGAAGAGATAATGAGTGCTGTTACTAAGAATGCTTATGCCAGTTGAGAATTAATTGTAATGATTTGGAACGTAAAAAAAACTTTAATGAGGAGCCGTATACAGCCATCTAGTGGCAGATATTAAAATTACAGGTACATGTAGCTACGATTACCACCACTGTACTATCCCAGAGTTTATCTCTGTACGTACGACTAAAGGTGGCTCTCCATGTGAGGCCTGATCTACATGTCCCATGCCCGAACCCAGAGCTGTGTCTTTGGGTCATAAACATACCGGAAGTGATATGTTCCCTCTTTTTGTCCGAAGCCGCTACCAGGGACTAAACAGATCCCTGTCTCCTCGAGGAGCTTCATACAGTACAGCATATCTGGAGCTTGACCCATCTCCTGCACACACATAAAAACACACACACACACACACACACACACACACTCCGTATGTAACCCAGCAGCAACATCGAGGAACAGCAAGCGGCCTGTTGGAGATGGAGGTGCCGACCTCGGCCTCTCGTACGGCCCTCTCAGGCAGCGTGATCCTGGGGAAGGAGTACATGGCTCCCTGCACCGGGTTGCAGCTGATCCCCGGCACCATGTTCAGGATCTCCTCCGTCATCTTGGCCTTCCGCGCCAGGTCGCTCAGCGTGGCTGTCCGTTCCTGAGGGGCCGGGAAAACGGTTAGCGGTTGGCAGGAGGGCAGGGCTGAAGGCTTCTGATGTAGTCAGTACGTACTGAAGATACAGATGGAAACAGAGATTCCCCTAGTGGATGGCAGGAGAGCAGGGCTGAAGGCTTCTGATGTAGTCAGTACGTACTGAAGATACAGATGGAAACAGAGATTCCCCTAGTGGATGGCAGGAGAGCAGGGCTGAAGGCTACTGATGTAGTCGGCCGACTTTAAAGACGACTGCTATTGGCAAAGCTTGTGACGAGCGACCTGTGGTATTATGTTTATTTTGATGTCAGCAGTCAAGTACTGATCATTTCCTGCTTTGCATATGGCACACGATGCCCCCCCCCATCAACCTCATTATCAGTGGGCTGCAGTGACATAATAAAGGAAAGTTTTCATGGCCCCACCAGGAGGAAAACTGTACTGAGAGGAGGACTGTACCTTAATGAACTGGGCGTGCGAGGGTTCTCCTGGCTGGGGGGAGTTAGTCACCACGGCCATAAGAGCTTGTCCGGGCACAGGCGGGCAGAGACGCACTGACACCAGCTTAGTGAGCTGAGCCTTCACCTCGGGGTCCATGTTAATCACCTCCATATAGCCACCTCGCATTCCGCACCTGGCACACCGTGTGTGTGTGTGTGTGTGTGTGTGGGTGTGCACAGAAGAATGAATAAGGTCAGCACGATAGTGTTATCTTAAACTAAGTTCAGTTTAAACCGAAAATATTGGACTGTGTCATGATGAATGAGATCCATTGACGATGGCTGAGGTCATATTCGATTCCACATTACTGGGACCGGAATGGCCGGCTTTCTCAGAACAACAGGCTGCAGGCCAACTCCAGGATTCTCTTACACTCCTGATGCCTGTTTAACATTATGAAGATCTCTTAACTATACAGGGGAAACCTCTCTGGAACATTGTTTACCCCCCTTAAAGGCCATGGTGCGTCAGTGGACTTAGCTACGCTTCCTTTTACGAAGGTTCTGCAGGAATTAGCAGTGGCCCCGCTGTGCTGACAAATGTCTCTCAGAAAAAAACGAAGTGTACTCACTCTCCCATGTAGCACTTGGAGGTGGAGTGGAATGTCGCCAGCTCTACTGTGTTGGCGTACTTCGGGCCCATCTCATGTAGCACCTTTTTAAACGAGTGGAACTTGCAGCCCTCGGCGTAAACGTTGTCCTGATACACCTGTGAGGTTCAGAAAGGGAGCGGTGTGGAATCAACGAAAAACCCCCACGCCCTATGTCAAGGCAGGCGCCAGCGTTCTGTCGACAACGTCGCCGTTACCTCGTCGGCCATGAGGAAGAGGCGCTCCTTGGCGGCGAACCGAATCACGTCCTCGATACGTTCTCTGCTCTGGACCTGGCCTACACAGCATCGGAAAGGTTCAGAGCTATGGACACACAGTATGTAAAATTGCATCCAGAATATTCAAGTCTATAAGTAATATCATAAGATAGTGTGATAAGGAGGAGCCGCGTAGAGGATGTTTCATTTAATGAAAATGGACATTGGATTCAGCTGTAATCCTTGGATCAGACCGGGTGGAGCGCTTTTGGGTGGAGCACTTTGGGTGGAGCGCTTTGGGTGGAGCGCTTTGGGTTGGTGTGTTTGGGTTCTGTCAGCGGGTAATTGTTTTCTAAGGTGGCAGTTTGTCGTCTTGTATGTTTTTATGGTGGTGGAACTTCACAGATCAGGTTGCATTTGAGTTTTCACCTTAAACTTATCAGCTTAGAAATCAGAGGAAAGGCTGATGTCACTTCCTAAATATAGCTTTAGATTATGGATCTATTTGTTTTACTTCATTTTTATCGTTATGGTTGGGTCGTCACCATAAGGGCTAGTTCCAACAGCAGTGATCACAGGCACCTGTGGGGTTGCCAGGGTTGATGATGCAGAGGACTCGGGGGTTGCAGTGCTCCCTGGCGGCCTGCAGAGAGCGCTGTAACTCGCTGATGTCCAGGCTCCAGCACTTGTCCTCGTTCAGGTAGTAGTCGATCTGCACGGCACCCAGCTCAGCTATGGCGGCGGAGTAGAGAGGGTACTGAGGGATCGGGATCATCACCCCTGTGCGAGTGCTGCCCTCTCCTGCAGTGAGCAACTTCAGCATGGTCTGAGAGAGAGAGAGAGAGAGAGAGAGAGAGAGAGAGAGAGTGAGAGAGAGGGAGAGAGAGGGAGAAATAGGGAGAGAGAGGAGGGGGAAGGGATGGAGAGGGAGAAAGAGAGAGAGAGAGAGAGAGTGAGGAGAGAGAGAGAGTGAGGAGAGAGAGACATGGAGAGGGAGCGAGGAGAGAGATGGAGAGAGAGGGAGTGAGAAGAGAGAGAGAGGGAGAGAGAGGGAGTAGGGGAGGAAAGAGTCAGAGAGAGACAGTGACACGGTAAAGTATGACAGAAAAAGAAAGTGGGAAAGAAAGAAAGACAGAAATAGAAAAAAGCACATCCAGAGATCCAGAGAAAGATAAAGACAGGGACAAAGAGAAAGAAGGATAGACACAGATGAAGACATAGAAAGAGGGAGACTCTATGGCTATGCACTCCAAACTAGCCTCCTTACTCTAGACAACCCTAGTAAACAAATATAGTGTTTGGCGAGCTTGTTCAGCACTTCCTCATTCTCTGTCAACATTCTCTTTACACCTTTAATGTAAATGGACAGACAATAATGGGAGTTTTTTTCTAAAGATGTGGGTGGAAAACACACTAATTTGCCTTGGAATACAGAAACTCTGCAATTATAACCTATTTTGTATAATTACTGCTAAACGACTGCTACCCGAGTAAATGATGCAATTTTATTTTGAATAATTTGCTAGTTTACGCTATTGCTGTCAAAAATACAGCTGCCTCTGCCGAGTGGGACATAATGGCGTGAAAATGCGAACTCGACTGTCTGGGCTCCTGAGAACCCACCACAATGCCGTCGCTGGCCCCGGTGGTGAGGTAGATGTTGTCTGGGTCCGACGGTATTCCACCATCCCGACGCTCGATGTAACGAGTCACATCCTGCCTCACGCATTCTATGCCTTGACTGGCTGTGTATGCACCTAAAACAGTCAAATGAAAATGCGAATGTCAAAGGTGAGAAGAAAGGTCAGGTGATCTATTTCTAACCAAACATCGACCAAATGTCGTGATCGCAACTCTGCTGTCCGCAAAACACCCACACCTCCACTTACACGTGCACACACCCTAACACACACACACACACACACACACACCATACCTATACTGCTCCCACCGCAGGCTTTTAGAATGCGCCGTGCGCGACTCTTGGCATCCTCCGGAAACTTGTTATCGTTAAGTAGCTCTGGATAAGAACAGAGTGCCAAGACCTTGAAGAGAAGGACATACGTTAAGCTGTGTAGAGAAAAAACTCCTCACGGATGCCCTTTACGAACCAGCCGGGCCACGACGGACATAACGGAAAAAAGTAGCAAACCACGGCCGGATGAGGACATGAGGGCAATATTCTCGAACTCTGTTCTTTACCCAGCAAGCTCCAGTGCAAAGATAACATCCAACTGGAATTTCTGGCCTGGACTCCGAAGGCAGAACCGTCGAATGAAATGCACCCGTGAGGCAGCTTTTTTGCACATCTGAATCGTAAGCCCGTTCATCTGACCTTCGCAGATTTAAACAATATCGTAAGGCTACCAGATGTGTGTCCATTAAAGGCGTCGGACCGGCCGAGGCTCAAGTTCATGTAGTTAGGAAAACGAATGACGTCATTCTGAGCTCTTTGAGGGGAAGTTCTAGAAGCTTCCTGTGATGGCATGCCTACCTGTCTGAAGAAGGTGATTGGCTGCTGACCCATGGCATGGGCGTCTCCAATGTTGGCTTTGATGACTTCATTAAAGGGCTTCTTCACTCCCTGTGGAATGAAACAAGTCAACAGCAGCACTCTGGGTTAATTAAAGTGATTTGGATTCCACAAGCACTTCTGTACATGCTAATGGGTACATATTTGCATTGGCTCTTTGTAGAACGGTGACCTGCCAGCCATGCCTTTTGACCTTTGCTCAAGTCCGAAGCCAAGCAAACAGTCAGCAAAGAACGCCATCCCAGCAACCCCCACCCTCACCACTCCATGTTTACTCTTTCACTCAAACAAACATTTGAAGTGTTCTCAACAAACTTTCGATTTCACGCTGCGTGTCCCACGACGGCTTCACTGTCACTCCTGATACTCCTCCCGATGCACCATCACAAAGATCTTTTTTTTTTTTTTTTGCTGTCACTGTGAGCCCAACAATGTGATATAAAGTTCTGTGCCATTCCAGATCCTGGCGCACCAGAACCAATCAACGACAGAACCAAGCAACAAACGACAACCTGGTGCAGTTGAGTTGGGACCTTAGAAAAACAAAATGTGGACCTTATGAGAGTTCCCAAGCATGGGGTTGGAAAACAGTGCTCCATTATTTACTGAATTACGAACTCTACTCTTCCCAGATATGTGTAAAAAAGTGTTTAGAGTATTAAAAAAGACGAAGGTAAATAAAAGGCCAGATGGTTTTGGTGAAAATGGAGACCAGCTAGCAAAGTGAGCCAGACGGTTCTGAAGACGCTACGCTGACGTCTAAGAACAAAGAGATTTTTCATTTCTGGAACACTGAGATGCAGGAATGTGACAAAAACATCACACAATTTTACGTTATCCTTCTTGTTGAATTACACACTGTCCTGAGCATATACCTGAAGAAAATGCCTTGAATTCCATAAGCAGTTACATTCAGATTTTGGACCCTTTCATTTTGATCCACAACTCTACCATTATGGCTAACCGTCAGCGCCAGCTGTTTCTCACAAACAACAGCAACACAACCTGCATCTTATGTGCACAGCACCAGCTAATGAGCCCAACAGACTATGGATGTCTATCTGTGAGCAGGAGTGCCGGGCTGTCCAATAGAAGGGCCCCCCAAGTGTATTTACTGAAACCTCCCCTCCACTGAATAAATACCATGTGTCATTAAGGATCCCCTCTCCTCTTATTGGCTTAAAGGAAAAGATGCCTCTCGGCCTCAGCCAATCAGGTGAGGCAGTATGAGAAACGCCCCTAGGTACACCATATTATCCAATTACGTCCGATCGGAGGGAGGCCCTTTTTACTGGAAACACAATTGTGTAGGACTGCAGTAGTGCAGAGTTGCTCTATCAGAGGTTACATGCAGAGATAGGTCAGACATCTGAAAACACGTTTAGTTATTTTCTTATTCTCTCAGCACCACATGCTGTCTACTGTACAAGTACATACAGCTACATTAACACACAATGTGACATTTCATGTATTAATTTAGTACAATACGCATATTAGTCGGTTAGATTAAATCGACACATTTATCCCGGATAGCTGAGGTCTATTAACAAGCTTTATAGGGTTTGTAAGCCAGCCTTAGGCGAAACTGTCGAGAGGTTTTGCTGCAACCACGGAGGTAGATTCGTCTAATAGCAGTTTAGGAGTGACGTCAAATATTAGCTTTATAATAACATTAGATTATAATTACACTTTACTATTCATTCATTCATTATCCGTACCGCTTATTCCCGCTAGTCGGGGTCACGGGGGGGGCTGGAGCCAATCCCAGCATCTCCGGGCGAAGGCAGGGTACACCATGGGCAGTTCGCCAGTCCACCACATGGCCACACACACACACACACACACACACACACACACACCTACGGGCAATCTAGAGTAACCAATCAACCTATGATGCATGTCTTTGGACTGTGGGAGGAAACCGGAGTACCCGGAGAAAACCCACGCAGGCACAGGGAGAACATGCAAACTCCACACAGAGCAGCCCAGACCGAGAATCGAACCCAGACCGCCTTGCTGTGAGGCGACAGTGCTAACCACCACACCACCATGCCGCCCCCACTTTACTATTAATATTTAATTAAAGGAATAATAGTAGGGGAAACAGTCAGTACAATGTGAAAAACCTTGCTCAGAGTGGATGTGAACTGGCTAGATGAGAGGGTTTTGTCTGTTGCCCCTTAAAAGCAGAGTAGCAGTCTGAACAATGGCTAAAAGGCTAAATCACTTATACAAGCTGACTTTCACTGGGGCACAAGGAAACCCAGTAATAAACAAACTGGTTGTACCAGTGTTATACTAGATGAAAGAAAAAAAAGAACATTCCTTTGTTCCATTTAACAAAGGAGCGTATTATTAAGTACTGTAATTAGACTGTGAACTGTGAACGGGTCGGCAGAACTGCGGACAAAGGAGGAGAGAGAGATCCAGTGAAATCGAGAGAGACAGAGAGAGTGAATTCCCATGAAGATAGAAGATAACCTTTGTTGTACTATTTTTTTCCCCACAGTAACCCCAACCCCCTAGACCCGAGCTTTACCCACCTAAAAGTAGCAGTCCAATCAGAAAAAAAAGCTTTCTCTATGCTATTACCGTAGGCAGAGTTGTTTCACCTCTTACTAGAAGGGCTTGAATTCACCTACTTGAACTGTTCAACTCTGGTTTAGGCTGAAACCTGAAACCTGAAATGGTGCAACTGGGTATTTTGGCTTCAGGTCAGTCAGCCTAACACTGAACACAGTCTCAGGTTTTCTAGCGAATCACAGCACAGCCTTCCTCTCTCACTACACTTCCTCTTCAACACAGCCTCCAACGTACAAAGCTGCCTGTTCCCATGGTGATCTTTTCAGATCTGGGCAGGGACCTCCCAGGTAAGTATGCTTCAGCAGGAGCAACCCTGTATGTGTGTGTGTGTGTGTGCACACACACTCACGCAATATCAGTAGAGCATCACTGCACACATCACAGTAATAACAAGGCTTACTGCACACCGCTTGCATAAATCAATAAGAATATTTGATCCTTTGCTTTATCTAAATCTAGCCAATCTGCCCCCTTGAGTGAGCAGGAATTAAACCTCTAATGAGGAGGCCTGTAAAAACGCACATAAGTGAGTGACCAGAGAATCCTGCGGTCAGTCTAGCGTATTTGGAGCACACCGCATCTCTGGGGCAGACTGGACTTCGTAGTGGAAAGAGCCTGTTTCCGTTGGAGTCTTTGCGTCACAATTTTCTGTGCCATCGACGTAGCTGGTGTATCATCAACTGTTTGCTCATCTCAACGTCCCACTCATACACTCTACCCCATGACAAATGGGCCATTTTAATCCCAGTCCACTGAAGATCAAATATCAACCTGATCTAGGACATTTTAAAGCTAACAGCCCATTCTGTTGAGCAATGTACTCCAGGAATGATTGACTGGTAGACTTTGACATTTGGGTGTGTAAGCTGGTTTCTTTCCCTAGTAATAATGAAACCTCAGCCTCTGGCCCAGAGCCACATTCTTTAATGGTGAGGAATACAACAGGAAAAAATTATCAAAACATATTGCCGATGTCCACTCATAAGTCAGACAGAAGGTTTTTCAGGATTCAGATCAGCAACCTAACTAAAGCAGGCCTTCAGACCCACCGTAGCACCCGGCACATACAGGCCGTGATCATGTGACCTGACGTCTAGGGACAACTACATGGGCTGGCGTGTTCACTGGCGACCACATTGGACTGTTTTCTGAGGCCAACGACCTCATCGTCCAACCTGAGCTAAACGGCCCCAGTTCTCCAATTAGCATCGACGAAAACGATTTCGCCCCAGAACCGAAGACACGCGGCTGACGAATCACGGCACTGCCACGACACTGCGAAACTTTCCAAACGTTTTATGACATTTCGGTGGGGAGACACCAGCAGGATCGTCGCACCGATTAGAACACACAGGGCCCCGGATGGGATCTCCCCAGGCAACGGGGCTCCTAGAACAAAAGGTTTCTGGCCATTCGGAGGGAATGCGCAGAGGGAGTTCACGTCCTCCAGAGTCCGCACGAAGCGTGCGGAAGTGGGGAGTCGTGAGTTCCACGGGGTCCTACCACCCCATGTGCTCCGTGGAGGTGGTGAGCAATGCAGTCGCTCTGGCCAGTTGGTGGAGAGCTTCTGATGTCCTTTGGTCCCAAGTCAATCGTGGTCATAATTCAGACCAGAGACCCCAGGGCAGCTCCAGACGGCTCCTGAGTGTTCGGGTGATGTCTGCATAGTGCAAACTTTGTACAGACTTTTTTTTTTTTTTTACATTTGTACTGTAATGGAAAATAGACTGCAGCCGTTTATTATTTTATATGCTAGTATCTTGATGAGTAGCAATTCCAGTTTGTCGCACATGCGTCATAAAAATCTGGAACCTTGAATTAAGGTCTTAAGTGCGTTTTAGAACATTTTGGTTACATGTGATTTACTTGAAAACATCTGTTTTCTCAATAGAGGGGAAACAATGAATTATACCACCAAGCCACAGGTAATACCATACCTTTTACCATACAGGTAATACCATACCTTTTACCATACAGGTAATACCATACCTTTTACCATACAGGTAATACCATACCTTTTACCATACAGGTAATACCATACCTTTTACCATACAGGCAATACCATACCTCTTTCAGCTCTTTTTCTATCTGCACGGCGCGCTGTACGATAGGTCCTCGCACCGCGTACTCGACCATCTTTATGTTGGCATTCATGGTGTCAATGGTCAGCACCTTTTGCCGCCGGGACAGGGCTTCATTGTCGGACATTTCTGGAGGCGCGGGTCCGCTGCGAGCCGTAGCGATGCTAGAGAGATTCCTGCTGAGGGAGAGAGGAGATAGCGAAGGGATGTTCAGCGGGGTGCAGACACCGCGTTTTCGGAGTCCCGCGATGTAAAGTTGGCTCGTAACGGCACATAGTTTGCCCGTCACTCGTGTCAGAACAAGCGCTGGTTTGCACGGCAACATTTGTGCACGCCCAGCTGTTAGACTCGTAAAACGTAAACAATGTTAGTAACTAATAAAGTTCCAAACGTCCTAATTCTGAAGCTTTAATTCCCAAAATGCAGACACCCTACACCCGTTCGTGCTCCGCGAGGCTGCAGTACACAGCTGGACACTGAAATGTCCAACAGCAACAACAACAAAAAAACCCCTAGCAGACCTTTGAACCGTGCAACAGATAGCCTAATAGCCAACTAGATTTCCTAAGGTTTCGGTGAGTAACCCGGACAGCCATGGATGGACTACTGGAGTGTTCCTTGCAACGGGGTACTGGACACTATTCCTTAGTTTTCATGAATGCCTCCTGATTTTTATAGCACAGTCTCATTAACAACCCCCAACCCCGTTTAACTTACTAAAAGTTTTTAGAAGCCTCCCCGGTTTCCTAGACGACAGCAGCAGTGGGTCTACGCGGATCTTGCGAGTCCGAACGGAACTTCACCGGTATTAAATCCCCCTTCCCGCGAAACTCCTCTTTGCGGAAACGCGGGGAGGAGACGTTTAGCTGTTCGCTTCAAGCAGAATGAATAAAGTCCGACTCCTCCCTTATTGACAGAGACTTCCCATGCCCCGTGGCTCTGTGCGAAGAAGATAACATGAACATTATGGCTTTGCTCAGAAACGATTCGTAGGACACACCGTCGGCCTAATAAGAAAGCTAACAAACAGAAGTTAACTAAGAAAAAACACAGACATAGACTATAATATATAAAGATAATATAATGAATATAATAATACTTAATACTTACTATATAATATATAAATCTAGTCCTCTGAAAGACATAAGATGACAAATGCCATTTCATAAATCAAGCCAATTTTAACAAATGAAACCAAATCAGAGACTAAAAATTACAGGCAAATATAAACGATTTTGAAAAGTCAAGAGTCAAGCTCTTCCGGTAAAAATTCCATATTTTAAATGAACATCTTTATGATCTGATCATATATCACATGCACTCACTGTAATTTTATTGTACTCTAAAATCTGTTCCAAAATGAAAATTAGCACTCGGTTCAGATTCATTATTCCGTTATCGCTCAACATCAAATCTGAAAGAACAGGTTTTCTTTCAGGATATTCGTTTCATTCACTAGCTCACATGGCATTGCCACATAAATCCCGTATTAAAAATCAACATAGTCCTCTGATGACTAAATGCAATAATTAAAATTCTTTATCTACATATATATACTTAGAAAAGCTGGGTTTAAAGGTCACAATAACTTGTAATTATACATCATGTTAGCTGAAATGTGAGACACATGATTATCTTTATGTTGTGGACAGTTTCAGCCATATTAACTAATATAAACGATTAACAGGAAAGAATGTGCCTGTCAGCCCAGTGGCCACAGAACAAGTCACTTTTCTTTTGAGTACAAGGCAAGGTACCATTTAATAATTAATTTAAACGCCGTGTTTCTCTGAAAACTATCTAAAGTGTGTATAAATATTGTATGTGAAAATATGCCATGGTTGGACCACTAACTACACATTTGTTTGACAGAAATTATTATTTTTAACTACACAAAAGGCACAAAGACATGCTGTCAACTAATTAAATGTATGTGTTAAATGATAATTAATTGTATGTGTTAAGTGATAATTAAATGTTTGCATACGTGATAATTAAATGTATGCATAAGTGATAATTAAATGTTTGCATAAGTGTACTTCAGAAGAATGTTCTGTTTCAGGCTTTGCTTGTTGCTACAGGAAAACATGATTGTTATAACCACACAACAGACACAAAATGACTTTTCATGACCCCTGCAAATTTAGTGATAAGAACACAATCAGAATAAATGTATTATCAAATGCTCCACACGCATACACACACACACACACACACACACACACACACACAAAGACTCACAAACACAGGATGTAACTGTACACAGAAGTCACAGTTCGGTAAACTCTGCAGTTTGGACTTCACAAGTCGCCCCCCCCCCCCCACTCAGTGCATACAGCAAGTCATCTTTTCATCTATTTTGAACAGACAACAGTGCAAGTTGGAGTTCGTCTGAGAGAGGGCAGTCTCCCCTGCGGTAGCTGATACACCCTAAAGTGTATTATGCAGTAAAATGTGTACAGTGAACATACACTCTCATATAGGTCATATTCTTTAATGTGACGATAAACAAAAGACAGTAGGTCACTTTCAGATCCACTGAAATGCAGTAAAGACCGAAAATTGATAAAATGACAAAGAACATTTAATCTGCTCCACATAGCTTATATATAAACATTTCATTAGGAAACCCAACCCGATGAAATGTAAGTGCTGATTGCTTTTGCTTCTCGATACTGCTGAAAAGCATCAGGGATACGTGGCTGGACCACTGGGGGTTTGTGGCCAAGTGACTGGATGGTTGGTATAGTGTAGTAGGCAACAGAGCTGCCTCTCTTGTAGGGGACTAGAGTTTAATCCCCTGTCAGTACACTGTGCTATACCATTAAGAATACAGCGAGAATCGTTATTTAAGACTCTAAGACTGATCTGAAAGCAGTGGGCGGGTCTCGTGTCGCTTGTGTTCGCCACACTGCGGCTGATGTCAGTTCACTTGATCTAAGGCTAGCATAGCATGTTGCTAACAGTTTTCACTCATCGCTTTCACGCACAGCGACTTCTGTGCAGTACGTGTACCATGACGAATACGTGTACCGTTACACCCCTGACACACACACACACACACAAAGTCACACAGCAACTTCCAAATGTTTGTGTCATTTACTGCGGAGACTTTTGTAGATAAATCTATATTGTGTCCTACAGTACGTGCATTGAGTAGATTAGACAAAACACTACGTTTTAAGTGACTGGAAGAGTCGAACTGGTAAACATTTCCAGTGATGGTGTCGAGTTCAGATACGTGAGGTAAACAAAGCTTGTACTGACAAAAGAATCGTCAGATTACAAGTCGTGCAGAACAGTAGTCACAGTATTAAGAGATTTCACTCAGCTTGTGCTTAAAAAAACAATGATGTGGCATAAAAAGACGGACAGTAATGCTTATATAAAGATCAGTAGGACTTTGACATGTTTACACATTTTGACATTTTTGTCAACACTGCAGGAACTGATTTGCAGTACAGACGCAGCACACATTGTACTGCTGGTCCACACCCTGCTGCCTGAAACGACACCTCCAGCCGCATGACTCGGGCATCCTAGAAGCCGGTTGGGGTGGTGATGGCGTTGAGAGTGTGTGTGGCAACGGTGCGCAGGGCAAAGGTGGGCACGGAAAGGTCGGTGAGGAGGTAGAGCTGGTGCTGAGGTGTCTGCAGGCCGTAACACTTACACTCCTCAGTCACCAGGTAACACTGCACGGGGAGGTGAGAGAAACCCGAGGAGAACTCCTCGTGGAGTCGTTCAGCCGCGGCGGAGGTGGTGGGCAAGGCGGCAGGCTCCTCCGAGGTAAAATACCGAGTCACCGCGAAGGTGTAGAAGGCGCGCAGGAGTCGCCACCGGTGAGTGGGCGAGGAAAGGGGCGGGGCATCCGAGGGGGCATGGCCGCGGGAACGCGGGCAAGCCGCCACTGCGCGGCGCGTCTCGCGGTTGACGATCAGCAGGGCGCGGACGTCCCAGCGGAGGCTGACGGACGGAGGCAGGGTGGAGCGCTCGGCCTGCTCCAGGCAGCCGCGCAGAGCCTCCACCACGGGGGACCAAAAGCGGCCCACCAGCTCGCCCTCCACATGCCGCAAGGAAGGGCTGGGCCCACACAGCACACACGCCACCACCTCGGGAAGCAGACGGAAGCACAGCAGCCTGTGGGCAACCGTGGGGCTGCCCTGAGGCAGGAAGACGGGGTAGTCGCAGGAGGATGCCCCGGAGAGCGAATTCACCAGGGCAGACAGCAGCACCACCTCCTGAGCCGCGAGACGCCACCATTTTTCCGTGGCCAGCGCCAGGCGGCCACGCACCAGCAAGCAGCCGAATTCGCTGTCGGCGGCGCGCGTGAAGGAGTCCAGCGTCTCTTGGAGAACCGCGGGCCGCGAGAGGAGCAGGCAGTCGGCGCAGTGCGTCAGGTCGCCCATAAAGCCCTGGTCCTCGCCTCCGCGCTCAAGGAGCCCGTCGATGAGGCGGTAGCACGAGCGCAGCTCCCTCTTCAGCCGCTCCACGTTGCGCACGTTGGCCAGCTCGTCCTGCCCTAGCACCAGCACCATGCAGTTCCAGGTGTTCTCCAGCAGGCGGCGCAGGTGCAGCTCGCTAACCGCGTCGGCGGTGCTGCTCACTGCGATGAGCATCAGGCTGTCCTGGAAGACCCTCCAGGCCACTTGGCTACCCTGTTCCGTCTCGCAGCTGGACAGCAAGGCGCCCTGCCCAGCCCCGAACATGTGGACCCCGTTCAGAGAGCCGATGACAGAGAAGGGGAGCTGCTTACAGGAGCCGCGAGAGAAGAGCGGGACCCCGCTGCATGCAGTGAGACACAAGAGCTGGACGGTGTCGGCCTGGAGCATTCTGGGTGAGGAGCGCGAGCAGGGAAGGAGTTCTGAGCAGCCAATGAGAACACAGATGCAAGAAGAGAACATCAACATGTTCATTTGTTGAAACTTGCAGTATGGTGTGAACAAAACAGCAACACTATCAACATTATCAACAATAGTCTTTAATGTCTTATCTGCCAGACACCCGATGGAACTAGTGAAAAGTTTAGTTTTGCTGCCAGCTACCCACTCACAAGAAACACAGAATGCTTTAAGGTGTAACCAGACAGTTTAACTACTTGTCCGGTAAAACTTCTGGAGATTTTGATAAAGTTAATTTGTCGAAGATCAAGGAAAGGTAAATCCTAACATACCTACAGCCAGCCTATAGATGTGCAGTGAAGAAAATGATCCTATGTCGCTTTAGCTAGCTAGCTTATTAAGACAGCATCATCAACCTCTTAGGGTAACGTAAACGAACAGCATTTAAATTGGCTTTAGAGCCCAGCAGGAAATGTGTACAAGCACGTCTGCAGTAATGTTGGTGTCGTTAGATGACTAGCTAGCTAGCTAGATAGATCGTTTTCACGCTTCTCAGAATGCTAGTTAGTTAGCTAGCTACCAGTCTCTAACCACACATCACGTCGCCACAGCAACTTCTGCTCCAAGCAGGGTTGCCAGGTCCTACAAAAATATCCATCCCAAAGTCAGTCTAAAACCCGCCCTTCAGAAGCTTAAACTGGCCCAAAATATAATGTCTGTCACACATTTGAAGCAAATGGCAAAACAACTATCTATGTCAAGAACATTTAATAGTAACATAATTAGGAAAAAATTTACTTACTAATTTCTGTTCTTTCCTCTGATCCTCTTTTAACATTTTTTTCATCGTCTTGTGGATTGGCTTGAATAAAGCATTAGCTATTGTCAGTGAATCACCAGATGCAAAAAAACGTAGCCAAAAAAAAATACCCAGCCACCCCTGAATTTTCACCCCCGACTGGATTTTCAAACGGGGCATAATTTGCGTGAAAAACCTGGCAACTCTGGCTCCAAGTCAGAAACTCCACTTAGAAATCTTCTTCTGGTAACACATACGGTTTTGGCGAGCTAAATAAGTTCCATACTGCCATCTATTGGGACATGAGGGGTTTGCAAATGTTGCCAGGTGTTCATTCAGTCTGCTTTAACGTGATGGTATATGGAACACTGGGTGGTGTTGTTGAGGCCCGTTTTTCAAGTTGGTTACTCTTACTATCTTGATCTTACATTATACCTCTCCGTCTTATACCATCACTCGTTTTTCTATATTCTCCCCTTCGGTCTTTTTGCTCAAACTCATATTAGTTCTCCTAGCTGATCTCAGTCATCCTTGCACTTACTGGAACAGGTTTTTATTTTGAAGGGTGCGGCACTAACAACCTGCTCTTTGATACATGCCACCTGCACCAACATACCAATGTAAATAATTATCACTCCACTACTTCGTGAACCATGTACCATGTTCAAAAGGTTATATGAATGACATTTGGCTGTGTAACGTTTCTCGGCTGGAGTCAAGTGCATTAAGTCAAGTCAAGCCACATTGTCAATTGTGATTTTCACCCCAATCGAAATTTGTCCTCCGCATTTTACCCATCTGTGCAGTCAGAACACACACTCACACACTAGTGATCACTAGGGGGCTGTGGTGCACACGTGTCCAGAGCGGTGGGCAGCCCTAGCCCGGCGCCCGGGGAGCAGTTGGGGTTAGGTGCCTTGCTCAAGGGCACCTCAGACATGGCCTCAGGCCTGGGAATCGAACCCACAACCCTCCGGTCACAAGACTGGTTCCCTAACCACCAGACCATGACCCCATAGCGGATTGGGTTTAGTTTTAGAACGTCAAGGATCCTCGCGCAGACTCACTGCCCCCACACGACTGGCACGCACTCTGCGTCTAACACAACGAACAAGCAATACATAAATTCAGAAGACATGACAGGACAGAAACACAAGGATGAAGACATGAATGAAAATAGGGGGAAGGTTACGACATACACTTATAATCAGAACTACAAGCAACACTAAGGAAGAGCAGACAACACTGTTGGCAAAGCATAAGAGGAAAGGAACAAAGATAAACTCAGAGATTCTTAACCCATGGGCCAATTGTGGGCCGCGAGCGCCACCTTGAGGGCCTCAAAAGAACAACAGTTTTTAACTTTGGGCAATACACTTTCTCACCACTAGTAACGTTAGTGCCTCACTCAGATGTTTTAACAACGCTTTTAATACATAGAAGATGAACCTTCGCTACGAACCGAGAATTTAAACCTATTTTAAAGGAAAAGTAGAAGGCATTTGCACTTTATATATTTATTTGAAACATTTACATTGAACATTTTGAATTTATTTATTCTATGACCACAATTTTATTTATTTAATTGTCTATCTTTGTTACGTTAAACAAAGCTAATTTTGTGTTGATTAGTCTGAGTGGTCTGTTGAATGACCATTGTATTTGTTCAAATAATTGTTATGGGCAGGTTACAGTATAAAAAAATGTTTGCCATAATCATGTCATGTGATTATTTGACAGGAGTTTTACTTTTAAGCTGTAAGTGTATTTAATTTAGTTATAATGCAAATACAATACAAACTAAACCAAAATTTAGAATAATTATCATTTTGATCCGTACATTGGTAATATCTGACTGGCCTTGTGCCACTTTATGTTCAACAAATTGGGCCCCGAGGTCAAAAAGGTTAAGAACCCCTGTCCTAGACAATACACCGGCAGGGTACGGGGGTTAACATAACCAGCGAAACTAGCATAAGGAAACAGATATGCATACATGAACTGGGAGCCAAAATAAACAATAAATCTATGAACATCCAGGGTATAACTCACTAATGAGCGAATATAATGAGTGAACCACACATGGAAACATACAATGAACGCTCAGATAAACAGAATTAATCTATGAACCTCCAGGGTATAGTCTAAGACCAGAGAAGAGTGCAGAGTAAGGATTACCCTTTCACTAGGAGCTGAGAAACAGGGAACCACAAAACACAGAAAATAAGAATTACACAGCATTTACCGAACGAACACACTACGAGACCGCGTAAGGGGGCATAAGCAGGGCGTGAGAGAGAACTGACGTGACAGGCTTATACATCGAACATTGACCCACTGAACCTAAAACACAGAGGATAAATACTAAACGAAATCATAAAGAGAAACAAGGGACAGCTGGGAGAGAAGACATAGGCGGGACCAGACCAAAGGGGAAAAACAATAGGCTACGAATACAGGGGATCTGTTGTCCCTAAAGTTTGCGCTGCTGCGTAGCCGTTGAACCGAATCCTGATTGGTGCGCGAGCTTCACGCTTTTGTTTTGACGTCACCTTTTTAAAACATGAAGCCTGAAGGAACGCCAGTTTTTGCATAATGTAATGGAGTAAAAAGTAAAATATCTGACTTTGAAATGTAGTGCAGTTAAAGTAAAAAGTTACAAAAATGGAAATACTTGAGTAAAGTAAAGAAACACGAAAAGATTACTTAAGTACAGTAACGAATTACATAGACTTCGTTACTGTCCGCCACTGCTGGCAAGGCACGTTTATCTTGAGATCTGTCAACCCACAGAGGCCTCGTGTAATAAGGGACTCAGGCCTGTAGGTGAACGTAGCCAGAATGTGGCACTAGGCTCCCATCATCATAGCCACTGGTGGCAGGACGGGTTATTAGCAGAGCATTAACACAGCCTGTACCACATTACTGCTCTTCCTGTGTCTGCTGTTGTCTGTACACACGATGTTGTTCTGCTCTGAAAAGCTATGGGCCCCATTTCTTGGAAAGGAAGCACCCATCATAATAACCCATCATAATAACAACAATGGCCACCTGTCATAAGATAATGAAATCTTTCAACACTAATATGTTTTAGATATCTACGAATTAAGCACATTTAGTAAACAAAATATGTGAGAGGAAATACCTCATCAAACCATCTGTCACATCTAGCACCCTTTCCCACCAGAGAACCCTCTTTACTCATTTCAATGACATGAAGATAAAGAGTCATAAATAGAAGTGTTAATTTCAACACCGAGACGTACATATTGCTAATGGCTCTTCAACCGGCCAGAAGGACAAACTATCCCTTTTATTAACACTTCATCTTTATATCTTGATTATGTTAGGATCAGGTGACACAGTGGCTCAGGATTACCAAAATGGCAATATGATGGCAACAGGATGGCATCCAATTGACGACTGTGCCTCTGAGTGAGGTGTGACCGGCCTGGGTGATCACATGCACGAGGACATTAACGCACATCCGTCTGGTTGCATCAGAAGCATCTGTGACACGGCGCCGTCTCCATTCGCGCTCACACATACACGCACACGGGCCGAGACAAATGCTGAGACGGGCCTGGCCCGCGAGGACCTGCCTGGGCTTGGAATGTCAAGCTCCTCGGTGTGGAAAATTCCCTGGCAGCCTGCCAACTGTATAAGTTGAGCTCAATCAGAAGCGGTTTTATCGGTAGTACAAACGCAAGGTCAACCGGTGACGCTGTAGGCACAGCCAATTACTCCATTGTGCAGCTCTGCCCTTTTGATCTGCAGTCAGGTGTACAGACCTTAAACCGTCAGACATAATACCTCCAGGTGGTTTTGCCTGCATGAGTGCAGCACCCTCGGGTCCACTACACTACACTGGCGTAACACTTATACGGGCTGTAAATGTAAACCTTCTCTCTCGAGTGTCAGGAGAGCAGTGCTGTCGTTGCTCTGACACGGTTATCAGATGATCATATGCCGCATGTCGGAGAATTGGCAGCTCGAGCAGGGGAAAGCGATACAGAGGTGTAGAGCAGATGACAGGCCCTGAGGTCCATGCCAGGACCAAGCATGGATTTTAAAGAGGGGCTTTACAGAAGGGTTTTACAGAAGGGTTTTACAGAAGGGTTTTACAGACAAGTTTTACAGAAGGGGTTTTTAACAGAAGGGTTTTACAGACAAGTTTTACAGAAGGGGTTTTTACAGAAGGGTTTTACAGACAAGTTTTACAGAAGGGGTTTTTACAGAAGGGTTTTACAGACAAGTTTTACAGAAGGGTGTTTGCAGAAGGGTTTTACAGAAGGGCACTGAAGGAATGCGCTCCTAACTGGAGATGATCCTTCAATAACTCTGACTCTCTGCTGCTTGTGGTTAAAATATGTTTTCTTTCTTTCTTTCTTTCTTTCTTTCACAGAAATGAAGAAAACTGTGGTGTTCACAGCATGTTAGCTAGCATTAATGAGAATATGGCTTTGTTATCTGGTGATTACTGTTGGTTGGCTTCCTACTGTGTAGTTTGCTGCTTGTGTTTATTTTCAAAACACCTTGATGCTGCCTTCAGTTCATTTCAAGGACATAAAACACATCAGACACATTATTATATGTCAACATAAAATATCAAATATTTTTTACCATTCTAGTGATCTAAACAAAAATGCTTATAACAAAACCATACATGCTAAAAAATGTAAATGTATGAAAAATATAATTCAGCTGTTTGGAACTCTATACAAGTAGTAACAAGGAGTTAATTTTTTTCCTAAAATATAACTTGAAACAGTTTAATAAAATAACATTTAGAAGGCTTAGTGTCAAAGTTCCCTCAAACCAACCTGGGCTCTTTCCTTTTTACACTGAAAAATGAGAACTCTGAGTCTGAGTTTACATCTGGTTCCACCCCTAAATCACAGCTGAAAAGGGCGTCATTTAAAACTTTCCGCTTAGCACGCAAAAATAACTACTGACTCATTCCACTTAAACGAAACAAACTTTTTCTCTTATGGACCTTTAGTTCATATCCTCACGTAGGCGAGATACATTTTAAAATGGTCATGTCAAGGAAACTAATGTCAAATCATTTATATCCCATGTAACCCATATAGCCCAAATTTTGTGTTTTGCTTTCGCCATTTTACGTTTTTAAATCGGATGTAATGACAAACGAATCAATACGAACTACTTGATAGCTCGCATGAAACGCTGTGCATTCCCATTCTTAAACAGTGTTAGGAGCATTGTGTGTTTAACTCATTGGCAAGTTGTTCTGTCCGCAAGATTCAACCACGTGGCGTCGGACGACAGACAACAGGTGCAAACTAGGCTCTTCGTCGATACGCAAATTCAGTGAGACGCAACAACGAGCGATTGGATGAATCTGATGCGTAATAGTTTACGATTGGTTATGGGGGGGGTCTCATTGGGCATTCGGACACCGCTGACAACGTCCATATATATAAATGGAAAGGCTAGTCTATCAATGAAGTAGTAAGGAGAGGGTTTAGGCTGGGAGAACACAGGGAGAGAGGAGGAGAGAGCGTTAGAAAGCATTCCCAAAACGTTCGTTTTTTTATTGTCAAGTAAATTCGTCTGTTTCAGCATTGAAAAGGAACGATGAAGTTTATTATTGGAATCGGGGGGTAAGTTGTTTAAAATTTATTCGTTATTAACATAGCTAGACTAACCCTCTTTTAAATGAAAACCAATACCGTCATAAAATTGTATTGTGAATTGCGTTGTCTCGTGTGATATTTGCAGCGTGACCAACGGTGGGAAAACCACCTTGACGAGTAGGCTTGAGAAGATATTACCAAATTGTTGCGTGATACATCAGGATGACTTCTTCAAGGTATGAAAACATTCGTTTTCTTGGTGACTGGACACTTATCGTCAGCAGCACGGAAAGCTATTTTTCATTTAAGATCACAGGGCCACAGGGTTTGTTTTTAACTCTATAACGCCTATAATATCAGGTAATCGTAACTCACGTGTTATAGAATGGAGGGGTGGGGGGGTGGGGGGGTTCAGGGGGACTGTACCCGGTAAAGTCAGCTTGTAGGACTGCCGTTTGTGTTGGGTGTGTTGTCCATGTTGTTCGTGGTTCTTACACTCCAATGCTGATGTTCACCTGGACAGCCAACCTCAAAGAGAAATTAAATGAATGTTTTCAGCTATCTCTGAGTAACCTTGGACACAGCAAGGGTTCAGAGATAGCTGACATTCATTTGCAGAATCTTCATTTTTGTTTTGATTTTTTACAAGAATTGTTTTACATCCCTATGGTAATCCATTGATTACCATTTTATTAAATGACAAAGATCCACACTACAGCAGCAAAGGAAAAACGATACTTTAGTGATCTCTTAAGGTCTTTTCTCATCCCTCATCAGCCAAAGCCTCACTGTAACCAGTAACCTCATTTCCATTTGTCAGCCTTACAAATGCCAATTCATAAGCTTAAAACCACATTTCAACCCTAACCGAAAGATCTCCTCCAAACCCGCACGTGAACCCGCGCGATCACCAAACCGCGCGAGTCGAGTTCACTGAGCGCCTACGTTCGTCGTAGCCGTTTGGAACACCCCCGCCCCCCCTCCTCCCCCCCGCGCGCCTCCGCTCGCTGAGTTCCTCTGGCTGATTGAGAGATGCAGAGCGGCTCCTGCCGTGTTCAGCGTGAGGGCTTGGCGTTCCATGTCCAGGCGGGATCAGCACTGCGTGACCCTTCTGCGGCAATGTTTTATTGGTCACTGTTATTGCAGCCCCAAGATCAAATAGAGGTCGGAGATGACGGCTTTAGACAGTGGGATGGTAAGAGTGGCTTTCGGCTGTAGGAAAGTAAAAGACGACAGTAATGTATTGCTCATTTTTCCATGCCCCTTTTGCTTTTCTCTCCCTGTAACATGAATCTAAAACCTACAAAAAAAAGCCTTTCATTATACCGTAAATGTTATAATGTTTTAATGTTATAACATTTAACCAATAACAAAAAAAAACAATGTACAGAAGGTGTTAAACAGTGTTGGATTATGTTCACGGTGCCATTGTCTGTGTTTCTGAGATGAGGGTTTTGCTCTTCTGTTGTTCCTGTGCAGTGATCACGGCTCTGGATATGGAGGCCATGGTGAGCACTGTGAGAGGATGGGTGGAGAACCCAGTAAAGTTTGCTCGCTCTCATGGTGTTCCTCTCTCACCCCTGGCTGACGGGTCTGTTCCCGAGAACCAGACCCACGTACTCATTGTGGAGGGCTTCCTGCTGTACAATTACAAGTAGGTTCGCTTTTGACGACTGGGATTCTCTGCTTTCAGACTCCGGGGGTGCGCTCTGTTAGCGGCTCTGTTAGCGGCTCTGATAGCTACATCTTGTGAAATTTCCTTTTGCAGGCCTCTGATTGAGTTCTTCAACGAATGCTACTATGTCACCATTCCATATGAGGAGTGCAAAAGGAGAAGAAGGTATGGACTTGGTCTCGACGTGTGCAATGAATCCCCCCGCACGTGTGATCTGGGAGGCTCCCTTTCGCGGTCCTCCCCTACTGTATTGGATCGGGATCATTAAAAGATCACTCTCTTTCTTTGGACCCTTTCAGTACAAGAACCTACACTGTACCCGATCCTCCCGGTCTGTTCGATGGTCACGTGTGGCCCATGTACTTGAAACACAGGAGAGAGATGGAGAGCAACTGCAGGGCTCTTCGTAAGTCACGTCAACATCGTCAGGGAGCCGGTGTTCCTCAGTAGGACGGAAAACACCACAAAAGAACGACTCCCGTTTCAAAGTCCAGTCTGTGAGTCCTTTAAAATTGTTCCTTTTTTCCCCCCCTCTGCTTTCAGACTATCTGGATGGTATGAAATCAAAGGATGAGCTGTATAACGAGGTGTATGAGAACATCCAGAACACCATGTTGAACAGCTTATAGGTGAAGCTCCCGGTTTACATTCACTCTTGTTCCGTTTGAGTGTCCCGACGGTCCGATATTAACGACTTCTCTTTGTTGTTTTCCAGTGGGTCCAAACCACCTGAAGACGCCTGTGTACAGACCTGTAAATAGTAACCAAAGTGAAATCAGCTTCTGGAAGTGGATTTTGTATATATCATGACAAAAAAAAAACCTTATTTTAAAAACCTGTGTCAGAAGCATGATATTTTATATTTCTCTGTAGCCTTTCTTTTATATATAAAGCATTATTAACCTCAGGAATAAACCTGCAAGGCTTTCCAGCATGGATAGCTACTGACTTTTGTCAATATATGTAACTGTGCTGAATCACAAATTGTGTCTTACTGAAAAACGTACATCCTCATTGAAAAACACACTTTAATCCACTCTGTGTCTGCGTTTTCATTCCTCAATCATGAACAAAGTCACGTGCGGATTTTCTAAAAGGTTAATTCTCATGCTGCTACTCCTACAGTATACAGGTGATCCAAATGTGAATTAAATAAGCTGCCGTTGTTCTGAATACTGAGAAGTTCCAAAAAGACACAACAAATGACGAGCAGTTCAGCACTGTTGGTACTTGTAGGTCATCCCACAGGCCCACATTAGTATTGGCCATGGAGCCGTTAACTGCACAACAGTAATCACGCAATACATGGAAAAACTTGTTAAAGAACCGTGTTCCCACCGGCACACCGGACTCTGCATACAGGACTAGCATTTCTCAGTGGAGGGTTAACCTTGACTCTTTTAAGTCAGGTGACTTTGAGGTTAGCAATACCATGGAAATAAGTCAGCAGGTGTGCAATGCACACGTTGCCCAACAGGTTACGAATAGCTCCGAGTGTCCTAATATGAAATGTTACGGACACATCATAAAGATTCCTGAATGAATGACCTTATCCATACAGACCCATTTGTCGCTCTTACACATGTCCAGAAAGCACATGTAACTTCCTAAGCCGTGACCCACTTCACATGGTGCAACATATAAGTGTTGTTTGTATGTTAAAAGTACCTGTAGTACAACATCAAGCCTCAGAAACCAATGCTGGCATATTTCACTTTCAGTGTTTTCCTTTAGAAATTAATAAATAAACAACAACAATGGCCAGGAAGAAAATAGGATTTGGAAATATCACAAGCCCCAGTGCAGCTGAACCGTGAGCCGCCTGGGGCAGATGAAGGGGCGGGGCACTTAGAGAGTGCTGGGGTATCTGCCCCGCGGCACCTTGGGATGGGTGGGTGGAGAGGCCATTTATATTTAGGCCGACAGTGTCAAGAGAGGACAGACGGAACAGGGTCTTTAAATATCACACACACATGCACACACACATCACCCCACCCCCCTCATCTCTGCCTCAGTGTCGGGCCACACACTCACGAGGTCTGTATGGGGGGGTGGAGGTGACACAGGGGCCAGCATTTTCACTAGCATCACAGTTTGCTATGACAAATGAGTGGGGGGAGTTGGGGGGGGTTGGTGCTGGTGGCTGAGCTGCAGATCAAGTTTTGTCCTATTTTGGTTTGAGAGGGGTGGGGGCGGAGGAAAGCCAGGTTTGCTATTCTGTGCCCTTTAACTTCCTGTACCTTAGGAATGTCGTTCCAATGAACATCATGGCAAATTGATTGCTGGCTAAGGAAAACGTCTGACCTTGTATGTAGTGTGTGCAGAACGGAAGAATGGATGCGAGGAAATGATTGCGTGACGGCAAAAGTTCCGCCCCCGAGTCTGTGTATCACCCCCAAATCAGTGTATCATCCCGAGTTTGTATACCACCCCCAAATCTGTGTATCAGCGCGTGTGACATCGCTTGGCACCGGGGTGAAAGCAAACAGCACAGCACGGAGTCGTTTTGCAAGGCGCCTTCGGGTGACCCTTGACAACGGCGTTATCTCTGCTGCAGCTGACTGACCTGCAGCGGCTGCCGTTAAAAAAAAACAAAAAAACAGTCCGTGTTGACCTCCGTGCTGCACCTGGCTTCCCAGAAGCTCCTGCGTGAGGTGTTCGTGATGGGAAACTAAAGGCCTGTCACAGCCCCTCATAACTAGGATAGCTGGACAACAGACGTGCCTCTGTGCAGCAGTATGTGTGTGTGTGGGTGTGAGGAATGTTGTGCACATTTGTCTGTTCTCTCCCCACAGATCTTACATTTTAAGCTAATGATAGAATGTTATCTATCTTTGTATGGCATTGTGGTCATACAAAGTCGCCACTGGGCTTTAATAATAATAATGAATTTATAGTGAGTTATATTGTGGAATTTTAATTCATATTACTAGGCAGGGCTCATAGGTTATACCCACAAAAATCTGATTATATATATATATTATACTATTACCATAATACACCACTTATATAGAAATATCTTGGACATTATATATATATATATATATATATATATATATATATATATAGTTTGAGTCTATGTTGACATGCATGTGTCTCAGTCTGTGTATCAGGTTCTGACCACAGGACTGCAGTTAGTTTTCAGCGTCGAATCATTTTTGCAGTGACACTGACTGGTAAGATTCACCAGCACTGCTGTGTCAGGTAAATGTGTACCAGTCCAACACCGACAGCCGTGTCGCGATCAGCTGGACTAAGAATGGCCTACGGTCCATATCCGCTCAGTAGTGGTCCCGTGACCGGAACCTGTGTCTACCTAATAAAGAGGCCAGTGTTTCCACGTCTCAGTATATTTGGACCTTCTGTGACCGTTTGTAAATCTGAATTTAGAGCTTTAACTGATCCAACTGTTCCAACCAAAACGTAAATACACTTCCTTCTTCTGCGCGAGATGCGATGTATGACGCACGTTAAAAGGATTATGAAAGTGTATTATGATTACACCAAAAACATGAAAAGCGTCATGTTTTAGAGCTTAGTAAAGACTTGGCACGTATATTTTAGGGCATGAAACGTAATTATTAAGGGCATGAAAGTACATGTGTACGTCTTATCATAATTATTGCAACACGCATATACAATCATGAACGTTGACAATTAATGGCGTGTGTTAGCAAACTCTAGAGTTGATTTGTTTTTTTTAAATCACAAATTACATTATATTAAAAGTGCTTTGCGCAAAAGAATGCGCGTTTGAACGTGTTCCGCTTATGGATTTGCGCTTGATGCACACACGAACAGGATGAACAGGTCTTTCCAAAGCAGGAGAACATATGTGATTTTAACTTTAAACTACAAGCGACGTTTGAAATGATCGTTAAGGCAATTCATTCTTGTGATTGTGCGTTATTCTCTTGATCATTTAGAACTCTCCCCGTGGTCCCGCAGTTCAAGAGGAGCTCGGTGTTTAGTACTACGTTCTTTGAGCAACAATACAGCATTTTCTCACCTGACAAAGTGGTCCCACATGATCAGACGGAAAGTAAAGGATGATATTCAGCCGCTAGGTCACTATCATTTAGATGGAAACTCCATGAACAGTATTGTGTCTTTACGTTGCTTCAGGTGTATAGGAAAGAGGGCAGATATATTCCTTTTGGGATATCTTGTGGTCAAACCAATATAGACCATCTTCGTTTTAATCGCACAAGAGGCAAAGATCAGTGCCGCTCTGGATACCTAGATTCATAAAATGAAATAATTTCAAAGTGTAGAAAAATTAGTGTGACGTCGGGTGCATCAAAAGGGGAATTTTATTTAACAGCTCAAACGTGTTTAGGAATACAACCAGGACCGTCAACTCATTGTGGTCATTTTTTATTTCCAATAACGTTTTCTATTTCTTTCTACTACAGCCGACAGCGTCCAAACGTTGTGACGGCAACGTGCTCGTGATCACTTTTCATATACACAATCAAACCATCAAGTAATGTTTTATACTTACTTTAGCCTAAACTGTATCTTAGTATCCTGGCGAAGGGTAGTGTCTTGAGCCAAACAGTCCAGACGGATTCGCCTCTCTTATACACCCTAACCGAAGAGGCGTTGCCGGATTTATTCTGGGAAGCGTCGGTTTACAGGTTAATATTAGACTCGAGATGCCTCATGTATCCTTGCCCTATTTGGCAAGAGCTGGACCCCGGCAGTCGCCCACGGTGTATCAGGAGGGTGTTAGGCGGGACATATTCGTTCCTTTGTCTTTATCGGCATTCGTCACGATATTTCGGTGCTAGTTCAATGCCAAAGAACAAATCCGCCGCCTCCTGTGCAATTTTAAGCATCTCTCAGGGGTTTTCCTCTAATTAGCAGCTTGATTCGTTTTGCAGGCCCGTTTCACGTACATAGACTATCTCAAGACGATTTGGATGTGTTCAAGCGAAGGTTTATAGTGCTCAGTTTAACATATAACTTATAGCCACCCGTCTATATAAGCTATATAAATCAGGAATTAAAAAAATAATAAAATATATTTCCAAGTTCTTGCCAGTTGAAACACATAGGTTAGCAATCTGCAGCGTTACATATAGTTTTCTTTTAGCCTGTATCTACCAAGGTTTCTTATATGTTGATTCAGGATTTCTTGCTGTGTACGTAGGCCATTTGTTAAGATTGTTGAGCGCAATAGAAGTAGGATATCCTAAAAGGCGTCCTTTTCTCGCTTAGTAAACCTACACCGCCACCGTGTGGCTAAATATATAAGTGTTTCTTTCTTTTTACTGTGTCATAATCGAGTTTCGGCTGACGTGTTCAATGACACGTCTGTCGAATAAGTAAAAGCGACAGTCTGTATAGTGCAAATCACACCTTTCTTCATCATCTGCGGATTTAGTAAGCCTAGTTTAATTTAAAGTTTAAATTTAGTTTAATGTAATGTATCCATATATTGGTCCAGTGGGCAATTAAAGATAGTTTACTATACAGCTATTACTATTATAGAATAGCCACTATTCAAGATCAAAATTATACGCTGGCACAGGGAGAACATGCAAACTCCACACAGAGCAGCCCAGACCGAGATTCGAACCCAGACTGCCTTGCTGTGAGCTTGGGTCTTTAACTTTTGCAATAAATTTTGATTTTGGTTGGAATATGGGTCGAGGGGTAACACAGACCAAAGCGGCGAGATCAAAGACTTTAGGGATAGCTTGGCAGACGTATTGCGTCACCGTCAGATAAATCGACTGTTCACAGCCGGTAGAAATGCCAGAGAACTAACGTTCACTTTGGGTACATGTGACCTAAAATGTCGCCTGTGCTCAAAGTTTGCCTCAGGTCAATACAATTGTGGACCTTAATAATAGCGTGTGTGAGTGAGCTTGGAAAGGAGAGAGTTAACTTAGTTTTCCGCCGAAATGAACTCGGTCTGTGCATGCGTGTGTAAACTCTCTCGTTTTGATAAATGACAGGCCGACAGTCCTCCTCTATCTTTCAAGTATTTCCCTGAGGAAATTCAGACTATGCCGCTAACGCGCTCCAGAAGACTTAGAGTGCGTAGCAAAATTAGACATCACTTTGGACAGACGCGAATTTTGCCCGAACAGCTGCAATTCTGATTTTTAACTTAATCAGAAAAGCTGTTGAATTTCACGTTTTATCGTTTTGGTGCAAGATGGCGGTTGGTAAAATTTTGCTTTTATATGCACTTCAGGGACTGGTTAATATTATTAATGGACAGCAGACACGGGACCATGGCCCTTGGAGGCAGAGGATTCGGTGGGAGAATAACGGGCAGGTGTACAGTTTACTGAGCACGGGATCCGAGTACCACGCGCCTGTACAGTCCAGGAGGGAGTCCAGGGTGTACCTGAGCAGCCGGAATGAAGGAGCGAGGCACGTCTCATCAGGAGTACTCGACAGCACACGCGTTCGTGTAGCAACGTCAATTTCGAATGCTGGGAGAGCAACTTACAGAGTTCAGGACACGTCGTCAGCAAACCAGACGCCTGACAGCAGGCAGTATTTGGTGGTGCACGGCCGCGCAACCGGTGCCAGGCAAGCGGAGCAGGTTGCGCCTCTGCGTCGAGGACTCACGGGTCCCCCGGGCGCACGCCGTTACACCCCTGAATACTCAAACGTCACAAATATAGGGGTTCCGTCTGAATATTCCGGTAGCGGGGTCCCTAGAAGAGGGAACATTACCCCGAACCTTGGAGACAGCACCGCAAGGAGAGCTCCTGGGTCACCCGGGGCCGGTAACCAAGATCCGCGCCAGGGGAACTCAGCATCCGTGAATAGGGAGACTGCGCGTGTGGAGAACTTAAACGCACGTTCCAACCGTGATTATGTGACCAGTGAGTCTCCTCAGCGAGCAGCGAGTGCGAGTGACATATCCTCGCCGCCCGGTTCAAACGTGCCAGTCGAGGAAGGAGTGACACAGGACGACATGGTCAACGACGATCCCCGGAACCCATTGAAAAACCACAGAAACGCGGTGTTCTACAACGTCTATCCATCCAATGGACGAGCCGTCGCTCGCACTCGCCGCCCTCCTCCTGGAACTGGGTATGGCACAAGATATTTCCACAACGGTGAGCTGTGGGTCGGGAGAACATTACGAATGTGAAGTACTTTTGGACGTTTTTTTTTAAACAGAAAGCTTTAACGTAGGCGCGTCGTGTGTCTTTTTCAATAGGCCTTCCAGACCTAGTTCCGGACGCGTATTCCATTCAGGCGGGCTCCTACATCCAGCGCATGCAGATGTACGCTCTTAGATGCGCAGCTGAAGAGAATTGCCTCGCGCGGTAGGTATTTGTGAAGTTTTTCATTCAATGTATTCAGTTCATTTCTCCTGATTTAGAATATCGAAAATAACGTGTTACATAAATTACTTCATGTTCGTTTATGACTTATTCTTTTACGTCATGTCCATTAAGAAATGTGGTGAAATGTATTTATTATTATTAATATTTATTATTAGTTTATTATCAAGTTATGCTAAAAACATGCAGCAATTATGTGCGGATTACCCCTGATCAGCAGACCATATACTGTACTTCTGCAAGACACTAAAGATGAACTATGCAATGTTTCAATCCATCTGTGCATCCTGTGTTCATGTCTTTAGTAGTCTTGTTTGTTCTTTCTAAGGTCAGCATACAGACCAACAGTAAAGGACCTCGACTACAGGGTCCTCCTGCGCTTCCCTCAGAAAGTCCGAAACCTGGGAACAACAGACTTTCTGCCCGTCAAACCCAGACACCAGTGGGAGTGGCACAGTTGTCACCAGTGAGTGTTCAGCCGTGGTGCTGGTTTGATGTGGAGTGCTGACCACTTCCATCTTGCAGGTTTAATGTAACACCTATTTAATTATGGCTGGACACCATCGTGCACTGTAAGAATGAGTTAAAGGTTATGGATTTTGCTGTGATAAGTTTAAAGATTATGTATTTTCTCTGTCTGCTTCCGTCTGTGCCTTATTGTTTCTGTTTCTGTGTTTGTCTCTCCCCCTTCTCTCTCTTTCCTCTCTCTCTCTTTCTCTCTCTCTCTCTCTATCGTTCGTCATGCTTATGCCACAGGCACTACCACAGCATGGACGCCTTCAGTAATTATGACCTGTTGGATGTAATCAGTGGACACAAAGTGGCAGAGGGACACAAAGCCAGCTTCTGTCTGGAGGACACTGGCTGTGACCCAGGCTTCCGCCGGCGCTACGCTTGCACTGCACACACACAGGTACACACACACACACACACACACACACTCACTGTATTGGAAGAGCGTTTTAAAGAGTAACAATGTATCTCCTGACATTACGTTTGTGTCGCTGCACGGTATTATTTGTAAATGTATTTGTAAACGTAATACAAGCTAACTATTCAGTCAGAAAGCTATTTGTTGTTACTTGGATAAGTAACTTTAATATGATTACTGGATTGGAAATAGAAACTCGTTAGATTACTCATTACTGAAAAAAGTGGTCAGATTAGAGTAAGGCGTTACTAAGTAACGCGTTACTGACATCACTGCACACAAATCAATATCAATCCAACTATTACGTCTGGGTTATTTATGATTACGTGTTTGTTAATTGGGACGTACATAGTGTGAGTACTTGTTTGTGATTCTATGTATTGTAGGGATTGAGTCCTGGTTGCCATGACACCTATGCTGCAAACATTGACTGCCAGTGGATCGACATCACAGACGTTCCCCCTGGGAATTATATCCTTAAGGTGAGAAAAGCTTACGAAAAGCTTACGTAATACGGTAGTTGTACACTTCAAACATTGAAATAAACAGATTCAGTCACAGAAGAGATGAAGAGGAAACAAGGGTTAGGGGTTCAGTTAGGGTTAATGGTTGTTTGTGGTCTAGACAGATTTGTTGTGTTCTTTGTTGCCATTTTCATTCTTTTGGTGTAGGTCACAGTTAACCCGAATTTCCTCGTCCCTGAATCTGACTTTTCCAACAATGTGGTTCGTTGTGAGATATTCTACAGTGGCCATCACATCCAGACTCGAAACTGCAGGATAACCAGGTTAAAAAAAATGGATTACAATACATTACAAATGTATTACACTTAGATTCTTAGGTACTTAGATAAGTTTAAACATGTTATTATAATTATCAGTTTGATTATTATGATTAATATTATTATTACAAATGAACTGTAATAGCACATACATAGCACCTAAAAGAGTACATCACTAATGTTTAAGTTTTATTTTCACAGGAACTAGAATGACTGAACAGCATGGACATTCTAGTCTGTTCTCTGGTGTTCTTGGTGGGAAATCCGAAGTGTGTTTTATGCATTGCAAGTTTGTGTGGAACCCGTGCAATTGAACAAAAAACTTGAAACGTTCCCATTGGCTGTTGGAATAACATGTCATAAAAAACGTACTGTATCTGTATTTTAGATTATTTTGATGTTGTGACCCTGTGCGAGTAACTAAGCAGCAAAAGAGAACACTCCATTGTTTTAATTTGCTTTTCAAGTGTGTGTGTGATGTCTTGTGGTCACATTATTTATCTTTTTATCATGTCCAGTACAGCTGAAACATTTGCAGTAGTATAGAACTTATTTTTAATTTAAGATGTATTATTAAAAATGTGCTTTTTCATGTCACTTTGTTACTGTCCGTGTATAGCCAATTGCTTTAGAATTATTAGTATTTATTATATATAAAGTTGTAAGGATATAAAGTTCTTTTAAGAAAATGAAGACTAAAGCACCAGAATCTTTTTTTTAGTATAATGTCTAGAGTTTAATTTCTGATTTAGTGATTTTATGACCTTCCACTACAGATCCTCCACCGCCCTATGAGCAAATGAACCCACATTTATACTGCAGTGTGTGAGTCTGAACACACCATGCTGTGTGCTTCCTTTGTGTGGTGCCTTGATTATACAAGAGAACTTCCCCAGTTAAGGATGCTTGGCTCAATATGCAATAAACATAACCCAGAAAGAATGTAATACTGAAATGAACTGTGTTTCTTGGTTAAGCTCTCTTGACATTAAATCACGAATACTCTCCACACAAAATGTCTGTTTTGTCTATTTGAATGAACTCCCAAGTGAAGCTATGGTTTAAACTAATAGAAGGTTGAGTCTTTTAGAAGGTTTAGAAGGCATTTTAGGTAGAGACTGATGGCAAATGTTTTATTTGTTCAACAATATACAAACACTATTTGACTTTATTAGATCTGACAACAGATCTTGAAGAATTTGGGGTATTTTTTTAGAATTTGCTGTACACAGATGTCTCTAAGCAGTCTTTTAGTCTGGTAAACTTGTTTTTTCTCTTGTTTTGACACTGGAGCCCTTAAAATTTACACTTTTAAAGTTTAAAATTTAAATGCTATCACAGGTAGAACCACAAAAATGCGCTTAATATGTATGAAATATTTACTGGATTAGCCAACAGGCCTCATTCCATCTGTTATTTCTTCTCCTGGTGAATGATGAATGAAGATTGAATCTTTCCAGCAGACACTGTAATGCCGAATTGTTCCACATCCGTGAACTAGCAAACATTCTTCTGGGTTACAGGTTGGGTACAAAAATAGATAAAAAAGGAGAGAAGAAGCTAAGTAAAGAAGAAAGAAAGACTTCTAGAGACTTTCATTACCAGGGTGCCCCTAAATATCACCACACCTCAATAACACGTGACTCTCGTGCCTAAAATAAGAATCTGAAAAAAGAATCTGAAACAACTTTAAAAGGATCCTGTTGGCAGTGTCTGCTGACAGTTAAACCATGTGTCACACAGTGCAACTCATCAGTCATTTGGGTGACTGGTTGGTTAGTATAGAATACATCTAAAATGAATAGTGAACCCAAGAAACCTGTGCAGTTTTTAGTATTGAGGATTTTATCTGTGTACATCTTTGTTTAAGACATCCTATAATTGGTTCTGTGTTTTGGGAGCCTGATCATTGGCCAGACAGAATCTGCATACTGTTTAATTAACTGCTGATCTGTTGGGTACCGGGAGACGGAGGCTGTCTGTCTGTGTCCAGCCAGGTCTGCGAGAGGACCTCTGGCTGTCTGTTTGTTCACAGTGGCTTGTGAAGACTGAGCTGGAATGACTATTACACCCCCCCTCCCACCACCATCCCCACTGTGCGTCTGCTATTGCAGCTTGAAGGACATACTTGCATACACGTACTCCCTCTGTGAACACCATCCCCATCCCGAGCAATCACAAACTCCCCGTCACGCAGGATTTGGGGTTCATGAGTGGCCTGGATAACATAACACTGAACCTCCTGTTAAACAGAGTGATTATTAATCATTTAATGAAGCGATATTTGCCGGGGGTTGTATGGTCGCAGGGACTGTTAGAGGAATCCATCTTTCGGGAGAAAGCGCGCGAGGAGAGGAAGAGCGCCAAATTCGAGCCCAACGAATGAGCAAAGGCGCGTAAACGGCGTGAGGTTTATTCTGGCCAGCTGGGAGTGAACACTCTGCCAGGACAGCTTCCCTCTGTTTTTGAAGGTGTCTGGAAAATCCCCCTTCCCCTGCTCTCTGCTCCATTATTGTCTGTCTCGGTATTCTCGTCTAATATTGACTCGGCACATGGTGAATGCGTCAGTTCTCTCTCCCCGCTGTTTACGGTTAATTCTGGTTCACGATGCGAGGGAGCAAAAAAAAAAAAAAAAAGAGACATTTTTATTCTTATTCCATTTTCCCTTCACGTCAGCAAAGGGGCACGTAAAGGGTAATTTACAACAACGTGCACTTGTAGCACGGCCTCCTAAACAGTGAGTTTTCGCCGAGGAAGACAAGGGGGCTGTTCAGTGCGCTGCTGCGCGCGCGTCAAGGGGCTGCCGACGGTTAGCGCCTCTCAAATATGTCACGGAGGGGAGAAGAAGGGGCCTGTTTGTCCAGCTGCCTGAGCGCGAGTATAGTCCTCGAGCTAAAGTGTCTGGCATGGCGTCTGCTCCTTATCCTTAATGCACCACACGGCACGTACACACATGTACAACATCGTTCCTATTCGCCGGCCAACCACTTAAGCACATTACAAGGTCCCCAAAAAAACAAAAAACGAATTCATGTAATCAGTGACTTAAGTGGACACGTAACATAAAAGTAAGAGACAAGTTCTGCACTTTTCTGGGTTTCTGGGTCACTTTAGCATGGAAACATTCGCCATATGAAGAGGAGAGCAAGAGTAGATCTGTAACAGCATGGATGACTCTGAGGACTCAACGCTTGTGCGTGCGTAAAGTTAGTATTTTATGTTACTGTCAGCTAATGACTCAACGTTAGGCATTAATATTGGGATATTTTGACAGCGGCATGTGGTAATTTCTGTTTTGCTTGTTGGTTCATTACAAAACAGCTGTAAAAAGAACTAAGAACCCGTTTAATGTGAAGCAATTCGTGGTTACTTCTCGATAGACCGTGTGTGCGCGTGAGTGTGCGTGTGTGTCTGTGCGCGCGCGCGCGCGCGATTGGTGTGAGTGTGTTTGATATTGCGTACACTCGCGTCAAGCCCTACGGTACTCCGTCGTACGCACGAAGCAGAGAAATTCCTCAGCCGCTGGATGAGCGTGAAACAGCACAGGCCACAGCTTACAGTAGCCACAACATCCGCAAGAGAGAACGCGAGACAAGGAACCAGCTCGCGCAGGCTCCTTATACAACTGGCAGACACCAGTCTAACATACACCGTCAGCATTGGCACCGCACACTGTTGACTACATGTTCTGTCCCTATGGAACGCAGCAGAGTTCAGCGCGTGGGGTCAGCGGCTGTCTCTGCACCCGCCGCAGAACGGAAAAAGCTACTCAGTCTGTGTTTTACATTACCTAATTGGAGAAAGTCAGTAATTTTACGCTAAAGAGAAATAAAATAATTGATTTATGAGCTCTGGTCATAAAGCTCTGTGCGTGATTGGCAAGCAGGGAGATTTCCTAAGCCAAAAAACTTATTGCTTTTCCTTTCTTCAGAGAAAGAGAAAGGATTTGTATTTAAATTGTTCTCACTTCTCACAGACAGACATTACACCCTAAAATCCCCCAAAGGGGTCATAAACTAATTGAATAAAGCATTAGCATTTTTCCTGTTCTGGTCAAATTGTGGTCACAGACAGGAATCTGCTATGTGCCACACCAGCCTGGATGTTTGACTGTGTCCTTTCCTTTAAAATCTTTTCCACAGGTACGACACGAAAATATTTATGGTTAGCTGGAAAGACATCAACTGGACATATATCTGTTGTATAAGACCGTTTTGACGTCAAAGATGCACGTCACATGTTTGTGTGTGTAATACATACAGCCTCTGTACTTGTCTAATTCATATTAAACAGCACTGTGTTGTGTGTGTGTAATTTTATAGGTGATACTCCCATACTGACACTCCCCTTCAAACATATTATAGAACCTTTAAAACCAAGCATGCTGTTGTTGTTTTTTTCATTCAGTCATACCTGTGTGCAGTCACTATGAACATCATATGAACACATGAAGGGTGTTGTGTTGCAGTACTAGTCTACAAGCCTGAGGTCACCACACCTTTGTGAGCTTCAAAGGCAGACTGGGGAATGCTGGGTAATCCTCGCACATGTGGTACATGTGACTCCCAGTCACTTCCAGCTGAATGTTGAACTCTGTGGTTCGGTGACAGTATTGGATAGAAACGAGTCAAAACCACTTTGTTTTTTTTGTTTGTTTGCAGCTGGAGGTCCTCACAAGGAGGTCATCACCGTAACTCTTACATTACACCCTACACACACACACACACACACTTCACTCTGTATCTCATACTTTTCCTTCATTCATCTACAGGGGTTGGACAATGAAACTGAAACACCTGTCATTTTAGTGTGGGAGGTTTTGTGGATAAATTGGACCAGCCTGGTGGCCAATCTTCATTAATTGCACATTGCACCAGTAAGAGCAGAGTGTGAAGGTTCAGTTAGCAGGGTAAGAGCAGTTTTGCTCAAAATATTGCAATGCACACATTATGGGTGACATACCAGAGTTCAAAAGAGGACAAATTGTTGGTGCACGTCTTGCTGGTGCAAGTGACCAAGATAGCAAGTCTTTGTGATGTATCAAGAGCTACGGTATCCAGGGTAAGGTCAGCATACCACCAAGAAGGACGAACCACATCCAACAGGATTAACTGTGGACACAAGAGGAAGCTGTCTGAAAGGGATGTTTGGGTGCTAACCCGGATTGTATCCAAAAAACATAAAACCACGGCTGCCCAAATCCCTGCAGAATTAAATGTGCACCTCAACTCTCCTGTTTCCACCAAAACTGTCCGTCGGGAGCTCCACAGGGTCAATATACACGGCCGGGCTGCTATAGCCAAACCTTTGGTCACTCGTGCCAATGCCAAACGTCGGTTTCAATGGTGCAAGGAGCGCAAATCTTGGGCTGTGGACAATGTAAAACATGTATTGTTCTCTGATGAGTCCAGCTTTACTGTTTTCCCCACATCTGGGAGAGTTACGGTGTGGAGAAGCTCCAAAGAAACGTACCACCCAGACTGTTGCATGCCCAGGGTGAAGCATGGGGGTGGGTCATTGATGGTTTGGGCTGCCATATCATGGCATTCCCTTGGCCCAATACTTGTGCTAGATGGGTGCGTCACTGCCAAGGACTTCCGAACCATTCTGGAGGACCATGTGCATCCAATGGTTCAAACATTGTATCCTGAAGGCGGTGCCGTGTATCAGGATGACAATTCAACAATACACACAGCAAGACTGGTGAAAGATTGGTTTGATGAACATGTAAGTGAAGTTGAACATCTCCCATGACCTGCGCAGTCACCAGATCTAAATATTATTGAGCCACTTTGGGGTGTTTTGGAGGAGCGAGTCAGGAAACGTTTTCCTCCACCAGCATCACGTAGGGACCTGGCCACTATCCTGCAAGAAGAATGGCTTAGAAATACTAAGAAATAAGAGGAAAAGGAGAGCAGAATTAGGTTACAGCAGAGCTTGGTGGGACTACGGATATGGCAGGAGTGACATGGGATGTCAACAGGGGGCATGGTGGCTCCAGGGCCTTACCCAAGGACTGGGGCAAGAGTCCGGCCTTGTTCTATGTTAGCCATCGCTAACCAGCGCAGCCACTGAATCACATCCTCCTCCTTCAGCTTTGAGTTACAATAATAAACAGAAGGGGGTGGAGATCCTGTGGACATTAGGGCTGTGTTTGCTCCCATATGAGACAGGCTTTCCTTTCTGTTTCTCGGGGGACAAGGACTTGGTTACGCAAGCTCAAAGTGTATAGCACAGTGTGAGCACAAGGCTGTTACCTCCTCTCTGATCTTGCGCTCGGTGTGAGAATATCAAACGACATTTTGGCAGTGTTTCTGTTTTTGTTTAATGTCATAAAACTATAGGTTTGCGATCTAAAAGCATCAATATACGACCAAAAGCCAAACATGTTCCATTTTTCTACAGGGTTTGCTTTGGAAGCGTGATAAATATAGGCACGGCCCATTTAGTTTGAACCTCCTGGGCTGGGTTCCTCTAGCATATGGTCTGAACGCGCGGAGGAGTAAAATGAAATGAAAACACATCCTGTTAATTAATCACCACATTATTCATATACCTAGGTATGACAAGACTGTATGAATTGAGACGAGGCATAAAAAAGCAGCCCAGACTAATAATAAACGGGTGTAAATGACCTCGGTACACTTAGCAGCTAGTCACGGGGTCTGCGCCCCGCTCGTCACGGTAGAGCTGTCGAGCGTCTGTCCTCTGCAAGGCGGGAGGGAGAGCCGTGATTGAGTGAGTCACGTGGTTTCCATTCAACATTTGGCAATCGTCAGCTTCGTCTGAAGTCAACAGCAACGACGAATCAGTGGTAAAGTGAAACCGAGCAGGACGAAGTGTGAGAACAAGACCACGAGGTAGGTGGGCGAAACGGGCCGCGAAATCCTACGTTCACAGTCCACTACCCGTGAATTCAGAAACGGTGACTCGGTTGGCTAAACTAGCGTCCCTGTACCATTTAGCACCGAGCTGCAAGCGATAATGTTTTGAACCAACTCTGCCGTATTAAAGGATTAATAGGGTGACCGAGAAGACCTGTGTGGATTAAGCCGTTCAGGCCTGAACCAGTGTCTGCCTTTCATTTACCACCATGTCATTTCATCAACTAGCAAAGCTGTAGTCGGTAGGGCTGAGTAGGGAATAGACTTGAAACGGCCCCTCCCTCTACGCCGTTCCAGCCCCGCCTCCAAAACCTCTCCCCGCAGAGGAAACCTTTGAGCACACTCACACACTGTGCACACTGACAAGACAACATCGCTGTAAGAACACATGCATACGCAAATATAAGTACAACACAACATCAAACCGATATGGCGGCCTTCACAAAGATATTTTCAGTAACTCACCATGTGTTTTACTGGATGAGTTTTAACCTGTAGCCTTAGCATCGGAAACAAGCTAACGTTAGCAACAGTAAAATGCTATGGATCGTTACAGTATATATTACCAGCTTATGGTGGTAAGGCAGGTATGGTTTTTCACTGATGGTGGTTTATGTGCCATTGCTTTTACAAAAGTCCTGAATCTCCCCACTTGTTGGTATAATTATATTATTATTTTTCATTACATTATTTTTCATTTTAGCATCTAGTTTTTTTTAGTTTTGTAAAGAAAAAACAGTAGCTGCACTGTGTTTATTCTGCATATAGGTTATTTATGTTGGAGAGCAATAAATGAAATACTATACGTGCTATACTATGAATGCATGCTACATACTTGGACCCCAAAACAGTATACCGTATGCGGCCGAAATAACATTTTCCAGTAAATGAAAGATATCCAGATGATGTACAACTGATGAGAAATATTCCAGTACGAGACTAGAGCCGACTAGTCGACTAATCACGTCATGCAGAAACATGGTAGAAAATGGGTTTTTCATACATGTCCTCGTAGTATGGTTTGCATTCATCGCATACTGTATACTATACCTCATGCTACTACAAGGAGCAGTGTCCAGTATACACTATACACCGAGTGCAGGTTGCAGTATATAGTGTGTTGTATGCTATTTTGAACGCATCCTCAGTGAATAACAGGCTGTGAGAGGTGCATGTTGGGAAAGGAGAAAGGGGCTCCTTAAGGAAGAGTGATGAAGTTCTCAGACAAGACCTAAATAAACAGAGACACAGACACTGTCAAAACTGGAGACACTGTTTTCAACTGTACAAATATTCTATAGAAAGGATATTTGGACTGGTGCTGTTGCATATTCAAATTCTGTATTTGTATTGCAAACAAAAAAAAAATCATTTTACAGATGAAAATAACATACAAGTGATAAATTTGAGAATAGTGTGAGGTTTGCCAATGTAACGACTGATATGAAATGATGACATGACTGAGTGCTTTCCAAATCTTTCAGTTTTAATTTCCTGCCTTACAAGACATTCTCGAGTCAGCGACACATCTTTATTACTTTTCAGTGGCATAAAGCGCCCTCTTGTGGCCACAATATATCATTGCTACTACTTAAATGTAACAGTCTCTACAAATGGCTTACATTGGCTTTAGATTCTATTAAATAAATTCCAGTATAGTGCGCAACGTTTATGAGCAACAGACTGCAGACCACAGAATGCACAGGTTGAATATATTCATCCCAGACGAGGTGTTATGAAGATTAACTCGTTATGATTGTTAACTCGCCAGACCCTCTGAGTCAAGATCAACCTTTCAGTCACTTTTTTACTCTTGTCAAATCCTGTTCATTTCAGCAATAAAAAGGAATGTTCAAACACTTTCTTTGGTCAGTGTGGCAACCCACAGTCATCTGTCCCCTGTAAATCCCATGGGACTTCATTGCATAATGTTGGGGAGGGAGGTCGGGGGTCGGGGAGTTAGGCAGGACTGTGGCCTAACCTTTCCAAACTACTTGCAGCTTGCTCTTGTGTAGTAGCAGTACCTTAACGAAAACATAAATCCATGTTTCAGGTCACGAGTACACGGGAAAAGGGGCAACTCGATGGTGGACGCAGTGCAGTAAAACTTGGGTGCAGAGAGAGAGAGAGAGAGAGAGAGAGAGAGAGAGAGAGAGAGAGAGAAGGCTGTCCAGTAGGCTGTCCTTGCCTTGTCATTCAAAGCAGCTTCATTTTGTGGTCTCCCTGCAGAAAGACAGACGGTTTAACAACTCCAAGCTCAGCACTTCTGAAAGCTTTTTAGAACAAAGTCATGAGGAGGACATGAGCTTTGTGTCCACGCCAAAAAAACTCCACTCAACAATTAGGCACACACAACACATGCTTAATGAACGCAGCACACAGACAAATCCACATCCACACGGGCTACTTATTTGTTAGTGTTGCACTGATAGCCATTATCAACAAACTTCTCCTACAAAAGCAGCTTTAATGTTCGTCTTTACTGGGTTATTGACCGCTCCCTCTTTTAACGACACACAGGACTTGAGAAATTAGCTCAAATAAGAGCTCGAAATGACTTAAATGCCACCCCCCCCACACACACACACACACCCCCGGACCTTATTATCACAGCTACAAAAATATAATCAAATGAAACAGACAGCTCTCTGCCGGATGGCGGGGAACCAGCGGTGCACTTGCTCGGCGCTGTAATTTCGGAGTGTGATTAATTCACAGCACTGAGGTCTGGAGGACAGCGGGATCCTGAAGAAGTGCCCTGCCAAAGCGGCTGAGTGCGGGTCTGCCCGTGCGGGACACACACACCGCAGGACTGCTGCACATTTGCTAAATGGACTCTGCTTTTGAAAAACATGTCACAGAGGAGCGCGAGGCAGGAAAGTGCCCTGGAGCCATGCGGGGTTTAGATGCAGAGGGGGTGCAAGGGGGTGGAGGGTGGGGAATGGGGGGGGGGGGTTATGACTGTTGGAAACGTCAACAGCTAATCCCTAAACGAGCTTTAATTGTCACGGTGATCATTTGAGACACCTACAAAGGTTTAGTCTGATCATTTGTCTGCATGCTTTTCAACTCTCGATATCAAGTTCTGATCTAGATACATAGATACATAGCTGACTTCCTAGATATCACAAAATCCAGGGACATAAAACGCTGTACAACTTTAGTTGGAGGCCATACGCACATAAATATTGCATTTGCATATATATTGTATATGCAAGTTGACTTGATTTGAGTAAAGCCCTGAAACGCTGGTCTAAACTTGGGTATTAAACATTGGTCTTTACACTAGCACTGGTAACCATAGTAACCAGCCATGCCAGGAGGAAGTAGACCTTAAAACCACCTGGCCACCTGAGGAGGCTGTCATAATGGAGGCTGTCATAATGGATGTGAAAGACTATTCTTAAGTCTGTGGCTCTTGGAGACAGGAAACTGAACATAGCAGTTCTTTCTGTCAAATGCAGTGCTCCCGGTGGTATATGTCCATGTGTATTGAAGGTTTCAGGGAAAGATCACTTATTCTTTTTCTCATCCCTTTCTTCAAATGACTATTATGAATAATCACATGTCCATGATAAACATCTGTGCAACACTAGGTCTGCCTTTGTGTAAAATTTAGTAATCCACGTAAATGATCCGATCAGAAGACCTCAAGTAACTACTGTAGATCAGTTGAGTCAGATTTGTGAATAAGCAAAATCTTGCAGGTAGGCAGATGTCTGTGGTCTGGGTGGGAGTTCACGCAGGTCAACAGATGTTCAGCAGGAATCGTAAAAATAGATGAAGCTGATCCAAGATCAGCTGTCTGAGACACTCTATGTATTCAGACCCTGGCAACAGCGGCGTCTCACAGATCTGGGGTAGATTGTTCCAGTCTACATGGTTACCCAATACTAGGGAAAAGCTGCCAGATTTCCTCCAGTTGATCTCACAGTGCAGCTGCACAGGGTCACTGATAGCTAGGACATGGAGAGAGACCAGGACACAGGGAGAGACCCACATGCTGAGCTCCCACACGTCTGGCGTCAACGTTCATATCAACTGTCTGGCCACTTCTCAACCCGTCTCATCCGCAGCACGTCTCAAGCTGCAGTAAAAGTAAATCTGAAAGGACCTTCACCAGGCAGTGCTAAAAGAACTTTCTGGAATACAGCTTCGGTTATGCACATGGTGTACTAAAGTAAAAAGCTATTTCTTTTTTGGTACTCTTTTCATAAGCTTTATTTAATCATAGTTTGAAATGAAAGAAAGGTGAAAGTTAAAAGGGCTTTAATTTCCCCGGATTTTAATGCTTGCGGCTAGTACTAATTGACCTGGACATCAGAAGACTCCTTATTGTTCTTTTAGTTTTCTTCAGTGAGGACTGAGTATAATGGTTAACTAAATTAACTGTCCGGCAGTGCTCAGCAGATTCTTTCTTGTCACAAGTGAAAAATCTCTCGCAGTAAGACCATTTACACATTCTGTTAACACCGGATTCTAAAACGTGCTAACTCAATAAAACGCAATCAGGCTAACACCCTATGCTCAAACATTTGTAACAGTCTACACTTTATAGTCTGTGTGGGCTAGCTCACACACTCACACACACACACACATATTGCTCTGCCATCAGACTGTGGGAAGTTAGATTACATTTTAACGAATACCAGCAGCAAAAAACTAAACCTTCACATGGGTCACGAGCGGGATGGTGGACGGCTGAGGACGTCCGGACAATGAATGTTCTCTGTCAACAAGTCATTTACTTAAATATGCACTGGTCTGAGGGCGCACCAAATGTTTGGAACACTCCCTCAGACAGCTTCTAGTCTGCACCCTGCTTCCTGCTTCGGGTGTTATGCTATGTTGTGTCTCCTCCCGTCTGTGGGCAGCATCTCAGGGTGCGTCTGAAAACTCCCATGTTTACGGAAACGTTGCAAATATTCTACAGTCTCGGCCCATTCGCTCCGTCACCAAGCCGAGTGCCGTCTAATCAAAGCCAGACGGTAGGTCTGGCTCAAGCATGGAAGGGGGGTGTGTGGGGGTGGGCTGTCATTGCACATACCCTCCACTAGAGGACGACGAGCAGCTTCTGCCAAACCTCAACCACTGTTTTCAAAACATGGCCGGAAAAAAAAAAAACCCGTAGTTGTACACACAGACTGTTTTTGCAGTTCGAAGACTGAAAATTATGTAAATTTGGGTTTTCCCACCAACGCAAGGCGCACCAAATCGCACTGTAGGGCTGTTATGGGACCCATCGCTCTACACAACACCAATGTCAACGTGTTTATCATCAAGCCACTCATATTAGACAAGCTGTCATCATTTAAACCGAAGCCAAGCATTTGCTGCCGTGTCTCTCCACGCTTACATAAGAAAGCCCTCTTAACAAACGCTCTCATTAATCTCTTCATTCGAAGACTTGAGAGAAAATAACACGTTATCTTTAGCAGTGTTTACAGAACCACTCTTGATTGCCTCCTGAATTTCATACCGATTATCTGCATGACGAAGCATCATCCTCTAAACTCCCCAGCTTCCCTGCCTGGTGCTGAGCAACGTCCCACAATGCCACAGCAGCTGGGACCTACACTCCCTCCCCGTCCCACACGGGAAACCAGTGACGTGACCGGTAACCCGAGAAGCCCAGCACGGACCTCCGAAGGCGCGCCCCGCCCCTGCGGACAGATGGAACGCATCTCTCGTGACTCACGACGGGAACCCCCCCCCCCCCCCCGAGTGGCAGGAGGTTTTAAGTTTTGAGAAAACGACTCAACTGGCTGCCCCTTGCTTCGCTCCGTTCGTCGCACAGCAAAAGATGGAGGGCGCCTCAGCGAGGAGGCTGTTTGCTGCATAGGCGTATATTGCATAACAGGGCCGTTTAAGCATTTTCACAGATCAGCTTGACACATCATATGTGCATGCCAGAGAACGTTGGGGATGTTCAGGTGCATATGCAGACACATATGCTCACACATAAGCTTTTACACAGACAGGTAGCAAACAGGTAGAGGTGCTCACGAACATGCACACATGCAGACTCGCACTCACACAAATATGAACATATGCAAACTCACATGAATATGGACATATGCAAACTCGCACTCACACAAATATGCACATATGCAAACTCGCATGCATGAATATGTACATATGCAAACTCACACAATTATGAATATATGCAAGCTCACACGAACGTGCACATATGCAAACTCACACTCATACGAATATGCATTCTTTATGAACCATCATCTTTGGAAGACTCTCATTGTCCACTCACCCTGAGTTACCTAACCATGTAGAAACCTGGGGGTGGGGATCCTATTCACGTTGTTTCTGTTGTGTTGTTTGTTTTGTGTGTGTGTTGCTGTTGTTGTTGTTCTCTGCAGTCAGTTGTCCGAGGCAGCACGACTCCCTTCTCACCCCCCTTTAAACCACAGTAGAAGGAAACTGTTTCTTCTTTCGAGGGTAACGGGGCATCTTCAGGATATCTGGGGCGCAGTTCGGTTCCTGAAGGGGCATTTTGACCTGCCCATTCTGCGGGTATTGCAGGGGTCTCTGGGCCCACTTAGCTGAGCCCACTAGAGGAAAAAGTTGCTCAGGAGTCTTTGAGAGGGCCACATGATCCACCCCACTCCTGTGGTGCCAAACCTCTTTGACCTTGGCTCTGGGAGGTCTAGCAGGCAGGCACTCCCCATTGGCCAGGCTCTTAGCAAGCTGTATGTCGGTTGCAAGCATGCGATTCACCCGTTTTCTTTCCGCAAACTCAACAGCGTCCGGGCCGTGGACGGGGACGCACGAGCCGACAAGGCTCCTCCTGCCGGAGGCGCCGGTGGCCGGACCGCACTCCGACAGGGGCGGGGTAGTCCGCAATCCGCCCAGCCAGACTCCGCCTTGCTGCAGGCGTTCCGTTTCTCCTTCAGAATCGTGGATAAGTGCCACTACTCCAAAGCAGTTGCTATACAGGCCCGGGTCCTGATCCTCCGTGTCTCCCAGGTCAATGCTGGAGGTCAGGACGTCAATCTGCTGAACCACCTACACACATAAATCCAGCAGTTAGGCTTATCCAGAGATTTGCTTAAAGCAACGTGCTGTGTTCAATCCGAGGAACGTGAGTAGATCATTCCTAAAGCATAGTAGCTTAGGAATAAAGAACTCAGTCAGTTGGTTAAGTTATATGTGTTATGTCAGGACATGTTCAATGTCCAACCACATGACAATTTAATGACTGTGATATCACTTTGTGTAGCGTCAAAGTCATGGGAGAATGCAGGCTAATGTCATCCAAGCAAACCATAGGAATCTCTTCAAGTGACACTCCTGGAAATCAAGACCTTTTCCCCTAAACGTTCTTAAATGCCACTGCTTTGCATATTCTTAATATTCGTCATTAGGCAAAGGTCGAGCCCAGCCATTTAACCAAATAGGTCTCAATAATTTTTTGAAATTCCCTAAAATTATCCTCAGCCTTTTAACTGGTATCTGTAAAGCAGATTTTTGATGGAGGTGCTTCATGGTGTATCAACTGGAAATTATTTAGGGTATTATGAGTCTAAATAATATCCTAAATAATTAATTTACTGTTCTTTGTAGTCCATTATTACTAATGTAGATCTGCAGAAAGCACAATGTCTTTAGATATTGATTTTGTGAGTCCATTCTTTTCTAATGGACAATGACCCTATTAAAAGCACAATCCACCATTCTCCTGAAGTCACAATAACTTTCATTTTATCTTCGCTGTGATCTCCCTTGTGTCTCTGCATCATAGAACTGTGTAGATCCTGTTCACTCGCAAAGTAGCCAGTGGTCCACTCTGCCACAAAAGAAACAATGTACTATTAATGACGATCTTGAGCTTAGAGGCTATGTATGAGCAGGCTTTGAGAAGCTTTGAGCCCATCTGGGACTGTACTTTTTCCTCCTGTTATTTATTTAGGCTGCGTTCATGTTCTACAGAGGCCAGCAGTAGCTTTAGCTCTCTGGAGCTGTCAGACTGGATTCATTATCAAGATGTTTGCAGAGAAGACACTTGAAATATTTCCTCTGGTTGGCAATGGACACTGTTCTCCTCATGACCTGGTTTTACATCTTTGACACTTCTTCTTAAGACCCCTCGTCTTCTGAATCACTGACTAACCTATTGATCTTATGATTCCCTTAACAGAAATATTAAACATGTAAACAGCACAGAGTGTGTAAAGTAAAAGGAGGCAGCGCTAAAAGAAACTTTATGATCTCATCTGATAAAGGCCTATTTCAGTCTTACGTACTGTTTACAACCAAGAAAGAAGTCAAAGGCTACAGACAGTGATCACTGACACTCACGGTTCCTGTTGCTATGAACCTAATGGACCACGACCACGAGTCGTTCATTTGCAGTTGATTGTTTAAGTTCGCCGTTGCTCTCCTCACCTCTTTCATCTCCAGCTGGACCTGTTTGAGACCACCGAGCACGTCTTCCAGCTCCGTGACCACTTGTTTGATCTGCTCACGCACAGATCCCTGGATCTTCCTCTGGATCCTCTGGTTCTCCGCCCCGCCTGCCCCCTCCGCCCTTCCTGCACAGCCCAGTGTGGGATCTCCTCCTTGGGTGGCGGCCGCTGGTAACCTGGTCCCGGGAGTCCTCCCACTCCTGAACTGGCTCTGGGGAACCTCAGTGGGAAAGAATGCCAGGGGTCCGTTGCAGTGTGTCCTGGTGGGACTGGTGGAACTGGCCGGCCTACTGGTCTCCGCACTGTCGCATTCGCTCCCATCGTTCTGACTCTCAAACGTGACGTGTCTCCTTTCGCAGTGTCCGTTAAACCCGCGCGGACCCAGATCGTCCCACTCAGGCCCCTGTAGGTGGGTGCCGCCGCAATAATCCCAGTAATGCTCCATCGCCACATAGCGAGCCTCTCTGTAGTACCGCCGACCTCTGACCTTAGCCGGCAAGAGCTGTGGCCCGGGGCCACCGTTGAAGGGGTGCGCCTGTTCGATGGGGTACCACGGCCTCACACACTCACACTCTCTGGGTCTCTCCCACACACACGTGCACGGGGACAGCCCGGGGCCCAGCGGCCAGTCCCACGGAGACACGCCCACCTCTCTCCACGAGTACCACGGCGCGCCGCAACTCTCAGGTGCAGGCCGGTGGCTCGGCCCCAGGTAGACCTGCCTTCTCCGGGGGACGTGACGGTCACGCTCACCCATCCGGTCCTCGGCCATCCCGAGCTCCAGAGGGAAAGGGAAAGGCAAGGCCCCCCTCCATGGGAGCGGGCCCGGCCTGAGCTCCGGCACTGGGCACGGCGCCGCGGCGTGCCCCGGGGAGAGCGCTGACCCCTGGAGCAGGCAGAGGTGGCAGTGGTCCTCTGCTGGACGGAAGGCCCGCTGTCCTTTCGCCGCCATCCCAGAATGCACAGCAGCAGGAGTCCCGAAGCAACTCTGGCGGAGGACTTACAAAACAACTGGTTTCCTCCCCTCTCTCTCCCCACCCGAGCCATTCACTAAGACTGTTTTTCTCATCTGCGCAGTTCTCTCATACACTCATCGGCCTTCTCCCTCACACACACACACGCACACACACACACACTGCTCGGCCCTCTCTCTCTCCACCTCTGTTCCCCTCCTCACATACTGTTTCTCTGTCCTTTCAGTTTCTGTCTTCTACTCTGCAACTCTCTCTCTCTCTCTCTCTCTCTCTCTTTTGCTCTTTCTCCCCCTCAAGCTTCACCTCCCCCTTCCTTCCTCCAGTTTCTTTTTCTAACCTCCCCTTGTTTTCCCTCTCTCTCTCTCTCTCTCTCCCCCTCCTCGCACTTCCCGTACACAGCTAGCTTGTTGCCCTCTCTCCAAAGGTGGGCCTCTCTCTTGCCCCCCCACCCCCCCCCCCACCGTATTCCCTCACTCGGGTTCAGTATTTCCTCTACCTATCCCTCACTCTCTCACTTTCTTTGCCCTTTCCCTCCTTCCCTCCCTCTACGTCTCTTCCCCCTCTCCTACCGTATACTCTCAGAGGCGACTTACCCTCTCCCAAAACTCTAGCCCATCCTCCTCTTTCCGTCTGTCTGAGTTCCTCTCTCTCTTTCTCTTTTTCTTTCTCTCCTTCTCTCTCTGCCTCTCCCTCTCACTCACTCTCAGAAAGTCGGAGTCTCAGCTCGTAAAGCCTCTGTGTCACGCTGCCTCTCCATATGAGTCCCAATCGCTCCCTCAGATCTCTCACACTCCCGTTCTCTTTCTATTTCACTCCCTCTCCCTCCCTCTCTCTCTCCCTCTCTCCCTCTCTCTCTCTCTAGTACGCCTGCCACTCGCCAATTAAACACAGCCAGGATTCCACACTGCCTGAAACGGGGAGGGGAGAGAAAGAGAGGGGGGAGAGAGAGAGAGAGAGAGAGAGAGAGGAGGAGGAGGAGAAGGAGGAGGGGTTTCAGACACCGCCAAAGCAGACAGGATCTAACATGAGCAGGAGACAGGGAGATAGAGAGGGAGAGAGGGAGAGAGAGAAGGAGGGAGAGAGAGAGAGGGGAGAGAGGGAGGGAGGGAGGCACAGCCCCAGTGGAAGGGGGAATTTCAAAATAACTCTTGCCTCCTTCGGATTGAAGTGTATTTGGAAGACTTCAAAGCAAGCGCAGCTGAAAGTCTTTACTGTGAGACGCGGAGTTTGTCCCCGCGCTTATCTGATTCGTGTCAGACGAGAGACGCAAAGCCCCACGGTGTACACACACGCTGCACTGCCTGTCAGGGTTAAATACTCACGACAAAACACTCAGCACAAAAAAGCCTTTTTCGACATATTTACCCACACCTAAAGTTTCTATTGGAAAGCCTGGTGTCTGTGTCTTGTTCGGGTCCCCTGTAGTTTTTTACCGGAGCTTTCCGCATATGCGTGGCAGTTGTTCTCGGGAAAGATGGTTAGGGGAAGATATACGAATACCTCAGATTGACAGATACATTTGTGAGAAAGAGCTTGAAGCATAAGTAATGGCTGCCATGGATGTTCAACAGGGGCCGTACTATAAGGATGAATCATAGGGTTCACTTCATTTTAAGGCGGTTACAATCTCTCTCTCTTCATCTTCTTTTAACGTCCAGCGCACATGTACAAGTTGATATAAGCAGGCGAAATATTCTCTGTAGGAAAGGAACATGACATGTACGCTACTTCAGACCCGGACTCAGGGGGTTGCGATTAAACTCAGGGGGTTGAGATTAAATAGGGGCTTCCTACATTCTTACAAAGCACCACACACAAAAATACACACACACCTGTGGGGTGGAGTGACGGCGGCTGTTGGCAGCACCTGTCAAAAAATGACAGAAGTGTGTGTGTGTGCGTGTGCATGTGTGTGTGTGTGTGTGTGTGTGTGTGTGTGAGTGTATTTGTGTACAAGTGTGGGTGGATTGGTATTTCAACTTTAAATCAAATTGGTTTCCCCTATGGGCTTTTACTACAGCATGATAGAGCTTTGCTCTGACACAATTGTCTGTTCCATGTTTTGTCTTCCTCGTGCTTCATCATGGAGTTATATTAAGAAACCATCTCTAATTCTGCTCAAAATGGACTGTGGGATAATTAGGAGAAACTGAATAGCTCTGGTTCTGTTTCAGTCTGCAGCTCCCCTCGTGCCCCTGCCATGCCAGGGCTTTAAACCACATGCGTTCTCCTCCTCCTCCTCTCCGTTCACATGCTCAGAATTAGCTGAGGCACCGTCTCCATTGGCCATTACAAGTCTGGAGTGAGGGTCCCATTTTTATACAATTAGGTTCCTATGGAAACCATCCAGTCCGTCCAGAGAGCAAGACGGGCAGTTAGCGATAGCGTGCGGCACTGGACCCGTGCAGGAATGTGTGTGGTGTGGGAGAGAGAGAGAAGGGCAGAGACCACTGAGCAGGCCAGTCCTCAAAGACGGGGGACCTGAAAATAACTTTCGGAAAGGCAAGGGCTGAAATATCCGTCCAGACCCGTCCAAGAAAGGACGATCGGTGTTTTGCTTATATCTTTAGAAGCAGAAACCCACGCAGGTAAGCCCTCTGTCCAATAAATGAATGAATAAATAAATAGGACACCTGGCGTAGGATTACACCAGAATAAAATGAACCGTGTGCTGGCAGTAAAGTGTGACACTTCGGAAAAAGTAGCACAAGTGCACGCGCAGATGTTGCAAGTTTTCGGTTTCACGCGTTCGCTGCTTTGACGCGTTAAGGAGCCGCGGCGGATATATAGACCGAGGGATGACGATGATGAGGATGACAACGGCAGTTGCCGTGGTAATAACCGAAAGAGCACCGTGGCGCACACAGCCGCTTTCGCATGTGCGCACGCCGAGGAGGCCGTTGCCATGGTCAACGGCGGACGTGGAAAAAAAAAAGAGGGAAGAGATCCGTTTGTTGCCGTTTTTGGCTCAGTCTGAAACCTCAAAGAAATAAAGACACAGAGAGCGAGAAAGACAGACAGACAGCGAGAGAGAGAGACAGGTGGAAGGAGAGAAAGTCAGACTGTGTCTGAATGAGTAAGCGCATGGATCTTGTTATACGTGGAGACGTTTTACTGCAAACGCAGATTTATCATGACGCCGTCTTGTTATGGACATATATTAAGTGATTTTGCTCTCAGAAATTTAAGCTCTCTTCATTTGTTCATTTTATACATGCATATTCAGACAGAAATAGCACATTTCCTATCATGGAGACACACTGGTAACAAACATATCCGTACACACTAAATATTCTAGTTTATGAAGCCTAGAGTAAGATGACATCCTTTCCCATGTGTGAAATTTGTTAACGTTCACATGGGTTCCCTCAGTCATTGTTGCTGAATAGACACTTCTGCTACAGACACAATAGGGCAACAGTTATTTCTAGTGTATCATAACCATTTGGGAAGTGATCACACCCAGTACTGGGAATCTCAGTCCCAGAGGAGAATGGGACCCAGCTGTCTACACAGCCACAACCACATGTAGTGTTTTGCCAGAACGTTAGTGATAAACATAATGCCTAATTTGGAAAACACCTTAATAACCCAAGTCAATCCGAATTGGACAAGACAGGCCTTTTCCTATCTGTCGTCCTTACGAGGTTCACCAGAACAGCTGAGATTGCTTTGTTATGAATGATAAATCCCGTCTTGCGACACAGAGCTCAAGCAGGACACGCAGCACGTGCGCAATGCAAAGGTCAGGCAGGACTTTCTGCTTCCAGATGAACGACGCAAGACACAACCAGCCAGAAATCAATGCGTTCCATCCCAAAGTGCAGTTTTTCAGAAACCAGGCATCCTCTCGGAATTGCATCACAGAACAAACAGCAGTTGTGCTGATACCGAAATGCTTCAAACACAAGAGACGGCCGGAGCAACGCCGGAGCATTTTCACACCAAACCCAGTGCTCATGAGCCCCATGTGGGCCAGCAGGGTCAGCCTACGGGTCACGTGTCGAGGCCCAGAAGCAGTTGCTCCAAACAATTACGATAAACAGCGAAATGGGCGGTTGCTTGTATCAAGAATAGCATCTTAAAAGCATCTCAGAAGTGTCTCTGAACCTGCATAAATATAGAGGGGGAAATAAATACATTCCTTAACCTAACAACACATCAAAGTCCAGTGGTGTAGCAGCATAAGGAACTGGACACGTGTCCTTTGACAAAGGCCTAAGGTGCAGACAGGCTGTCCTGCCACACGGTCCTCAAGCCCGTGGGTCACCACTGTGTTAGCCACGCGGTTTAGCGGGTTCTCCCACGTCGTGAAGAGTGATTTAACGTCGGCATCTGAACCTTTACACCATGTACAGAATTTATAATATAATCCCAAAATTAAAATCAAAATGAGAAACATTGGAGCTCGGTCGTTTAGGGTGAAGCGAGTCTTCCTCTAATGATAAGGTCTATGAGAGTGAAGCGAGTCTTCCTCTAATGATAAGGTCTATGAGAGTGAAGCGAGTCTTCCTCTAATGATAAGGTCTATGAGAGTGAAGCGAGTCTTCCTCTAATGATAAGGTCTATGAGAGTGAAGCGAGTCTTCCTCTAATGATAAGGTCTATGAGAGTGAAGCGAGTCTTCCTCTAATGATAAGGTCTATGAGAGTGAGTCTTCCTCTAATGATAAGGTCTATTGAAGTCTTCCTCTAATGATAAGGTCTCTAATGATAAGGTCTATGAGAGTGAAGTCTTCCTCGAGTCTTCCTCTAATGATAAGGTCTATGAGAGTGAAGCGAGTCTTCCTCTAAATGATAAGGTCTATGAGAGTGAAGTTTAGTCTTCCTCTAATGATAAGGTCTATGAGAGTGAAGCTAATGATAAGTCTTCCTCTAATGATAAGGTCTATGAGAGTGTCTTCCTCTAATGAGTCTTCCTCTAATGATAAGGTCTATGAGAGTGAAGCGAGTCTTCCTCTAATGATAAGGTCTATGAGAGTGAAGCGAGTCTTCCTCTAATGATAAGGTCTATGAGAGTGAAGCGAGTCTTCCTCTAATGATAAGGTCTATGAGAGTGAAGCGAGTCTTCCTCTAATCTAATGATAAGGTCTATGAGAGTGAAGCGAGTCTTCCTCTAATGATAAGGTCTATGAGAGTGAAGCGAAGTCTTCCTCTAATGATAAGGTCTATGAGAGTGAAGCGAGTCTTCCTCTAATGATAAGGTCTATGAGAGTGAAGCGAGTCTTCCTCTAATGATAAGGTCTATGAGAGTGAAGCTTAGTCTTCCTCTAATGATAAGGTCTGAGAGTTTAGTCTTCCTCTAATGATAAGGTCTATGAAGCGAGTCTTCCTCTAATGATAAGGTCTATGAGAGTGAAGCGAGTCTTCCTCTAATGATAAGGTCTATGAGAGTGAAGCGAGTCTTCCTCTAATGATAAGGTCTATGAGAGTGAAGCGAGTCTTCCTCTAATGATAAGGTCTATGAGAGTGAAGCGAGTCTTCCTCTAATGATAAGGTCTATGAGAGTGAAGCGAAGTCTTCTTCTAATATAAGGTCTATGAGAGTGAAGCGAGTCTTCCTCTAATGATAAGGTCTATGAGAGTCTTCCTCTAATGATAAGGCGAGTCTTCCTCTAATGATAAGGTCTATGAGAGTAGTCTTCCTCTAAAGGTCTATGAGAGTCTTCCTCTAATGATAAGGTCTATGAGAGTGAAGCGAGTCTTCCTCTAATGATAAGGTCTATGAGATGTCTTCCTCGTCTAGTCTTCCTCTAATGATAAGGTCTATGAAGCGAGTCTTCCTCTAATGATAAGGTCTATGAGAGTGAAGCGAGTCTTCCTCTAATGATAAGGTCTATGAGAGTGAAGCGAGTCTTCCTCTAATGATAAGGTCTATGAGAGTGAAGCGAGTCTTCCTCTAATGATAAGGTCTATGAGAGCTGCTACTCTCTGGTCTGCTCATCCTATTGTTCTCCTGGAGGAGAGAGACTGCCACGTCAGACCAGCCACGTCTTAAAGTCTCTCTGACAGGTCGGACACCGTCCTCTGCCCAGACAGGGTTGTTTCTGCACACTCATAAGCAGAATGGGTGGTGGGAGTTGGTGGGGGGGGGGGGGGGTTCTCCTGACACTTGCCTACACATTCTCACCCATACTGATCTAGCGGTCTGTGGCAAACAGGGTGCGCTCATTATGATCAGGACACACAACCTTCATTTGCCACAGGATTCTGTTTTGACCACTGTCTTGTTATGTGCATGTCATTTTGCAAGACAACGTATTGGGTTTCATTAGCAGACGGCCCTTTTGAAAGAGGCTTTGTATTATTGTCGTTAGACTGTTTATTTGACCTTCTATTGTGTGTGGCAGGGTCACTCCGCGGATCAAAATAACTGCGAGGGCAAAGAGTAGAATAGGTACTATTTGTGGTTGTAGTGCAGGTGGCCAAATGTCATGGAGGTCATATGGAATGACTTGAATAGCTGCTGAAGGGGGCTATTAGAGAATACACCAAAGGACCGAAACTCCAGTGAGCAATCTGGCAACCCGCACGCTCCGTTTCCCACTGAAGTCCGACAGGTGCTGCCGCACAAAAACAGACCGAGACGGCACGTTGCCGTGGCAACAGTGGAAGCGCAGCGCACAGCCACAATCACACCTGACCCCAGTTCAGTCTGCTCTACAGCGCCGACCTACAGATCAACCCTGAGTCATGGCTGGCGGACTGGGTTGGATTTTTAATTAACCCTGAGGACTTGTTCAGGATAACAATAGAGCCGTTTAGAGGTCAGCAGGGCAGATATGTCTGGTGTGTGGTGAGTGGGTTGCGAGGCTGACACTTGCACGAGAACTCAGGAAAGGCAAATGAAAGGTGACATCACGACTGCTCGTTAGCGCTCGTTAGCGCTTGTTACGTGAAAACTCAGGCAGGGGTGGATTTGTAGTTTGATTAAATACCAGAGGGGGGGGGGTCTTCTCACTCAAAAGTGAGAGATGAAATTTCCATTTCACAAAGTGAAATGGAAATTTTTCAGGGCAGGTGGACCAACACCTATGGTGTGGCTCCCTCTACAGGCCAAAACTGCAATTACAAACATGTCCTTATCGGAATCAAAATGAGACTCAGAATCACTTTATTGACTGGTACTAGAATTTGCTTGGCTCTGATGCAAACTGCTCAGCTGAACGTAGCAGCGTCATACACAAGGTACTGACATTACTGACAGCTACAGAATAAACTCACAATGCACAGAGCAAGAACAGCACAAAACAGTAAATGCCAAAACAGGGATACAAGATACTGGAGTGAACAAGACACATTTTTTTAACGTATACATTTCTGCCTGCAATACTAATTCATCAAAATGAGGTGTAAGGTGTGTTCAGGTAAAAGTGACACTTCGGTACCGTTGGTCTCCCATAGCATGGCATGGCATTAATAATGGTAATTATTATTATTATTATATTATATAATTATTCATTAATAATGGTTTAGTATTTTTCAGATGGTTTGCAGCACGTTTAGGGGAGGATTAGTGGTTCAGCAGAGAGCTGCACTCAGGAAGGTTCTGCTCATGTGCCTGTTGGTTTTGGGTCTGAGCACTTTGGAGTGTTTTCCGAAGGGGAGTCGAAGGAATCTGCGGAATCTGTGGTGGCATCAGTCACTGCTCTGCACTGGAGGGACTCAGCAAAGAGTGTGTGGACACAGACAGAGACATGGACACGCCATGGACACAGACACGCCATGGACACAGACACGCCATGGACACGGACACGCCTTGGACACGGACACACCTTGGACACGGACACGGACACGCCTTGGACACGGACACGGACACGCCATGGACACGGACACGCCATGGACACGGACACGCCTTGGACACGGACACACCATGGACACGGACATGGACACGCCTTGGACACGGACACGGACACGCCATGGACACGGACACGCCATGGACACGGACACGCCATGGACACGGACACACCATGGACACGGACACGCCATGGACACGGACACACCATGGACACGGACACACCATGGACACGGACATGGACACACCATGGACACGGACACACCATGGACACGGACACGCCTTGGACACGGACACACCATGGACACGGACACGCCTTCTGTACTGTGCATTAGCACAACCAAAACCGCACATCAGCAACAGCAGAAGACGACGTGGTATTAATGGTGGCTTTGTAGATCTGTATGAGGATCTGCGGTCGTACAATGCGATTGTCGTGATGGAAGTTGTGACAGAAGTGATTCTGTCGTCACATACTTGGATTTCTTTTCTTAGTTTTCTTAATGTAACAAGGTGGCCCGTTGGTTTTCAAAACCATCTGTCTGAGTGCCACTATCTATTTGAGCGTGGCTTACTGAGATCTTGCAACTCTATGTCACACCCTCAATTGCAGGACTTTAGAAATGGGGTGTTTGATTACGGAGCACAGTTTGCAGAGTGCGCAGGAAACTTGCTCCGCCCCCCTGGGTCATGGCACCAGTACAGCTGTCCCCAGAGTGGTATCCAGCCAACATGCTCACAAGGTTTCTGTGGTGCTTGGTTTGTGTGTATACATTACTGCAGCTGTTAACGGCACACCTTGTGCTCTGAGCAGGTCAAAGCTGCAATGGCCTAAAGTGCTTGGGCACCGTAAGACGTTGTCATGCCCGCAGACTAAAAAGCTGTGTGAACTGGAGCTTCTACAGGGGAAATGTAATGGCTTTTTCTTGGAAAACCCCAAAATCCTGGCTTTGAAAACATATTTTTTGTATTAGGGTCGTATGGTTATTAACATTGACCTACTTTGTCAAACTACATTAAACGAGTCCTTTCACCAACTGTACTCATACATCATTTAAAAGCAGTTTCATGTGATAAAGATCCATGTTCTGCGCTTCGGATTTCAGAGGTGTCATTCATTTTGAGTTACATTCAGTAAACAGCCTTTTTAATTTGAATGAATTTGGGGATTTTAAGAAGCTCTATGTCTAAGGATGCTGTTGTGGTCCAGTTATAAACATTTGACACTATTGTGTTAAGAAGACCTTAGTGCCTTTCTGGTTGAACTCACACTAACACTAAATGTCAATGAATAGACATATACCTTGGTAAAATAGAATAATATTTGCCTGTTAGGCCTATATAAAATGTAAAGTACTTGTAGACCACTGACAAGGCATCACAGCTTCTGTCATAACAACTAAAACTGATGTGCAGAATATTTAGTTGAAAATAACTAGACTGTATGTGCTGGTGTTTGCACAAAAGCCATGCGCAAGAATCAGAGAATAACTTGTGTTTCTTGCAAACAATAGTTTAGGCATTTTCGAGTTGTTTTCCTGGGAGAAATGAACCATACACGAGATGAGTATGAAGCTGTGTTTTGTGGTAATGTTAGGTTTCACTTTCATCTCTGTGAAGCGGTTAACCTCAAAATACAGTTCAGTTTCCAACGAGCTCGGTTTTACTAGAAACTAATCCGTCGTTATTTGTACTTTAGTACGCTTTAAGTTGTATGTTTTAGAAACAGCAAGACTAAAGTACACCTCCGAGCTAGTCTCGATAGGCCTTTGATGCTATACCACTTACGGCCACTAGATGTCCGTGTTTTTGAGCAGGTTTTTTTTTTTAACGTTGAGTGTTACGCCGCCCTCTCCAAAAAAATATGGCACCGAGTACATGGCAACAGAATACTGGGTTTTACTACCACCTACAATCCGACATCTTCTCTTAAACAGACACACACACAAGCTGTTAATCCAAGGGCCGAACAGAGCAGTAAAGGTGATTTCTTAAAGAGCACGTCATTAGTGAGCACGTATTAAATGAATTGAACAGCTTTAGCAATTGAGCAAAATGCAATACCACTTTATTACACAGTATTCCATTTAAAACTCGAAGGAAATACACGGACATGTGACAAATTCAAGGAAACATTGGGAACAAGTAAATCCAACACAAATCGCCAAACAACAATAGCAAAAGATAAGACATTCTGTGAATAGCTGGCTCTATATAAAATAGATAAGGTCATTGGTTAATAAGTGCTTGTAGACGAATAAGGCTTTTAAACGTAGAGTGCATGCATGACATCTCTGTTCGATCGCACTCAATGAGCTTGTCTCGTTTTGCAAAAAAAACATTAGTGCTTTAGTCTTTTTTCTCTGTCCCAAATAGGCTGAGAATACGAGAGCAAATATAGTAGTGTAATTTGTAGAGTCTTAAAGAGACCACATTAGTCAGTTTGCTACAAAACAATGTAAACATATTTAAAACAATTTTTTTTCTTTTCTTTCTTTTTTTTTAAACATAAGCACCAAAATAAGCGTCCCCTCTTTTTGGCATGGTTCCAGGAAGTCTGACCATTCTGTTGAACAAACCGATGATGGGAATAGCATAAAATCAGTCTATGACATCAAAGAAAGGTGCTGAAGAGAATACTGGATGGAGTACGCCCTAAACCCTCCGTTAATACGCCTGGACTTGGTTGGGGAGCAGTTGGCAGCCGTTATTCACGTGGTTCATGACTCTCTGTTTCAGCTGCGCCACTTGCTCCCTTAGGACACTGGCCGTCGAAGCCAATTCGGTGTTTTGCGTCTTTAGGGTTTTGACCTTGTCTTCCAGTCGCGATATCCTCTCCAGTTTTCTTTTTCGGCACTTGGAGGCGGCTATTCGGTTCCTCAGTTTTTTTCGTTCCGCCTTAATGCGCTCTTGCGTGTCCATGTCAATGGGCGACAGAGGCGGGCTATCACCGAAGCTCTGCATGTCAGGCACGGTCTGCGGCTCGTCCTTCAGAGACTGTTGCGTACTAATCGGATGCGAGGGCGGTGGTGGAAAAGGAATCGTGTCTGTGGAATAATTCACCGTGGTGCCCAGGGGGGTACTTCCATACGTGTTCAAGTTCGTATAGACTGGAAGATCCGACGGTAAAGCGAGTGTAGTGCTGCTCGCGAGCCTACTCAGAGTCGGGGGGACGCACGGTCCACCGTTCAGTTGGTTCTGTTTGTGGAGATCCTCCAGGGCTTTTACGAAGCCTTCGGCGAATTCTTGCTCGTCACTCACGGACTTCGGATAGAGAAACTGAGAGGTCGGGGTCGTGGTTACCATACCATTCGACTGAATGATGAGCCTCTCCAGTTCTGGTGAAGCCAATTTCAGTAATCCCAGGTCTGGTGAATTGAGTATACCCTCGGCATCTCTCAAGTCTGGCTTCAGGTTAGAACTGTTCTGGTCATCTAGGTTTAAACTCATTTCTTTCTTCATCATGCTGTCGTGAGAAAAAACAACAGAGATATCGTTCAACGCCTCTTCTAGGTAGAGGGTTGTTTCCATTCTACACCCTCAAAAGGGGTGAGATGATCTTGTCCAAATGGCTGTTCATTTGGCTGCCTTCTCACGCTCAGTAGAAAGTTGTTCACCGTCACTTCACGTAAAAAAAGTGCGCTTTCGCTTTCGTCTGCTTTTCCTGGGAATCCTTTATCTTTCGATGAGAGTCTGATAAAGATCCTTTCTTACGTGAGCCGTTTTTTATCAGCTTTTGATACGTTCTGTTGAAGGAACTATTCTCGCTGTCGCCTCAACGCGTCTTCCCGGGCTCAAGAAATTCTATCTATGGGCGTAAATAAGCACTTGCAAGTTTTCTATCCCTAAAAATTCCATTATGTCATTTTAGAGCGCTCAGATTGGCCAAAAATGACGTTTTCTTCCGGTTTCATTTGAATAAGGGGCTGTGCTAACCTTCATCGCCATGGAGAAGTTTGGTAAACTGCAAACAGTGTGGTGCATTGTGGGTTGATGTCATGAAGAACGTAGAGAGCGGGAGGATGGAGAAAGGGAGGACGACCACAGTGTTGGCAGGACGTTTCCTTATTTCAGCGTGAGCAGGGCTTTGAATGTTTGAATCTTAACTTTCCACGCCATGTTCATATCTGGAACTAGTGACAGTTTTAACACGCCCCCATTTAAAGACACAAAGTTACCTTTCTGATAAGTGGAAGCGATACATTTAGACCGTTTTAATTAAAGTTGATGCGTATTATGAAAGTTCGTGGTGCAGTTACGACTCAGTAAGCGTATTTGTGGGTTTCTCATACAGTATTCTACAACTACATTCTAACAATAGATCCTTATCAGTTTAGTGTATGCCAAATATTAATTTATCAGTCTTTGTAATGACATAAATGACATATTTGCAGACCAGGCAAGATATATATATATACACACACACTTAATAAATTAGCACAGAGTAACCTTTATATAAGACTTACAAAATTGATTATGATGGTAGGTAAATTCAGGTGTTTTTGCATAATTTATGCAGCATAAATAATGACATGATAAACACAAACACCTGTAGTCCACATATAACCCTGAAGGCCATATTGTTTTATTAGTAATTATTTTATGTTTGTTCCAGATATATTTACTAATAAGAACGAACCAGATTTTACTGTCGAAAATTGTATATTAAGTCTTTTGTGACATATGTACATTAATCTATTCAAAACACCTAGAGATCTTTATCTAGGATGAAAGAGTGGTGCTGCTTTGAAGATGTTAATGAATCATGCTGGTGGTCGCAGTTGCCTCGATGGCTTCTATAAATAACTAAGCAGACAGAGAAATATGGAGTGGGGGAAAAGTCCCTGATATGATGGTGGTGAAGCGGTGACGTCCGCGGACCATCTGCATCAGAGAACAGCACCAGCATCACCAGTTTCTATGGCAACTCTGACATGGGCTCTGACGCAGAATCAGGTGAATTGGGGGTGGGGGGAGGGGGGGTGAGAGGCATAAGTGGAGAGGACCAGAGGACGTAGGCAACTGTGGCGGATGGGGAGGAAGTGTAGGCGGCAGAGACGTCTTTTCCCCTAGTGGTTTTTATTTTTCACACTCAGGAACTATCTGTCTGTGAGTGTGGTGTTTGGGGGTGTGGGTGTTTGAATATATAAAAATTTGCTGCAGTTCCCTGCTTTGCTTTGCTCACAGCTACATGCAGTGGGTGCTGGACGGATGTTGGCTCTGATGCCTGGTGGAAGAGCAGTGGGCCAACACCTCCGTGTTCCTCTCCGTGTTCCGCAGAGTGCCGTCTTTGTTCGTGCACTGCGGCTGGTTTTTGGTCACCTGGTTCACATGAAGCTTGGTGGAGCTAAACTGTTAAAGCCTGAAGGCCCCTTTCTCTGGCCTCCCTGGGTCTTCACTGCATGGCTATCGTCCGTGACTCACGCACATGTGTGGGGCCCAGTGCCAAAGAGGATCAGAGGTGATTCTAATATATGAGTTTTGCAGTGGGAGAGCCTTCCTCTACAACACGAGCATTTAGAGCAACCCAGTCCAGAAAATGCAAGCAAGTTCAAGATCTCTGTGTGTGTTTTTAATGACCTGCCTCTGCCACTCAGATCAGGTCATCGCATATTTTTCACATTTGTGGTTGGATACGAGTCAGCCACAGTGTGAGGGGCTGTTTACAACCAAGCACAAACACTAGATTCACCAGTCTGTTTCCAATTTGCAAAGAAACCTATTAATGTTTACCCCCTTTTAATTGATGCATTTTTCATCCTCTTAAAATACTAGCGGATTTAAAACTGTTGTTTAAAATCGACATGAACTGGTTTGACTAACCTCTGAAATATGCCACGCTACCATCTTCGTTCAGATTAACCACTTCACAGTGGCCTGGCTCAGAAAACCTGAAAACACGTAAATATTCATTTACACGCATTGTAAGTATACAAAAATAGTAATACGCTTTTAGAAAGGGACATAATGTAAAATGTCTGAAGGACTCACGTTGAGTGAATTTTAGCGTGCACATTCGCCTGTTGTCTTCGATAACCACGCGATCAGCAGGTGACGCTATTGTGCTTCATAACGTTATACTCCACGCAAACGTGAGGGAAGAAGACTACAGGAAGAGTTGACGGGAGTTGTATTTACAATCAGGGATCAGGCGGTCGATTTGCGCACAACTTGTCCGATGAAACATTACCTTATTTCACAAATTTCACTCGAACGGCCATTGCGTTAGGTTCAGGGTGATGGATCAAAAGAAGACGGTTATTGTGACAGGTAAACATTTTGTTTTTATTTGCGGCGTACTGGTAAACTTGTTGGTGGTCGCTTATTGTGAAAACAAAGAATGACTTGATCGAGCGCAGTGCCTTATCAAGTAGTTGTACGGCTTTCGTTTGACAGCTGTCGTTCTGTGATTGGCTCCATTAGTGGTAATTAAAAACATTAGCAAACTTGTGAATCGACTCAAAGCTTTTTTTTTGTTTTTTGTTGTTGTTCAAGTTCAATATTTTTGTATTGCATATTAAAAACGAAAACCATTCCATCAAATATGCTGCTACAATTCTGATAGTAAAAACAGAATAGGCCAGATTATTGTAAATGTCCAATGGAAATGTACAGATTGGCTTTGCGATTTAAATGTATGATGATGTTACTAAGGATTAATGTAATGAGTAATGATTTGTTGTTGCCAAATGGTTAATCTATGTCCAGTTTGACTTTTACCTATATATGATTTAAAAGTTATTCATTAAGGTAAATAACACCCACCAGTCTACAGACCACAGAGGACAGTTCAGATTCAGAGTGCATTTTGTGTTTGTGGAATGAATGAGACTGAATGATATCTTATGTCTTCTGCAGGTTTTGAACCTTTTGGAGAACATGCTGTTAATGCAAGCTGGATTGCTGTGCAGGTACGAAGGTTGACACAGGGACACACATGCTGTTCTTCCCGTTTCTTAAGAAACAAAGTTAAAAAGTTACTCACTTGCCCAGGAGCAAATATTTTTACAAAAAAGCTAAATATCCTCCTAAAAGTGATCATAGCCCTGAAGATTTCATGTAATAAGCAAGGGGGGGGGGGGCATCTTGAGACTCAGGTGTTTGGACTTGTGGGTGTTCTGTGTTGAGAACATGGCCAGGCAGGGGAGTATTGCGCTAAGATGTCAGCTACATCATTCATTTCATTTCATTCAATTTTCTTATTTTCAAGTAAACCCTCTTATAGGTGTGTGTGTGTGCGTGCTCACTCGTTCCTCAGGAGCTGGATAAATTGGGTCTGGGGCAAAATGTGGACCTCCATGTCACAGAGGTTCCTGTAGAGTACCAAGCAGTCCAGAACCTTTTGCCATCACTGTGGAAACGCTACAAACCACAGGTATAGTTTTTGCTGAGAACACATCCATCAGAGAGACAACTGAGAGATCAAGTCTGTTGAAGTGACCTGTTTTAAACCAAGCTGAGAACCAATGAAAAATTCTCATTTTTAATTTTTTTGCTTTCCAAAGTTGGTTGTCCACGTTGGAGTTTCCGGAATGGCTACTACAGTTACCCTTGAAAAATGTGGCCATAACCATGGTTACACGCGCCTTGACAACTGTCACTTCTGCCCTGAAAGCGAGTGTTGTGTGGAGGGGGGGCCGGAGTGCATCAGTTCAGTCTTGGATATGGATGCTGTCTGCAAGAGGGTCAACTCCTCAGACCTTGGAGTCACCGTGTCTGTTTCTAAGGACGCCGGCAGGTATACGCTCTAAACTGATATAGCGCTCAAGTTTATATCAGCTACATGCATAAAAACATTCCATTTTAAAGCCTCTTTAAGCTAAGATGGAGAGTGTTCTTGTGTCATGCATCATGTCCTGTGGAAAGAATGTCTTGTTAAGAGGAACAGTAAACATTACATGAGGGTGAACACTGCTCAGCGTGATGGACGGTGTTCTTCTGGTTCTCCACAGGTACTTGTGTGACTACACCTACTACACCTCCTTGTACTTGGGCCAGGGGCACTCCGCCTTCGTTCACGTTCCACCACTGGGGAAGCCGTACAGCGCGGAGGAGCTGGCCCGTGCCCTCAGGGCCGTCGTCCTGGAGATGCTGGAGCAGGTGGAGCGCAGCGGGGTCATGCAGCACTGCCAGCACGGCCAATGAGGGCACGCGAGGGGAGGAGTCCACCAGCAACCCGCCCGCCCGCCCGCCGTGTTGTATATGTGCAAAGGGGCAGGGCTTCGGTTATGTTCAATGATGTCACTGATCTCATGGTTGCGCACAGCGTGTAGGGAGCTCGGGGGCCGGTTTGAGACACGGGCTCACCAAGACTTGCACCTGCCGCGCCCCCCATAAAATACGGATGGCACTTTATGGGGTATAATCAAAAGATGCAGAGATATGGCGGCACATACAGATGTGACTTTTCATATGATCTGAATGGAAGAGCTGTCCACCTATAGCCACCTAAGGTTAGGGTTAGGGTCTTACCTGCGCAGTAAGATTGCCAAGGCAGTATGCCAATTCTCTGCAACTTTTTAATATACCCCAGGCAGACTCTGAACAGTCAAATTCCTCGTTTCTTTTTGAAAGTCTCTTTATACAACGACATTTTATATTGATTTGAGCGTTAAGGCGTTAAGGAGTAGTGTGTTTAGTTTTTTTATTTTAGTTTAGTTTTATTTTAGTGGAGATATTGATCTAAAATTTTAAGAAGGGAGTATTTAGATTGATGTATACAAATAGTTGGCATTACCTGCTTTATAGGAAAGGTTTAGATCTATAGTAGTCTGTTCAGTGTCTGTCAGCACTGAAATGCTTCCAACAGTCAGATGTAATTAGCTGTAGTATCTTGAAAACACTGTTTTTGAAAATGATATGTATTTGTAATACATAATCACAGTCAAAGCACAAACTTTGGAAATACTGATGCCTTTTGTGTATATCAAGAGCAGTAAACATAAGCAGCTAACAGGACTATTGTAATTGTCAACAGCATTATTTCTGTGAAGGATGATACTGTGAATCGGGGAGTGTGCATGGCATTTATAATCTGTCATGAAACTATGTAAAAGAGAGTGATTTTAGTCTGGATTATGGCAGATTATTATCGTAATCTCTCCCAAAGTGTTGTCTTGCTTTTTTGGTCTTTTTTTTTTTTTTTTTTAAAGAAAATACACGGGACCTGTCGACATGACACCTGTTTGTTTGCAGCCTAACATTGGTGTTCCCCTGTGGCCTTTGAAGGCATTCTGGTTACACTGCAGGATTAGGGTTAGGTTAGTAACATTGTGTAGATAAAAGTCTTAGTTACAGTGCATGTTTAACATTTTACCGAGAATGCTAGAGCTCTTTGTTTTGTTTTGAAGTGTTAAAACTCGCTTGCAGTAGCCTGTCTTGCAACACGTGCAAACTGTGGTGTTAACTGACTGAGCATGACCTCAAAAATAACTGGTCCAGGATTAGTCCAGGGTGGGATCTTTGAGGTTGTGGAATCTGTCGGTCTACACTCCTTTAGTTTTTCCCCCCTGAACACAGAAGCTGAAAGCGTTCCGTTCCACAACAATGCCGCCATTGCTCTATTACACGAGTTTTAGGCTTGTGCGAATCTCAAGAGCGAATTTCATTTCAACGTCTGGATAAAATAAATAAAAATATATATTTAAACAATCTCAATGCCTGCACTTATTTTTATTATGTTATTTATTTACTTAGTTTTTACCTTTCATATGGGAGCGCTGGCAGAGTCAACGCCGACTTTGTAAAAATGTGCGCTTGTTTGTGTATACGTCATCACCTATCTGCGCCGACGTCAAACTCTTGTGCTGCTTGGTTGTCAACGTCACCGTTTCGAGTGGGAGTTGAAGCTTCCTTCCGAACCGTATGCTTTCATTTGGCATAACGTCGCTCGCGTCTAAGTTCAAACAAAAACAGTGTCGCGATCACGTCTTGCTTTTACATTTTCACATCGCCAGTCTTTGTGGGGTGTTTTTTTGTTGTTTTGTTTTGTTTGGGCTTGGATCGTGAAGGCGGACATCGCCGGTTGAGGTAAACAGAAATGAGTGTGGAAGCCTACGGCCCGAGCTCGCAGACACTCACCTTCCTGGACACCGAGGAAGCGGAGCTGCTCGGAGCTGATACCCAGGGTTCGGAGTTTGAGTTCACCGACTTCACTCTGCCCAGCCAGACACAAACTCAAGGCCAAACGCAGAGCCAGCTGGACAACCAGGTATGTGTTTTTTTTTATTTTTTACCCCCCGTCCCCGTCATTCCGTCCGACATCACTGACACCGACAATCGGACGAAAGCTAAGGCACCGTCGTGCCACGGAATTAGCGGGATCGGGTTCGCCTTCTGCGTATTCGAAAAAAAATGCTTTAGCATCGCAGCTAGCCGCCTAGCCTCGAGGCTAACGGTGTTAAGCTAAGCTAAGGTGGCGCGCGCTCCGCTAATGACGTTAGCGCACATAACCTCACTCGCCGAATTGTCTAACGATTGTACAACCGTCGTTTACGTACATTTGTAGTATTATTTGGTTTTGGTTGGGGGGATTTAATGGCAGGTAGGTTTTTTTGTGTTCGTTTTAAGCCAGTGAGTTAGCTTGGTGAAAGTTAGCGCCACAAGCAGCTTGGCAGCAGGCTACTCGTGTAGCTGCACGGTGGAGAAGCGCGTAACGGATCCAGTAACGTGGGGGCTTGTTCACGATCACCGGCGGGTCACGAAGTTAGTTTCCCGTTTCTTTTGCGCAGTTATTAATTGAGCGTGGATTAAGAGTAAAAACATTTAAAAATCGTTTGTATTCGCGAAGGTGAATGGACCGGATGGAGTCCTGCAGAACGGCGAGGATGCTGTTGTGAAAACCAGTCAACTTCTGGCTGAGCTTAATTTTGAAGAAGATGAAGAGGACACCTATTACACCAAGGATCTTCCTGTGCATGCCTGCAGGTAACCTAACTGTAGTCTGAATTGGATTTTTTTTTTAAATCACAATGAAATATTTTAGTAGCTACCTATATCCATGTGTTTGTTTGTACCTGGCTCATAGAACTCATAGCTAAGATACTCATTAATGAATTTCTAGCATATAATGGTAGGATATTTTGCGGTGGTGATTGTTGTTATTACTAATTATTACTATTATTATTACTATTATTATCGTTAATTAATTTATTTTCGTCCTCCCTAAGTTACTGTGGCATCCATGATCCTGCTTGTGTGGTGTATTGCAACACCAGTAAGAAATGGTTCTGCAATGGCCGTGGCAACACCTCTGGCAGGTCAGTTGCTGAACTTCTGTTTACATATCGCACCACTGCGTCATCGGTTGTTAAGTCGAGCACTACTGATATAGTCAATTTCCACATTCTGCCCTTCCCTTCCCACAGCCATATTGTCAACCATTTGGTGAGGGCGAAGTGTAAGGAGGTGACCCTGCATAAGGACGGCCCTCTTGGGGAGACGGTGCTAGAATGTTACAACTGCGGCTGCCGCAACGTCTTCCTCCTGGGCTTCATCCCAGCCAAGGCCGACTCCGTCGTGGTGCTTCTGTGCAGGTAAGTTCGTTTGAGCCCAGTCGGTTGTTTCGCTCGGACAGGAGCGGGATGCGCTCATGTGGGGTTTGTTTGTTTGGGTGTTCAGGCAGCCCTGCGCCAGTCAGAGCAGTCTGAAGGACATTAACTGGGACAGCTCTCAGTGGCAGCCGCTCATCCAGGACCGCTGCTTCCTGTCCTGGCTGGTGAAGATCCCGTCGGAGCAGGAGCAACTGAGGGCGCGCCAGATCACAGCCCAGCAGATCAACAAACTGGAGGAGCTCTGGAAGGTACCGGGACCTCCAACTGCCGCCCCGCCACCCGTTCCACTTCTACTTTTCTGAACCGGAGCTGCGGCGTCGACGTCGCGCGCCTGCGTCCGGTAACGCAGCGGGCCTGTGGGGTGACCCTTCGTGCGCTTTTCGCTCCGTGCCTGTGCAGGAGAACCCTACGGCGACGCTGGAGGACCTTGAGAAGCCCGGCGTGGACGAGGAGCCCCAGCACGTGCTGCTGCGCTACGAGGACGCCTACCAGTACCAGAACATCTTTGGGCCGCTCGTCAAACTGGAGGCCGATTATGACAAGAAGCTCAAAGAGTCCCAGGTGTGCTCGCGTGTTCAAACACCTGAGCGCTTGCGTTGAAGCCAATGAGAGTTGTCTTCCGTCTGCGCTTCTTCTGACGAGTTTCTTTCCTTTTTTTTTTTCTTAGACCCAGGACAATATAACTGTCAGGTGGGACTTGGGCCTGAATAAAAAGAGGATTGCTTATTTCACTCTTCCCAAGACGGATTCAGGTGGTAATATTTACTTTCGTCATCTTCCGTGTCTACCAGTGGTCCATATCCATCCCATCCTCACCTCCGTGCCCTATGCATCCCTCATCGATGTATGCACGGACACGTCCATGTGTGTGTGCGTGCGCGCGCGTGTGTGTGTGTGTGTGTGTGTGTGCGTGTGTGTGTGTTTGCGAGAGTCAGCGAGTACGTATGAGATTTTGCTTGAGGCCTATCATCGCGTATGTGATGGATATAAGATCAAACCTTTGGTCAAATCAAGCAGATTAAAACAGGCCGGCATGAAGTTGACCGTCTGCTCTGTTTCAGACATGCGTCTGATGCAAGGGGACGAGATCTGCCTGCGTTACAAGGGGGACATGGCACCCCTCTGGAAGGGCATTGGGCATGTCATCAAGGTGCCTGACAGTATCCTTCCTCCACACCTCACAGGGCAAAGCACCTGCTTCACTTGCACTCAAACAAGGCTTGTTAGCTCAGTCGGTTGTTAACGTGCTCGGGGACATGCCTGCGAGTGTCTCGGAATTGCCGTCTGTTTAAATAATTCAATTAAAAAATTAGAGCCGGGAGCGGCAAAGTCGAGGGGAGTGTTCTGCCAAAACCCCTGTGGATTATGGGGAGAATCCGGTCTCAGCAGGCCTGTGCAAGTGGTCGACCTTAAGCCGCCCCTCCTAGATTACGGAGACGAGATTGCCATCGAGCTGAGGAGCAGCGCGGGGGCTCCTGTGGAAGTGCCCCACAACTTCCAGGTGGACTTTGTGTGGAAGTCCACGTCCTTCGACCGGTTAGTGTCACTCGGCGGCAATTTGTCGTTTCGTACACTTTCTTTCAGTAAGCAATATTTTTGCTTAATACATTTTTGCAGACTGCACGGTCGGTATATTGTGAAATATTTATTTGTCACGGCTTAGCTGGTAACATAAGCTTCTTTGATTTGGTTAATTGTTTGAATTTGGGCTTTGATTGGTTAAATTATGGATGTGAATTTGGGCTTTGATTGGTTAATTATGGATGTGAATTTGGGCTTTGATTGGTTAATTATGGATGTGAATTTGGGCTTTGATTGGTTAATTATGGATGTGAATTTGGGCTTTGCTTCTGCCGCCTTCCGTCACTGCTGCTGGCGCATTGCTGAGTGTCTCCATTGTGTCCCAGCATGCAGAGCGCTCTGAAGACGTTTGCCGTGGACGAGACCTCGGTCTCCGGCTACATCTACCACAAACTGCTGGGCCACGAGGTGGAGGATGTGATCATCAAGTGCCAACTGCCCAAGCGCTTCACTGCCCAGGGCCTGCCCGACCTTAACCACTCTCAGGTAGGCAGGAGCGCCGGGCTGCGTGGCACTCCTGCCTCTCGCCTCCAGGGGGCACTTTGCACTCTAAATAAATCTCAAGACGTAAACATCTACACATAGCAGTTTAGCTCCCTGTATTATACCCTGTCTGCATTAGGTCTTTTGTTGTTGTTGTTATTGTTGTTTTTCTGTCATTTAGAAAATTTTTGTTTGCTTTAAGGTCTATGCAGTGAAAACAGTGTTGCAACGCCCCCTCAGTCTTATCCAGGGGCCTCCGGGTACAGGCAAGACCGTCACCTCAGCAACCATTGTTTACCACCTGGCTAGACAGGGCAATGGGTAAGACATAACTAATGCTGTCAGACTACAGTGTTTACTATGTTTACTATGGTTGTTGTCATGTTTACTGTGATCAGGCATGTTTATATGAAACATATTTTGTTATTCGTTCTAATAAAGTTTTAGAAGGGCCTGACTGCACACTACTGGTTTAAAATCCGTTATGCACATGACTGACTATGCAAAAAATGCAAACATGTCAACAATACATGAAGGAGAGATCACTGGTACCAAAACAGAGACAGATGGCAGCACTGCAGTTCAATTGAGCTTGTTTTGAATTACAGAGAGGAGTTCTCATCCACTAATAATCCCAGGGCAATCCCTGCCTAATCTACACTTCTGAAATACATAAAAAATCTTAGTCTTCCTGGCACATTTTATATTGGTGTGAGCTTAAATTCAGCCTCAGTAATGGGCTACAGCTTCTGATATGACAAAAAACAAATTCCATTAATGTATTTGCATTTTAAATTGAATTTGAATTTCATTAATTTGCATTTTAAGCATAATTACAGTGCACACTATATGAACGCCTATAATTTAACCACAAAAATATCTCAAGAATCCCCTTCACAGGATCAGTCACGCCTGCAAAACTCAGACCAGAAGTCTAGTGTTTACCTGCCGTCAGCTGTTTATCTGTCGTCCGCGGTCTAGAAATGTCGGCTGAAAAGCCGAATAGTCACGCCGCGCGCAAGGCAAATATTAACCCGGTTGTGCCCTGTCCTGACCGTGACCTTTTGCCCTCCGGCCCCAGGCCTGTGCTGGTGTGCGCTCCCAGCAACATTGCCGTGGACCAGCTGACGGAGAAGATCCACCAGACGGGGCTGAAGGTGGTGCGCCTGTGCGCCAAGAGCCGCGAGGCCATCGACTCGCCCGTCTCGTTCCTCGCGCTGCACAACCAGATCCGCAACATGGACAGGTGAAAACGCAGCGCAGGAACCCCGAGCTGCAGGAGCCCCGAGCTGCAGGAGCCCCGAGCTGCAGGAGCCGGTTGTTTCAGCCTGATGGAGTGTTGTAAGGGGGGAGGGGCTCTGTCAGCACCCGGGGGCTTGCGCAGGTCCGCAGACAGGACCGGTGCCGTTTAATGACGATGGAGAGCTGTTTCAGAGGGGTTCTGTTTGTCAGCGGCTACAGATAACGAACCAGTCTGGAGACATAAAGTTCTGTGGAGAAGTTCGGGCTCCATAATCTGTGTGTGTGTGTGTGTGTGTGTAGTATGCCAGAGTTGCAGAAGCTCCAGCAGCTGAAGGATGAGACTGGAGAGTTGTCATCCTCAGATGAGAAACGCTACAGAGCCTTGAAACGCACCGCAGAGAGAGAGCTGCTCATGGTACACCTCTATCTCACCTCTCTCTCTCACACACACACACACACTCTTAAGAAATCATCTTAACTGACACCGAGCGCACCGGGGATTACCTCCACTGGAAGTGAGATTCACTGAATACAGACATTGTGAAGCCCACACTGAACATAAACAGTGTAATAACTCGTCAACATAATTGCAAGGCAGGTGGTGCAAGACAACCTCTCTCTCTCTCTCTCTCTCTCTCTCTCCCTCTCTCAGAATGCGGATGTGATCTGCTGCACGTGTGTAGGAGCGGGCGACCCCCGCCTCGCCAAGATGCAGTTCCGCTCAATCCTGATCGACGAGAGCACGCAGGCCACAGAACCTGAGTGCATGGTGCCCGTGGTGCTGGGCGCCAAGCAGGTACGGCCCGGGCCGGCCAGCATTGGCTCCTACACGTGCTCACTTAGTGACGCGCCCTCCAGAGGCCGTCCAGTGCGCTACACTATGAGACCAGAGTAAAACACCATCTCGTTTACCCAACCCCCTCGTGAAGCCTTTTGCTTAGGATTATTTCCAAGCGTCGCAGATACAGGTTCTAGTCAGATCCCCAAAGAGACGTCGCGGGGCAACCCGACGTAGTCACTACATCTGAACCGGACGATGGTGAACGTCTGTCTCCTATTCTCTCCCACCGTAGCTGATCCTGGTGGGCGACCACTGCCAGCTCGGCCCTGTGGTGATGTGTAAGAAGGCGGCCAAGGCCGGCCTGTCGCAGTCCCTCTTCGAGAGGCTGGTGGTGCTGGGCATCCGCCCAATCCGCCTACAGGTGCAGTACCGCATGCACCCGGCACTCAGCGCCTTCCCCTCCAACATCTTCTACGAGGGCTCGCTGCAGAACGGAGTCACCGCAGGTATGCACAACGCTCGCCGTACGGCTGCCTCTGTGTGTCTTGTCTATCTCGCCGAGTCTGTATTTAAATAAACATCAAATCTGAATTTCGATCCTCGATACCTTGCTCAATAACTGGACGCTAGACCTAACCGCAGGCCGCGACCGTATTTCGGAGACTGACGAATGACCTGGTGCTCACCTGGTTTTTCCTTTTATCCTTCCCATGCTGTTCGTCAGCTGACCGCATCAAGAAGGGCTTCGACTTCCAGTGGCCCCAGCCGGACAAGCCCATGTTCTTCTATGTGACGCAAGGCCAGGAGGAGATCGCCAGCTCCGGGACGTCCTACCTGAACAGGTGAGGCCCCTCGTGCCTCAAGAGCCTCTTAACCCTCTGAGGTCTAGGGGCCTTTTTTCTGTTTAAGCATGTTTTCCTAAATTTGTCTCTAAATAAATAAAGATATAAAAAATAAAGATTGTTCACAAAAATCTCAGCCCTCATCCTAATGAGGTTACATTTGACTTGGACTATTGCATAAATAAATTATATGGTCCTAAATGGAGCTTCATGGAGTATCAAAATGTCAAGATTCATGTGTGCAAGTGGGAAAAAAATTACAGCAACTATAAAAACAAACAAAAACTGCAGAGCAGTGTTCAGCATGGCCAAAACATCCACTCATCTATACTATAGTATTCTATACTATTATTCTATACTTGCACACTCGGAAACATACAAAGTAAACATTTACTAATGGACAGTCAATATAGGCACATGTCAAAAAACAATCATGACTATTTTATAATTAATCAATTACATGAATTTTGCACAGACGCAGCTTCTAGCTAGCCAGCTAGCTAGTAGCACACTTCGTGCCTAAAGGTGAACCTAGCTGTTTACGTCCAGTATTAGTGAGCGATATTGTAAAATAAAAAATTTATTTTTTTTAAAGGGCCAGACTTCAGTTTCATGAAATATAAAAAAAAAAATATGAACCACGTTTCTACAATGTCTTTGCGTAGAGATATTAATAATAACAAAGATTAGAACATAGATTTGGACGCGGCGTCGCGTCAATGGACCTCAGAGGGTTTGAAAACGCTACGTCCGGCCCGGCGGGGAAGTGGACGCCGTCGAGCAGGGCTGCTTTGGTGTGGCAGAGGAAATAAAGAGTCTCGTCAGAAACCGTCATGGGTGTCGGAAGATTAAGTCTGTTGATTGGTTCCGGTTTTGTTTAACAAAGGTCGGTTTAGTTGGTTAAAGTTTCCTGTGGGATGTGTGTGCAGGACGGAGGCAGCGAACGTAGAGAAGATCACCACTCGGCTGTTGAAGGCGGGAGCCAAGCCTGACCAGATCGGCATCATCACGCCGTACGAGGGCCAACGTTCCTACCTGGTGCAATACATGCAGTTCAGCGGCTCCCTGCACACCAAGCTTTACCAGGTACACACACACAAGCACGTGTGCACTCACTCACACACTTGGTCGCGTTCACACGCAGCCGCGTTTTCCTTCCGTTTAATCGCCAGGCCTTTTGGCCACGGCTTCACAGTACGCGTAGCTGAGAACAGCGTGAGTCACTCCAGCGTGAGTCACTCCAGGGTGATACTGAGGAGTAGCTGGGTGATATGAGGGCCCCAGACAGGAGCCCAGACTCGGCCCCGTGGGCTGGACACCTTAACCATGTGCCACATGTCTGGCCCTCCACCAGGAGGTGGAGATAGCCAGTGTGGATGCGTTCCAGGGCCGGGAGAAGGACTTCATCATCCTGTCGTGCGTCAGGGCTAATGAACACCAGGGCATTGGCTTCCTCAACGACCCACGCAGGCTCAACGTCGCCCTGACCAGGGCCAGGTAACGGCCCCCGTGACCCCGTTCACACATGCCTGTCACTGGGGATGGGGCGGGGTGTGTGTGTGTGTGTGTGTGTGTGTGTGTGTGTGTGTGTGTGTGTGTGTGTGTGTGTAAGGGGGTGTCTGCACAGGTGCACACGTTGTTATTGTTCATCACTACAAGCTGCATTGTTTTACGATAGTCATTGAGATCTAGTGTAGTGGACTGAGGACTTGACTGTGTGTGTGTTTCAGGTACGGTGTGATCATTGTAGGGAACCCCAAGGCTCTGTCCAAACAGCCCCTTTGGAACCACCTGCTGAACTACTACAAGGAGCAGAAGGTCCTGGTGGAGGGACCTCTGAACAACCTGAGAGAGAGCCTCATGCAATTCAGCAAACCACGCAAGCTCGTCAACACCATCAACCCCGTTAGTCTCCGCCCTCCCTCGCGCTGCGCAACAGATGTTATGGAAATTACTTGCAAAAAATAAAGCGTATTTGGGTCACGCTCGTTGATCGGCCTGGCACAGTGCGGTCTGATTAATTACAGCATTAATTAGTGTGAGTGCGATTGCAACATTTCTCTTCCCCGAGTTTTAGCGAGTTTAGTTTGTCTTTTGTTGCGAACCTTTTGTTGAGGTGGATACAGCCACCGTATCTGTGACTAAGGAAAACGTGCATGAATCAAAACCAGGGAAATACAGCTGTATTTGTGGAGATTTTAAACGGTTGATTACTTTTTCATGCGGTCTGCGCATTGTTTTGTGCTGGATTAAGTGGGCCGTTTCTGAAGGACCTCTATCTGAAACCGATATGCGAAATGCAAGAGGACGTTCGGATGCAGATCCACACCACTGTTTTACATAGCTCCTCCTTTGGTAAAACACTGCACATCTGGCTGTGTTTGACTTCTAGACGTGACCAGTAATCTGTCGGCGTGTTGGAGCATGTTTATGATTAAATAGTGATCTCTAGATGAAATCACAATGTCAGCACCATATCTTGGGCTGGATCTAATTTAAGGGTGAAACTAATTGCCCTCCATGGACATCCAGGTCCAAAGGTTCTGGTTCAGTGAGGTGCGTTTGTCGTGGCCTGCAGAAAGAAGGTGTGCTACATAGACCTGAGAGAGCGGTACTTTCTGCCATTGCATTAATCATAACACTGTTGTGATGTAGCAAAGTTTGGCAGACTGCCGTTACATTGTTTGAGACGAACATCTTGCGTGTGTGTGTGTCATTATTCATTATCTCGTATGTGTGTGTGTGTGTGTGTGTGTGTGTGTGTGTGTGTCATTATTCATTATCTCGTGTGTGTGTGTGTGTGTGTGTGTGTGTGTGTGTGTGTCAGGGAGCTCGTTTCATGAGCACTGCCATGTACGACGCCCGAGAAGCGATGATCCCGGGCTCAGTGTATGACCGCAGCAGCACCGGTGAGAGACCAACACCACACACACACACTCTGACACACCCACCAGCTCCATCATCACACAACACAGCTGCTCCTCCTTCTAGAGGTACATGGCCACGCGCCAAGATCAAAACCTCGGGCGATGCATCTCCTATGTCGTTGCAGGGCGTCCTTCCAACATGTACTTCCAGACCCACGACCAGATCGGGATGATTGGTGCAGGACCAAACCCCATGGCCTCCATGAACATCCCAATCCCGTTCAACCTGGTTATGCCCCCCATGCCTCCCCCGGGCTACCTGGGCCAGGTGAACGGCCCTGCCGCAGGTAGGACTCCGCCTCCTTCTGTCTCTCCTTCTAGTTAATCTAATATTTAAACATTCATGTAATATTTACATATTGTTTTAATGTTCCTTTTTTGTCTGTGCTCAGGCCGCGGAGTTCCGAAAGGCAAGACGGGCGGACGCGGGGGTCGTCAGAGGAACCGTGGCGTTGGGAACCACGGCAGCGGACAGGCCAACATGGCGGGCAGCCAGGCCAGCCAAGAGCTGGTGTCCCAGCCCTTCTCCCAGGGCCCGCTGACCCAGGGCTACATCACCATGAGCCAGCCGTCCCAGATGAGCCAGCCGGGGCTGTCGCAACCCGAACTCTCACAGGTACCGCCACTCGCACACGTTGACGTAATCGTCCGTACCTCCTCGGTCCCTGCTCTCCGACAACATTTCTGGTTGTCCCGCCCAACAGGACAGTTACCTGGGCGATGAGTTCAAGTCTCAGATGGACGTGGCGCTGTCCCAGGATTCCACTTACCAGGGTGAACGGGCATACCAACATGGCGGAGTGACTGGACTCTCACAGTATTAGAATGTAAGAGAGCGAACACCCACCCCGTCACCAGAGAGTAGCATGAGCAATAGCTGTTTTTATGCCTGTGTGTGCTTTTCTCAACTGCTGTTATTGGTTGTATATATCATATGTGGGTGTGTGTGTGTGTGTGTGTGTGTGTGTGTGTGTGTGTGTGTGTGTGTGTGTGTGTGTGTGTGTCCTCAGGTTGTTGGAACGGGAGCTAGGCCTGTGCTGAGCTTAGTTCATCAGCGTTTTAAATCTGGGTAAATACAAAAAAGAACAAACATGGATGCCCGTTTTCCACTGTTACAACTGAAGCACCATGGTGTGAGCAACAGGAGAGAATCAGACCAATCACACGCGTGAAAAAAGAGGGAGGAAAAGCAGGACAAGAAGAGAGAGAGAACGAGAGAGAGAGAAAGTGGAGGGGGGGAGGTCACACCCCGCCAGCCGCTCAGAACGGGGGGAGGTGGAGAGAGGAGGAGACGCAGCACAGGACGAGACGATGCGGGAGGGAAACCAAACGAGATCTTCGATCTGCAACTCCGCAAAAAGCCGCGAGGGCGCCTCCTGGGGGTCGCGCGGGTTGGGAGGCCCCTTCCCTGCCTCCTCTCTCTCGGCGGGCTGCCGCCCAGCAGCCTCACGCCTCGCAGTGCTGCCCGAGAACCGAAGGGAAGACGAAGTTCTCTTTAAAAAAACGACCTGCAACAAAAAAGAAAAAAAAAACGCAAAAAAAAAATATATATATATATATATAAAGAGCCAACAACAGCAAAAAGCACCCAAGCACGCTCACTCGGTGGTCTCCACAAGCTGAAACGGGGGGTGACGTCTTTAAATAAACGAAAAGTGAATCAATAAAAGTGAAAATTGAAAACAAAAACTCTTTCAAGCAGCTGATTCTGGGAAAATGTTTCCCTTCAAAGTTGAGATCTGACATTCAGGGATTGCCACCCAACATCTTTGAGAGAATGGGGATAATCTGCCACGGAGTGCTTTGATGCGATAGGGTTTTTTAGGTTGGGTTTGTTTGCTTGTTTATGTCCCAATGGCAGTTGTGGTGGCGGTCTCCTCTCCGAAACGTGCAAGGAGTCACAGAGGAAGGATTCAACTTTGAGGAAAGTTTTTTTCTGCCTGGAGTTTGGTGATGGTTCAGAAGTGGAGATTCCTGTGCGAGCTCACCTGCCCTCGGCTGTGAGGACGGGTCTTAACAAAAGGCTTTTTGAGTTTTTTCTTTTAGATGTTTTGTTTGGCAAAGGCAGAATGTTTCTGGACAGATGGAAGGGTTGAATGATCTAAAGTTTCTCTTTTTTTTTCCCTGATCATTTTAAACTGTTTTTGTTGAAGTATAACCTAGAGCAGTAGAACAGCACTTGTTAGCCTGCTAGAATCAGCCGTGGCAGTTAGTGACTTGTTGATTTCTCTCCAATCTTTTCCACGTAGTGAACGTTCTGTCTTAGACTAACAAGAAAATTAGCTGAAAAAATGCTTAAAGCCCACAGCGAAACTACCAGAGTCGATGTGTCCTTCCCAAACGCCCTCGCCCTCACAGAGCTGGTCAGACCGGGTCCGGCCGGCACCGCCGGCTCACGACGTGTCTCGACGATGAGGCGAGCCCTCCAGTGGTGCGGGTCCAGCTCGGGCAAGCGTGGCGGCGTGCGGACCGTGCGAGAAAATAAAAGAATAGATCGATGCAGTAGTCGTGATCAGTAAGCTTCAGCGTCCCCTATACCAGCTTATTGTTTTATTTTAAATCACCACACTTGTTTTAGGAAACAAGCACCAGGTGTCAGACTGCAGACTGAATTTGACCTGTGATAGCTGGGTGGGAAAAATTATATACACATACACGAGCATATATATATATATATATATATATATATATATATATATATATTTATATACACGTGTGTTTTTTGTTTGTTTTTTAATGAGATAAAGAGGCCAAAGTAACAGTGGTAGTCAAAGGCGTCAACAGCAGGACAGACAGGTGAGATTCTCTCTGTGTCCATGTTTCCCACAATGCTTGGACGCTAGTGTGCATAGGCAGTAGTGCTCTCCCGCGGGGCCGATGGCAGTGGCCCCTCAACTGGGGCCTCTATTGTTTGGTGACTAGTACTAGCTTTTACTATTTTGATTTTGTGGTGTTGTGTTTATTGTTTTGTTTATTTTCTTTTGTTTTAGGGTTACTCAGTTTGTTTGCATTGTTTCCTCCACCTACTGTTTTGATGTGCATATTTAATTTGTGTAGTCTCGATTCGCATGTGAGGTGTTCCAGATTCTCCACTTTCAGCTCTGAAGATTCAGCAGTCTCGAACTGACTGGTTTTGATTTGGGTTATTTTTTTGTTGTTGTTCAGTTGGTTTTGTTTGTTTGGTTTTTTTTTTTTTTTTTTTTTTAATAATGCAGAAACTCTTAATGGCTGCTTTGCGCTCCTGTTTACGCCTGCCACCTTCATGCTTTGCTGATCCATCTTCAATATCAAAACAGATTTTGACATTAGTCTACCATTAGTGTCCTATTTCTGCACCTTGCCATTGGGGGTCCCACTGTTCATTTAAAACTCACTTTTTACATGGCCCATTGATTTACTGCCCAGCAGATTATTGTGATGGACCCTCTACGTCTTTTTAAACATTCAAGGGTCTCACTGCTTATGCGTATGGTGTTTTCATCTTGATATTTCTTCCCATTGCTAGTATCAAATGTCAGTGGGCACTGAAGATACAGTTTAAACATCAAATTAAATATCCAGAACATATCTTTATTTTTTATGAAGAAAAAATGTTGAATTAATCTGGTTTCCATTAGTTCATTGTACTTTACACTTACACAGTTTTGTAAACATCCGTGACCATGATCAAATGGAGGATTTTTCCCCATCATGGTCTAGTGCAAAAAGAAAATCCTGGAAATCCCCAGAGTATGGAAGTCGTTAAATTGGTGGCGTCAAGGTGCTGTATTTGTGTTCATCTGACAACCAAACTTCAGTACTTTTGACATGACAATGTCAGACTCCTACTTAACCAGCTGTGAGTCTGATTGCCTGTTCATTCAGAGAACTGGGATACATTCAGAGAACTGGGAGCTATAGGGTAATACTGACAAAGTACCAGAGGCACTACAACTGCCCGAGCGAGGATGGAAATGAATCAGATGTTATGAATTGACAGACAAGATTTACTTTCACAGGATGTTTTCCCCCTGAAGTACGTAGTTATTGTAATGTTCCAAAATAAATGTTGCTTTATTTCACACAAATAAGACTGTTGTTTGAGTTGTTTGTTTGATTAGTGTCTTTGAATGTATATTGTATGTAAAGCGAATTTATTCTGCATCGAGTTCTAAAATGATATAAATTAATACACCGTTGCGTTTCCTCAGCTGTCGTGTCGTTTCCCCACTCCTCGTCACCCTGATTTTAGCTATAACATGTTTTACTAACACTAATAACATAATACTATACGCTACCTAAGCGCTATAATGTCTTCATGAGCACGAGATCGATACGCAGAAACACTAGAGGGCAGGAAGTGTCTGGATTTACTGGAAGGCTCCTAAAGTGCTCGAGGATATGGCTCGAGGCCTCGGTGGTCTGAGGTTGAAGAGGCGCGAATTCTATCCAGCAGGTGGGGCACGAGAGCCTTTAAAAGCCAAGTGAGAGGCAGCGATTGACCCACTACTGTGCCACGGAGACTAGTCTCAGCGGAGACCGTGCAATCAAAAACGAGTTGCAAAGTAACGTTCTCCGCGCGTCTCGTGATCGCGGTTCTGCAAGCAAGTGAGGAGTTTCAGAACGCGGCGCTTTCGCGAGGAATACAAATCGGGAGGGGGGGGGTCTTTGCAGTTGTCCGCAAGGTTACTGAAGTGCAGTCAAAGAAAGAGAAAAGGACTCGGAACGGGGAAAAAGAAAGCCACACCATATGTTCAGTATTGCACTATATGTTGCTGCTCCGAATCGTTTATCAACGTGTAGTTTTTCCTAGGCTGTAGTTTGAGTCGCTCGTGTCCCGCAGACGGTGTGACCGTTATTAGACCCTATGCCAGACTACTGCCCGTTCCCCTCAATGTATAGAAAGCGCTGTCCTGCCATTTGTAGTGAAATTCCGGCCGCTAATTGTGAAGCACCCGTATCCGGACACGACTAGGGGGAATTTTCTCTGCATTTCTGCGGCTTCACAACTGTTGTTTCATCGGAGGGGGCAGGGAAGACCGTTAATTGATCAATTTTGTATTTTCAACGACATGGGGTAAGTGTGTTGGTGTACGATTCTGGGCTGTCAAACGAACCCACTCTGAAACAGTAGAAAGCAGTACCTATCGGTAGAGGTTGCGTCTAACAACAAGTAGGCTACTTGGCGGTCAGGAAGAGCATGTATTAGGCTACAGACAAGAGCATACCAGCCGCACGTGAAAGGTAACTGCAGTGCTCCACGATTAGTTTTTTCAGTTTGTTTGTCTAGTTAGTTATGCTTAAACTTAATCAATATTCTTGCACGAGGTTCTGCGTGTAGAATTGCTTGCTATACTGAGCAGTGGAGTTTTTTGTATTGACATTACGGCAAGTTAAACTTCACTAAACAATTCGTGTATCTCAAAATTCTATTAGGAGTGATTATGGCAATATCACAGTTTTGTTATGTGTTCATGATTGCCTTTAGCCGTAGTAGCTCGTATAATTGGGTCATTAGAAGATTCTGCATCATAGTATAGCCTATTTGAAGAAACGGTCACTGAGATACGTCTGTTAAAATCCACATTAATGGGTTAAAGGTGGCATAAGTGCGACCATAATAACCTGTTATTCAGTATGTCATGAAGATGCACTGTAGTAAAGGAATTGTACATTATTTTATTATAACAGGTGTGTACGCGGTAGTTTTCACTCGGATTGTTTCTTTAATTGCAGAAAAGGGAGCTTGTCCGTGCAGTAATAATGTTTCCGGCCCACAGAGAAAGGTAAGCGGTCCCGTCCATGGTGCCATGATGTGACACGACCTCACCTTAGACTCCACCTCCTTTATCAGGTCCTCGGATCCAGGGCCTTATATTCAAGCAGTATAGGCCTATATTTATTAAGTATTCACAGGTAGCCCCAGGGTATTCCATTTTCCAACATGAAGTGGGTCAAGACAGGTTCTTACAAATCCCTGTTCAACTGGATCGCAGCGGTTAAACTTTTACTGATAATTCACAGTCTGACTGGCAACTCTCGCACCAGACGGCGTGGCCTTGTCACGCGGGGCGTCACCAAAAAGGTCACGGGATTTTATCATTGTTAATTACTCGTTGCCGTGGGAGGAGCTTTCCCACTGTTGCCGGGAGCGCAGGGCTTTACAAAGTGTCCGCCTCATGATGTGTTCCGGTGCAAACTTGATGGGCTGTTCAATAGACGTGACCATGGCGTGTTCTTACTAGCGTAATGTTAGTAGGTCCAGATGATATAGAAAGCTGTGAATAAATTGCCTTGGAGCTGTAAAGGTGTGAGGACTTCAGGAAAGCGCATGGCCTAATTTCTACTTTTGAATGCCGCCGTCCGCCCTTGAGAGACGGTCCCTCACGTTAGAACACAGAGGCTCCGACACACACGCCTGGTTTATTACAACCCTGCCGTGGTACTTGGAATACAAATGCTAATTGCGTGGTGTAACTGTGTCACTACTATGAATATATGCTATCAATTTATAACCCATTTTAATGCAGTTGTCAGTTTGTCTTTCGCACAGCACATTAACATTGTTTCGTCTAAAGGCTCTTTTAACAATAATTGTTTCACAGGGAATGTTTGTATCTGGAAGTAATTCGATGCAAATTAATGGAAGTGCTGGTCAGGCATCAGTGGTCATTTTGCAGATGGACACATACAGACATGCACACAAACACCAACTCAAGTCCTTTTCAACATCTTGTTAATAGAAAGGGCTTGTGGTTTGCATGGTTTATTTATAGAACAAGAAATAGATTATTTTTGTAGGGAGCGTGTTCCTCTTTTGTTTGTGCATAATTTGTTTGTGTGTGCATGCGCGAGTGTGTGTGTGGGTGGGGGGGGGGTTGCTCCAGTTTGTGATGCAGAAAATGGAACGTAACTCTATTAATCCTTCTGGCCTGGGACCAGTGACCAGGCCACAAAGATTAATGGCACCTAATTGGCTGTTCCTGGTTCACAACAGCACCCGATCGCATTGACTGGCAACCACACTGTCCATGAAGCATCACCTGCATAAGCCTCTATGCCGTACAGTGTTACACTCGTGCTGTATATTACTCCTGAGTGGAAAGGAGCTATAAATGCTGAATGAACAAGGTCTTTCAAGGCCTTATTGTTGTCAGTCAAGGCATTTGACTGGCCATCAAGCAAAAGGTTGCATGCAGAAAAACTGTCCCACTGAAAATTTCAGTCCCTCGTCCTTTTCAGCCCTTTCTTGATCTGACTAGCATGACTGATAAATGGGAGGGGAGGGGAGGTGATGTCATGAATGACAAGCATGTGGAGTATACTGCAAGAACCAAACATCAGTGAGAGTGTTTGTGTAACGCGGTGAGTCACAGAGAACGAGACCACCGCGTAATAACTCAGGGAATGTGTCGGCTCGCACAACAGAATAAATAATAGCTCGTCAACAAGCGAAACATCCCAAAAAACCCCATGACAGAATGAAGGGAAAAAACGCGGAAAAACGTTGCATAACTGAAAACAAACTCGACCGCAGACGTACGGGAGCAGACAAAGAAATAAACTACAACGCTACAACAAACTGAAAACCCTTCCCAAAACAAAAGCTAACTGGACAGGAAGAAGACAGCGGGAGGAAAACTTGAGGGAGGCCAGGAAGCGGCGCAGGAGGTAGGTACTCGAACAAGTAAAGGCAAAAAGAGAAAGCAGGGAGAATACTGGTGGCGAAACACCAACAAACGCAACACGTTTCCAAACTAGAAAAGGCTGAGAGACGAGAGGCATGGAAACCAAACGATTCAGCAGTGATCTGTCACCACCCACTTCCTTAAGTAGAGCTGAAAGCAGGTGTGACAGATCACTGCTGATTGCAGGGACTACACCTGGGTCTAGGATGCGAGAGGCCGGAACCCAGGACCGCTCCTCGGGACCATGCCCCTCCTAGTCCACGAGGTACTGGTCGTGTCACCTAACACGGCGGATGTCGAGGAGGTGGTGGATGGTATATCGATAATTCGGGGAGCAGGCGGAGCCGAGACACGGGGCAATTCAATTCAATTCAATTTTATTTATATAGTGCTTTTTACAACACATGTTGTCACAAAGCAGCTTTACAAATTGCGTGGGTCCAGATCCCTAATGAGCAAGCCAAAGGCGACAGTGGCAAGGAAAAACTCCCTAAGATGGCAGGAATTTAGGAAGAAACCTTGGGAGGACCAAGACTCAAAAGGGAACCCATCCTCCATTGGGCGGCCCGCTAGCAATGTCCACATTCACAGTTCAGGTATAGTCCAGATATAGTCCTGTAGTTATGATTCTAATTCCAGGCCAAGTAGTCACAGTCCCTTCAGAGTAGATGAGCCTCAGGTGGGAGTTGGCATCAGCACGTCCTCTTGCCATAATGGCACATCCAACCACGGCATCGGCACATCCACTGGCAAGCCAGACCATCTCCTAGATGCTTGTATGGGGTGGGTAACGGGAAAGGCTCGTCTCTCCTTGTCCCGGTATTTCTCGGGCAGCCATTGGGAAGAAAAGGGACAATTAGTTCTATATGGAATATGTTAGACAAAGTAAATGTAAGCATTTCTGGAGTGTGGCAGCGACTCCGGCAATTAAATTATTACAGCCTAGCTAAAGGGCAGAACCAGAAGGTAACACAGACTTGGGAGAATCCTGAGACACTGGCATCCATCCACTACACCGTCGACAAACTTGAGTGACCGCGTGCAGTGATAGGATGACAGCACCAGCGCCCCAGTTTGCCATAAAAACCCTTTACCCATGAACCCCTGGATCTGTTACCTTATCTAAAGGGGCACATTAATTACCAAATGCTAGATCAAACAAGTAAGTTTTCAACCTAGACTTAAAGATTGAGACTGTGCCAGAGTCCCGGACACATTCTGGAAGACTATTCCATAGTTGGGGGGCCTTATAAGAAAAGGCTCTTCCCCCTGCTGTTACCTTATTAATTGATGGAACTAATAAGAGGCCAGCACCTTGGGATCGTAGTGGTCGCGGGGGTTCATAATAAGAGATAAGCTCTTGGAGGTAGTCAGGAGCAAGTCCATGCAGTGCTTTATAAGTCAATAGAATAATTTTAAAATCAATACGGAATTTTACTGGGAGCCAGTGCAGGGCCGATAAGACTGGGCTGATATGTTCAAATTTCCTAGTTCTAGTTAGAACTCTGGCTGCGGCATTTTGAACTACTTGAAGTTTATTTATATTCCTATTTGAACATCCTGACAGTAACGAGTTACAATAATCTAATCTGGAGCTAACAAAGGCGTGTACTAGTTTTTCTGCATCATGCTGGGATAATGCATTTCTTAACTTGGCAATGTTACGGAGATGTAGAAAAGCTATCCTGGTAGTATTATCTATGTAATTATCAAATGATAGGTCAGAGTCGAATAAAACGCCGAGATTTTTGGCTACCGAGCCAGGAGTAATGGGGTAATCTGCAAGATTTAACATTAGATCTGGTATTTTCTGTCTTGTGGCCTTTGGGCCCAGAAGGAGAACCTCTGTTTTGTCACCATTAAGGTGGAGGAAGTTTAGCGACATCCAACATTTAATAATCACTTTAGTAATCACTTACGCAGGCCTCAATTTTCCTAATCTGGATTTGTCATCAGGTTTGGCTGATATATAAAGTTGGGTGTCATCTGCATAGCAGTGAAAGTTGACACCATGTTTATTTATAACTATTCCTAATGGTAACATATATAATGTAAATAATAGTGGTCCTAGGATGGAGCCTTGCGGGACTCCATATTTCACTTCTGAGTGTTTGGAGGGAATATTATTGAGCTCTACAAACTGATAGCGATTGGTTAAGTAAGAATTAAACCATGAAAGGGCTGTACCCGAGATTCCAACCCAGTTTTCTAACCTTTCCAGCAAGATCTTGTGATCTATTGTGTCGAAGGCTGCACTAAGATCGAGAAGCACTAATAGAGATACATAACCTTGATCAGAGGCAAGAAGGAGATCATTTGTTACTTTAACTAGTGCTGTTTCAGTGCTGTGGTGGGGCCTAAATCCAGATTGGAATTTTTCAAATATGTGGTTCCTGTGCAGATATAAGCATAACTGTTTGGCCACAGCTTTTTCTATGATCTTGGATATAAATTATAGGTTCGAGATGGGTCTGTAGCTAGATAGTACATTAGGATCAAGATTTGGTTTCTTGATCAGGGGTTTAATGACTGCTAGTTTACAGGATCTGGGCATGTGACCCATTGTGATGGATGAGTTTACTATATTTAAAAGAGGTTCGATTACAACTGGTAAAACCTCTTTGAGTAATTTAGAGGGAATCGAGTCTAATGTGCAAGTAGTAGAATTTAACGATGAAATTATTTTCTCCAATTCTAGTTGTGGGAGTGGATGAAAAGCTTCAAGCTTTTCTTCTAATGCTAGATTTTGTTCAATATCAGCCAATCCAGATGACAAACCAGATGAATTACCTATAAAAGGATTTATATTTAGTCTAATATTCTCTATTTTATTATCAAAGAAATCCATAAATACATTACTAGTTAGGTTCCCTGGAATCTGATGTTCAACGCTGGTTTGATTTTTTTTGTAAGTTTAGAAATAGTACTGAAAAGAAATCTAGGATTATTTTTATTTTTTTCGATCAGTGAGGCTAGGTATGTTGACCGTGCTTTAGTAAGTGCCGCTTTGTATTCAATAAGGCTATCCTTCCAGGCACAGTGGAATACTTCCAGCTTAGTAGAGCGCCAGTTCCGCTCTAATTTACGTGCTATTTGTTTTAAATTACGAGTTTGGTCGGTGTACAAGCGGGCGAGCTTTTTTAAGTCTGACCTTTTTATGTTTGAATGGAGCTACTATATCTAGAGTTGATCTACAAGTATTCTCTAAGCAGTCGGTTAAACTGTCTAACCCCTCTGGATCTGTTGGCGAGTTGGCTAAAGTCGTTAAATCTGGGAGGGTTTCAGTAAACTGTGTGGCGGTTGACGAATTTATCGGCGTTTTAAACAGTTCGAGGAGACTGGCGGGTATTTAGGTTAAAATGTAGCTCGAATGAGATTAGATAGTGATCGGAGATTGCTGTGGTTTGCGGAAATGTATTTATATTAGCTACGTCGGTACCCAGCGTCAAAATCAAATCTAAAGTATGATTGTGATAATGAGTAGGTCCCGTGACATTTTGAATAATACCGACAGAGTTCAATATCGAACTAAATGCCCTTTTCAGCGGATCCTCTGCCTTCTCAAAGTGTATGTTAAAGTCTCCTACCATTATTATTTTGTCACTACGTACTGCTAAATTTGCTGCAAAATTACTGAAATCGTTTATAAAGTCTGAGTAGGGCCCTGGCGGTCTGTACACATTAGTGAGTGAGAGAGTGTCATTGTTTGTAGCCGGATTAGTTATATTAATAGATAGCATCTCAAACGAATTGGAGAGATCATAGTGTTTCTGGTGGACTTCTAAAGAATTTCTGTAGATTATGCATATTCCTCCTCCTCTGCCTAACAATCTTGGTCTATGAATATAACTGTATCCCACAGGTGTGGCCTCATTTAAAGTTAAATATTCGCCAGATCGAATCCAGGTTTCTGTGAGACATAAAATATCAATTTTCTGGTCGTTTATAATCTCGTTCACAATAGCTGCTTTAGAATTGAGCGATCGAATATTGAGTAATCCGATTTTCAGATTGGTTATATTGCTACTAATAATCGGATGCGAGGTTTGAATAGTAGTTAAAAATTTTGGACGGACTATTTTAATTTTCCTATGATTGAATTTAACGCGGGGCACAGACACAGTCTCAATCCTATAGGAACTTGGTGACGCCTTTTGGGCGTGCAGACAGTCGGGTAAGCCGGTTTGTCTGCGGCCTGGTCGGGACTCTGGATTGTCAGCAGCTCCTAATACTACTCTGCCGACTAATTAACAGGCTATGGGCTATGCTGCAGGAAAGCAGGGCGGCGCCATCCCGAGTGGGGTGGACACCATCCCTGCCTAAAAGACCAGGCTTGCCCTCGAATATTCTATAGTTGTCAATATAGCCCACATGATTTTCGTTACACCACTCAGACATCCAACGGTTTAACGCCGCGGACGCTCTAAACTTTCCACTTTTGCCGCGAGGGAGGTGACTAACTGTCACCTATTACAAATGCTATTATGCTATCAGCGGCGAAAGGGGCTAAACTAAACATGCCACACTCCGAACAGGCAAACAAACCAGCACCAGCCATAGATAAATCAAAAAACTTACCGCGTTTAGCCGAAATTTAGGAACTTACGCTAGCAGTTTGTCGTTGTGGCAGGAACAAGCAGTTTCTCGCCTCGACTGTGGAAAAACTACCTGTGAAAGTGGTCTAGGAAGGCAACAGTTAGGAACTGTAGGGAAATAGTAATTACAAATTAGAAAATAATCGTAAAGTGAGCGTAATCGTAAGATCAGAAAAAACACTCCACAGCAGCGTCAGCAGGTAGCAGCGCCAGCAGGTAGCAGCGTCAGCAGGTAGCAGCGTCAGCAGGTAGCAGCGTCAGGGGCAGACTGCACAGAACGGGCCGGAGCCGCGAGACGTGAAACACCGGATGGACCCTGAGCGATAGGGGAAGCGCGAGACGGTAAGAAACCGGACTAATCCGCCGAACAACTTTGAACGGGCCTAGGTAGCGAGGGACCAGCTTTTTTGTACCCCCACGGACCAGCAGGTCCTTTGCTGACAGTCAGACCCTCTGCCAAGGACCCTCAGCATTGCGGCGGTAAGTAGCAGAGGCCACCAGCAGGACCTTGTGAGCCTTCCGCCAGGCCAGACGACAATGCCGAACCAAAGCCCTAGCCCCCGGCACCGCCACCTCGGCCTCCTGGTCAGCGAACATAGGCGGACCATAGCCAAAGAGAACGGCAACATTCCCAAGGTGGAGTTCCACAGCGTGTTATGGCCGTACTCAGCCCAGATGAGCTGATCGGAGGAGGTGTTGGACGAGGCCAGGCATCTAAGGGTCTGTTCCAGATCCTGGTTCATGTGCGCTGTCTGGCTGTTGGTTTTGTGGTGAAAGCCAGAGGGCAGACTAGCCTTGACCCAAGAAGGCACCCCAGAAACGGCTGGTAAATTGTGGGCCCCTGTCCGAAACCACGTCCAGGGGGAAACCATGACTACGTACGACGTTGTTAAGAAACAGAGACGCTGTTTCACTGGCCGAGGGGAGCTTAGGCAGCGCCACAAATTTAGCAGCTTTAGGAAATCGGTGAACTATGACGAGTATAGCAGTATTGCCATGAGAGGGGGGTAGCTCGGTAACAAAGTCCATGGACACATGTGTCCAGGGTCTGGAGGGAATGGGGAACGGATGCAACAGACCAACGGGCCATGCCCACGTCGCCTTGCCCCTGGCGCGTTTGAGGAGAAGGCTCACGAGGCGCATGTCTAATAGACTGCCCAGCCTCAGCCACGCTCTGAAGTTGTTCCGCTATCTGGCTCAGCGCCTGATCGTGACTTCCCAATAACTGGCCCTGCCTAACCAGCGTGCCTCTCAAATCATCTGCCCCACGAGGCACTGCTCGATCCATGTTTTGGCTGAATCGTTCTGTAACGCGGTGAGTCACAGAAAACGAGACCACTGCGTAATAACTCGGGGAATGTGTGGACCAAAGTGCCGGCTCACACAACAGAATAAATAATAGCTCGCCAACAAGCGAGACAACCCAAAAAACCCCAAGACAGAATGAAGGGAAAAAACGCGGAAAAACGTTGCATAACTGAAAACAAACTCGACCGCAGACGTACGGGAGCAGACAAAGAAATAAACTGAAAAGATGCGGAAAACTCAATGCGTAAAAAATAAGGAAACCAAAAGATGCCAGGGGAAGTAGCGAACAGAAATAAACGTGGAAAAACATTGCGTAACTAAAAACAAACTCGACCGCAGTCGTACGGGAGCAGACAAAGAAATAAACTGAAAAGACTCAACGCGTAAAAAATAAGGAAACCAAAAGATGCCAGGGGAAGTATCTGGCTCGCTGGCAAACGCCGCAACAAACTGAAAACCCTTCCCAAAACAAAAGCTAACTGGACAGGAAGAAGACAGCGGGAGGAAAACTTGAGGGAGGGAATTCTGGGAATTCTGGGAATTCAGGCTGGGCTATTCCAGGCAACCAGCTAAAGTGTTGAGGTGGAGTCCCCGGGTCGCTGCCAAGCAAGGGTTCAATCACGCCGGTGATTTGTGCATGGTGGATGTGTGTGTGTAGGTGGGTGCATTGATATTGAAAAACAATGCAAGACAAAGACACCCCAGCATGGATTACCCAGAGATCAAAAAGAAAATGGCACTTTTGTTCCAGACTGGCATGACGTGGGGCCACAATGATGACGTGCGTGGGCACTGATGTCTGGGTGTTGGGCTTCTTGGGGATCTGTAGGGCAAACTATTGCATGTGATGCAACGTCATTCCAAACTGGCCAAATTCATGCTTGAAGCCTGCAGTCATTTGTTGCTATTAAACATTAAACATAACCCACATTTTTATAATGTAGAGTTATCGACTGCAGTTTGTTCGGTGGGTCGACGCGCTGTGGAGGTTTTGCAGCTTCCACATCGCCATAGCACGAAAGGGCTATTTTTCTATTGCCTTTTCAAAGTGGTTCACTTCCCCTCCGCCATTAACAGCGTGAAGTGCTGAGACGTGCCTCGGTCTGAAAGAAAGAGATTGTTTTACGCGAATAAATGCAGACAGAGCCAAGAGCGCTGTTGTTTTAACCTGACTCCTGAATGGCCTCTGTGCTCTGTTCAGTACTGTTTCAGTACTGTTTCAGTCGCAACCTGTATTCATACAGCAGACCACTTTGTCAGATCTCCAGGGAATGAACAGCAAGGGTTATTCACTGTGTTTATTGAATGGGTGTGTGTTGGTCATTTTTGTCCTGATGATTCATAAGCCACTTAGGCTAGATTTATTAGAATGGTGTTGTGCGTCTGTTGTAATGTAGCATGTATTACAATACAAAGGTAGTTGGCCTCTCCTAGCTTTGTGTTTCACAAAGAAATTATACTCAGGTTCATTATTTGAATGAGCCTGAGCAAGTTTGAACTTGATTTGATAGTGATATCATCTTGAATGGTGAATACATTTAAAAAACTGTATCCCGGTTACAAGCACAACGCTACTCTGCCAGCCCGTAACGGAAGGGACACGGACGACGCCGTCCAGCACTGAGAGCCTCTTACTCCTGACACACTGTGTCCTCCGCCCACGCTTCACCTGCCCTCTCCTACCGCTGGATCATGGGAACAAGAGCTCGAAGCTGTGAGCGCACAGCTCAAGACGACAGTCTGCCGGCGGGTCTTCTGAAGGTGGAGCTTCCACTCTCAGAGGATTTTGCACCGGAACTTGGCTGCATACTGAAGCAACGTTCCTGAATTTAACACCCCACCACACACACACCCCCACACCGCCGGGCTCGGCATCAGCACCACGTCCTTTACTGCCGAGGATGTGAAGCGGTGTAGCCCCACACCTGTGTGCCGTTCTAGCCCTCACTGCAAGGGAAGAGACACAGTGGTCGTGTTGGCGTCTGCGCTGTGCTACAGGGCTTCCTGGAGATGGTACACAACCACACACTCTGTTTCCTGCACCTTCGCTTGCAACTGCGTTTGGATGAAGTGTGTGGGCAGAAATGTTGGTTCCAGGGAACAGGTTGTAACACTGTGGCCTGACCAAATCCAAAATTGTTTTTTGATTTTTACAAATCACTCATTGGCTTCGCCAAAAGAGGACACGGCGCTCCTGACATTAGTGCACAATCTCACTTTCTAGCAATGAATGCATCCCCATACTATAAAATCACTCGCTGGTAAAAGATCCTGGGAAACGGCTAAATTCGGCTGAAAAGACTCACTCACCGCTTTGACCCAAATGAGGCTTTCTGCTCCTGGAACTTCAGAATCTTGTGCTCATGGTACACTAAGGTCTGGCATCTCGACAGCACACCATGACAGTGCTTGCACTTCTCACAGGCTTGTGTTAAACTTGTGTTCGTCACTTCATATGCATCAGAGGTTCATATATGTCTCACGTACGTCATTATCAGAGAGGCACTCTTAAACTCTTGTTTTATGTCAAACTCTTTGGCTTTCGTTCTCAGAAATCTACAAAGTCTGAAAATTTACTGCAGTTGCAAAGAGATAGAAGGACTGTTTTGGACAGAATGGGGTTCCTATGACAGGGATTTACATTTACATTTACGGCATTTAGCAGACGCTCTTATCCAGAGCGACTTACAAAAGTACTATGTGTTCAGTCAGAATATGCATCTCTATCTAGTATAAACAGGTTTAAGTCCAAACTACTTGAGGTCAAGCACTGCCATAAACCGTTGCTAGTGCTGATGCCTAGAAAGAAGACAACAAAATATAAGATTAGACACAGTGCAATACCTAGCCAGACTGAAATACCTACAAGACTACATGCAGTATAAGTGCAATACTTAGCAAGTGTTCCTAAAGATAAAGTGCAATTACGCTTAATACCAATGCTTCAGTGGATTAGTGCTTATAAGTGCTTTACAAAGAGATGGGTCTTCAGTCTGCGTTTGAAAACCGCGAGAGAGTTCGCTGTTCGGACAGCCAGTGGAAGTTCGTTCCACCATCTGGGTGCCAGGACAGAGAAGCATCTTGTCGCGTGTCTTCCTTGAATCTTGAGGGATGGCGGGTAAAGCCGAGCCGTACTTGAAGCGCGAAGGGCTCGGGATAGATGTTTGTTTGGGATAGTGTTTAACCACAAGCCATTCACGGCTGTTTGTGCTAATTCTAAGGACAATCGTAGCAATGTCGATCATAATATAGCTAAACGTTTTATATGCAGATTGATTTGGGACCGTTACCTTGGAGGTGTGTGTGTCTGCACATGTGCACGTGTTTGTGTATGTGTGTGTGTGCATGTGTGCACGTGTTTGTGTGTGTGTGTGAGTGTGTGTGCCTCGCCCTATATTCTCTGGGTCTTTTTCTCATAGGGAGCAGCCCATTTTCAGCACCCGAGCACATGTGTTCCAGATCGATCCGGCCACCAAGCGCAACTGGATTCCGGCTAGCAAGCATGCTGTCACCGTCTCCTTCTTCTACGACGCCAATCGTCATGGCTACCGCATCATTAGTGTGGGAGGCACCAAGGTGAGCCAGTGTTTGCGGTCTGGTTCCTCTACCTACATGGTCACTGTAGATAGGAGAGCGCGCACGACCGTGTGACACGAATTCTGTGATTTTTGTTCTTCCTTTTTAAGTAATGAACATTTTATCTGGTTTGGACTACAGTCAGTGACTTCAGTATCAGCTGGAAAGAGAGACGCATATCACACTTGTGCCACCATTAATCAGCTACCTGTTCCTATGAAACAAATTTTTAAATGTAATATGCACATTAAAACTTTGATAGCTACCTAGACTGATTTAATGTATAAAATTCACTTCCCCTGATATACTTCTCTGGAGAGGTTTATGATGTATAAATTCAAATCCTGATGGGGTTCCTAGCTTGGCTCATCAGCAGTGTTTAGACACACCTCAGACTGTGGCACAACATCAGCAGTGTTTAGACACACCTCAGACTGTGGCACAACATCAGCAGTGTTTAGACACACCTCAGACTGTGGCACAACATCAGCACTGTTTAGACACACCTCAGACTGTGGCACAACATCAGCAGTGTTTAGACACACCTCAGACTGTGGCACAACATCAACAGTGTTTAGACACACCTCAGACTGTGGCACAACATCAGCACTGTTTCACCTCAGACTGTGGCACAACATCAGCAGTGTTTAGACACACCTCAGACTGTGGCACAACATCAACAGTGTTTAGACACACCTCAGACTGTGGCACAACATCAGCAGTGTTTAGACACACCTCAGACTGTGGCACAACATCAGCAGTGTTTAGACACACCTCAGACTGTGGCACAACATCAGCACTGTTTAGACACACCTCAGACTGTGGCACAACATCAGCAGTGTTTAGACACACCTCAGACTGTGGCACAACATCAGCACTGTTTAGATACACCTCAGACTGTGGCACAACATCAGCAGTGTTTAGACACACCTCAGACTGTGGCACAACATCAGCACTGTTTAGATACACCTCAGACTGTGGCACAACATCAGCAGTGTTTAGACACACCTCAGACTGTGGCACAACATCAGCACTGTTTAGACACACCTCAGACTGTGGCACAACATCAGCAGTGTTTAGACACACCTCAGACTGTGGCACAACATCAGCACTGTTTAGATACACCTCAGACTGGCAGCATCGTTGTAGTAAGCATAGCCCCGGACCCAGAGCCCACACCTCTGTAGATACCAGAATTAGCGTTAAATAGTGTAAAAGCGTTTGGTCTCCCTGCGTTCCTAAACTGGATGAAACGGACCTGATATGTTGTTAAATCGATGCCAGTCGATGGAGCGAGTCAGGTGTCCTGAGGCTCGACCGGCTCGAGGAGCTGCTCTGATGAGGGTCGGAGGTGATGATCACCGAGGAGAGAGCAGGCGATCGTGAGGAGAACACGTACGCAGACCACGATGGGGATGTGTTTGGTTCAGGCTTGTGGCTGTGAGAGGAAGAGAGCTCAAGTCAAGGCATTCTTTGTGACAAACACTCACGGAAGGTCTTATTTTAATGGCTTTTTTTTTTCTCGGTGTTTTATTTTGTTGCTTTTTTTCTCGACGTGGTATTTCACATGACATTTCCTTCCCTCTTTTATGTCGGAGTGACTCACTATTGTTTGCTGGGTGCTCTTTATTTTCGACGGTTCTGCAGTAAAACATGAAACCGCCTGTAGTATGAACTCCACTGCCAGCCGTTCTCAGATTATTATTACGACGCCTGCGTGTTTTGCCTTTATTTGCTGGTGAAATCCTCCTTTTGCAGAAGCCCAGCTGTAAATGTCTGGTCACATGTTTGCAGTAACTGACAAAACATTCACAATAAACCTTTGTTTTATAGGAGAATTAGTTTTGCAGGAATTAATGTCCAACAGGAACGCTGACTGTTTTAGACGCATTCCGCGGGCCTGTTACTGCCATGGATTTCAGCAACAGTATCTTGTTTTGTAGATAGGAAGACTACACTCATTCCATTTAATGAAAAGGATCCAGTGAATCTCTGTTCTGTGGTCAAGAACAGGGAGCATGTGTACATATGTACCTCTACTGAAAGTTAATGTCAGTGTTAGTAATGGAGTGTCATGAAGAAAGTTGTTTGGGGCTGAGGAAGTGAAATAAAGGTCTCCTTTCAAGGTTCGTGTGGTTGCATCCCACCACCCGAAGCTCTGGTTGGTCCTGGATTATAAGAGCTTACTGGGCCATTTGCAACCCCCAGCTGGTTTGAAATTGACCCACATCCTAATTCCACCATGACATCACAGCCCAGTTCCACGATTCGTCGGCCTGCCGTTGTGGAAATCTAGTCATATGACCCCTCGTACCCCTGACATGAGGAAATCAGGGAGGGATGGAGAGATATATACGTGTGAGCTGTATTTTATTCCCAAATGTATTTTTGGTTTTGCGTTGGCTGAGGAAGAAAAGGCAGGATGCCTCTTTCTGTCTGACATGATGGACTTTGTGTTTCTACATGTAAGGACAGGTTTTCTAATTACATGTCAGTGGTCTTCCTGATATCAAAGACACCAGATGGTGACAGAACTGACAGCCCACCTTTTAAACAGAAGCCCAGTCGTCCTGGTTCTGTTTGGGCTCCTCCGAGCCACCACACGGGCTTGGCTGCAGCCAGGTCTCCAGTGCCGTGCTCGTGAGAGGAGCAGGTCCAGAAGCCCAACAGTGTTTCTGGAGCGGTTTGTTCCATGTTTCTGCCTCACTGCCAAGCTGACACTTATTTGCAACCCAAAAATATGCCACCCCACAGCGATCCCGTGATCAGAGGCCACTCACGACAAATGAGTAGATGGGTAGATGATTGTGCACGACTGCAGATAGGTTTCTTGGTTCCAGCAACGCTCCTGTGCTCTTAAACAATACACGTTTCTAATAAAGTGGGTAAAACACGGTGCCTTTCCTCCTGTTGTGGGATACTGACTCATAACCCCATACTGGTTAATTCCCACAGGCTATCATCAACAGCACCATCACTCCCAGTATGACGTTCACCAAGACGTCTCAGAAGTTTGGCCAGTGGGCAGACAGCAGGGCGAACACGGTCTACGGCCTGGGCTTTGCCACCGAGCAGCAGCTTAACCAGGTAACAGACACGCTCCTCAGGTCTCAGGCCTGTGGTCCCAGTGGATAATCACATCGGCCCCCTGTCCGAGTCTGACCCAGGATCAGCAAACGCCCTGCCTCTACAGGCGTGGCCCCAATTCGAGCCCGATCCAAGATCGGCGGCGAGCAGAAAGACGGCTCAGTGCAGCCCTCTCTCTCCGCACAGGCCAGCTTTTATTGCACATGGAAACTTGATTTGAATAATTTGCTCTCTGCTGTTGCAGCGATATTAAAATGGGGAGCAAATTTGATTTCAGTTAACATCATTTATTGGTGCATCAGTTATAATGCCATTTAGGTGATGTGGTTACCCCGAGCAAAATGACAGATGATTGTGAGAAGGTCACAACAACAGTAAGAGAGGTTTACCTGCTTAAGGTTGTGGTTCTGGCAACGCTACCCTGTTACCAGTAATATGGTGTCATGGTTACTAGTAATATGGTGTCATGTCTGTTGACGGGCACCTGTTTTTTGTTGTAGTTCGCTGAGCGCTTTAAAGAGGTGAAGGATGCGACCCGGCTGGCACGAGAGAAGTCTCAGGACAAGATGGAACTGGTCAACCCTGCCTTAAATATCGCAGCCCCACAGGTGGGCGTTCCCTCTCTCTCTCTCTCTCCCTCTCTCTCTCTCTTTATCTCTCTCAGATTCCTCAATTCATGTTTAAGCCACCGTGACCTTTTTCTCTTTCCGATCGTGTGAATTTTTTTAACTTTTGTTTTACAGGAGCAAATCTATATCGTAGCAGGATTGTCAGTGTTCTGGAGATCATTTCTAGGTCTGTGATACAGACAGCGCTCTGAAGGCATGACACAGTTTATTCAGGCTACATAAGACTCAGGCCTTGGGCATTTTGAAAAAAAGGTTTAATCTTCTCTAAATATGACACTAACATTTAGAATGTAATTATTTTAGAGAAGAAATGTGACGGCTCGACTCCGTTTTGAATCGCTGCGCGAGGCTTCAGAAGGATATTTTTCCATGCGATGCTATTTACAAAGGCATGCTGAAGCTCCGGCTTTGAACGACAACCTATGCCTCGGAGACACAAGACCGCTGATGTGGGATGAACTCTCTGTTCACAAGTGCAGCTTTTCCTAGCCAATCATAGCCAGGTAGGCGGCAGACGGGGACATGTGTGCGGATTGGTATATGGCTCCACAGCGGACAGCATGTTGGTTATAAAACCCCCAAATAGTGGGTCAGGGCTGATGGTGAGCATGCTTCATTTGGAAATGCGCATGTTTAATTACCGGTGACAGAGAAAAGACTGGCATGCTGAGGCCAGACCCATCCTGTCGTAATTAAGACGTTTAAAGCGTGTGTGTTTGACAGATAAAACCTAAGGTGGTGTTTCTCAGAGGGATACACTAGCTGTCCAGGCGTAAAGGTTAGGTGGGAACTTTCTGATGGACAAGTGTTTTGGAGCCGTCGCCAGCCAGTCAGGCACTGCTATATATAATTCCAAATTAAATTTCCCAGTAAGCAGACGTGCTCGCAGACGTCCGAGCGTCTGTCCCGAGACGGCTGAAACCCGACCCAGCCCACGGCAGAGGTGAGGGTTGGCGTAAAGCAGAGATGGAGTACGAGAGGAGAGGAGAGAAAGATGAGCTGGGTCATTCATCTCCATGGGAAGAGGGAGGATAAATAGGGCAGAGATAAAATTATCCGGCTCGGCTCGCGCTGTCTGCCGGGCTTTTCAGGCCAGCGGAACGCTCCGGAGCAATTAAGCAATCAGCCAATCAGCAGGTTTCTGCCGTGGCGCGGTTAATGGCCGCTGTCGCTCTGGATCGCGGGGCTTCCTACGTGTTCTGTTTCGCCCTACGGCTTTGCCAAGCGGTCGCCAGGGCAACCGAGACGCCTGACTGCAACCGGCGTTGCATGTAAAAGGCGTTGGCGTGCACCGCCAGACTGAAACACTCGGAGATTCGTTTTAACATCCTTGTTCTTTCTCCTTTTCCCCACGTTGCCTTCTGGATTTCTGCAGTTCTCACAGGTGAGTAACGCATGTGTCACGTATGGGATTAAGGAGCATGGTGGGTTGTGTCCTGTTCGTTGCCTGGTTACCCAGCAGGTCAGCTAGGACAGGAACTCACAAACCCTCGGGTCCCCTCTCAACTAAAAGAGCCCACGCTACACTGCGTCGCACTGTGCCGCCTCCCGCCTCCGTCCCCTGACGTGACGTTGCTCACACTCAGATTTCACAAATCACCAGTTGTCCAATTCACACATTACCAGCATTAGCTGGACTGTCAGTTACCTTTTACACCTGAGCTGAAACGTTGTCCTCTCTGGACACTCGTGCCTTCTTAGCCAATCACATCTCTGGCAGTTACTGCGCCAATTAAAAGACGGTCTGGTTTAGTCCATCATGCGTGACCCTGGCACTGCGACCGGCTGTTTAAACTCTTGCATGATCATCTATCTTTGTGTGTGTGTGCACTGAACAGACTCTGTCCAGTTCTTGTTGCAGGACCTGTCCGACGAGCTCCAGTCGCCCCCGGTGATGTGCGTGAACGGGCCGGACGACAAGCTCTTCAGGAGTCAGAGTGCGGACATCACGCTGTCCTCGGAGAAGGAGCGCATCAAGAAGATGCTGTCTGAGGGGTAAGAGCGCAGTGGACGGCGACGCGTGACACGCACGTGGAAACGCGGCACACGCGGCACGCCACAAAGCACTGACTGTCCTCGGGACCACCGAGAGCGCCGTGAGCCCCCTCCTCTTCCTCATCTTCCTCCTCCTCCTTCCCTAGCACTCCCCCCCCCACCTATGAAAGTGGCTGGGAAGCTCATTTTTCCCCGCAGTGGGGAGGGCAGGGCGAGTAGCCATTACAGCGTTGAGTCACGCTTAAGTGCTGTATCCAGTGCACTTCTGAGTGTGAACACTGGCACAGCGAGTCTTTCACCCCCCCCCCCCTCCCTCCCCCCCTCTGTCCTTTATTGGCCACTGGTGCTCTTTTTTTTTCCTAAGTGTTGCTATGGTGAGTCTACGAATAATAAAATGCAACAAGACGGTGAGGCTTGCATGGGGCCCACTTTCCTTCAACGCCTTGGCCTATTTCAGGGATTTCTGAGCAGGGAAAATGTCTTCTGTGCCCCCCCGTTCGATTGCACAGCAGATTTGTGAAATCTTATGAAACCTCAAACAATGTCTGTGATTTGTGATCCCAGACTGAGAAATGTTGCTATTGGTCAACCGTAATAAGGTTGTTTCTTCCTGCATGAAACATCTTGTTTCAAAGATCTTTTAAAATGTCTTTGCTTTGGTCCGTATTTGTATAAATGCCACTGGAATTCTCTTGGGGGCATTTCTGTTCGTTTCAGATTACCACATATATGACGCTACATTAATTTCATATTAGCCATGAAGGATATGAGGATGAATTAGCCCTCCATTCCTAACAGGGATTCCTTTGAAAATTTACTGAAAACCCGCTCCAAAAAATCGTCCCTGAGAACAAGCGTCATGTCACCCCAGCATGACACACATGCTGTGGAACACGTGAATGAATTCCGCTTAATTACATTTGAAAGCAGCTCGAGGGAGCCTCATTAATGTGGCGTCGGTTCCCGCGAGCCCTGACTGAACGTGGCGCCGACCCATTCCCCCCCACCTGCAGCTCTATCTGCGAGATGAACCTGGAGGCGGAGCTCTTCACCCTGCAGGACAGCAACGCTAAGCTGGTGGCGGCGCTTCACGAAGCCAACGCCAACGTGGAGCAGTGGAAGAAGCAGCTGGCCGCCTACCAGGAGGAGACGGACAGGCTGCGCGAGCAGGTGAGTCGCCCCCCAGCCACTCAGACGCGCCCGGGCTGGGTTCACGTGACCCGACCCGAGCACACGCCTGTACCGGTCACGTGTTCCAGACAGGCCGAGAATGGGGAGAACCCCGTTCTAGGCCAGACAGACAGCCCCGTGCAAACCCACGGGCCAATCCAAAATGACAGCCCAGTCCAAACTGCAGCAAACAGCAGGCAGACGCCCGATCCATACGTCTGTCTCTCACTGTCTATTTCTGTGTACTGTGTATTTCATCCAGAGGCCACTAACCTGTTTAATCAAAACGAAAGCCTCAACTCATAGTCCTAGACAACAAAATTACAAATTCACACAATCACCTTAATCAAGTCCTAACATGCTTGCCTTTCTTCACTTAAATGGAGAGAATTGAAGTTAAAAATATCTTTGGGCTACAGTATTTGTTTATCTCTCTGTGACTCATTTTCAAAGCTCAGCATAGACAAGCTCATTTACCAGAGACTGGTGACGTGATGTGAGATCAGACCAGTAGCTTAATAAACGAACACTGACAGTCGTGCAACATGCAGAACGAATCTGAATCCCTATTGATTTCTAAATTTTAATGAATTAGAATATGAATAATAACTAAAAGAGTGATCATGTTTTATACTGCATTCAGTTAATGTTGGCTGAGGTTGAGGGTGGGGTTGTGGGTGAGAGGTACTGGTGTTGCCTCCCTCACTACAGCTGGTTTACTTACTCTGCTGAGCGGAGGCAAATTGGACTACAACCAGACTGGAGTAGATTCCAGCCTCACGGTCTGCCACCAGCACATACTTGCCAACTTTCCTCCAGTAAGGTTTCTGATTGGTTAACAAATCTGTCACTGTCAAGGCTGGCCATCATGATTGGATGGCCTTGGAGCTCACCAGTCCAATCAGTGGGGTTCCTGCCCAGCTTCACTGAAATGGGATGACCTCAGATTATTGGCAGGATTTCTGCTGCAGTCTGTTTCCAGACGGGTGGCTAATGGCATTCTAGTTCCTCTGATATTTGAGAAAGTCTGAGTACCTGGTGCAGCTCATAAAGTCATATACTCCATAATGGCCTGTCAGAGGAAGACTGTGATATTCTGAACTCTGTAGACTCAGCAGAGGAAATGAGCAGATGATGAATCCATGACGTGCACGTTTCATTATGAGGCCACCAGCGCCAACAGGCTTGTTACCTCTCAACTCACTTTGGATAACATGAGGAACATGTTGGTGACATTGTTTATCCCCCTCTACCCCCCCAAACTCTCTCACACCCACACACACACACACACACCTGATGTCGATCTGGAGCTGCTGTGGATCAATGTTCATAATGAACTGTCAACCTTAGATGTGCAATATTCTGCCTCATCTTTGCTCATTGGAAAACCAACAAGGGCAGACGAAGTCTGGTGATCAAGTATCTCTCCCTCTCCCTCTCTCTCTCCCTCTCTGGTATGAATCAGGCGACCAGGTGGTTGAAAATGGTTCATGTCTCATGGGACAGAAGAGGGAGAGTGAGAGACGGAGAGAGCTAGAGAAAGAGAGAGTAGGGTTTGTAGGACAGTTCTATCCTACTTTCAATGGCCTAGTTAGGAGAAATGAAAAATCACTAAGGGGATCTGGTGCCCCTCGTTCAGAGGGTTTTTTTTCCTTCCTTTGCATGTTTCAGTTAAAAATAAGACATCCTTTGCAAGTTGTCCTTTTACATTTTACCATAATCCTGTAATCCTGTGCATGCATGTAGATACACACACGTATACACACACGTGGGCGTGGCCGCACTGCAGGAGGGTGGCTGTGTTGGCAGTGAAGGGTGGGTGCAGGTGGGGGTACAAGTGCAGCAGAGGGGGGGGGGCCTGGCAACCTCCACCATGATGGATGGCGTGTACCTGCCCCAGCTCAGTCCTGCACTGCCTCGAACCCCCACCCAGCAAGGACCAAAGAAGTGTTAGGATCTCACAAAACAGACAGGAAGTCACCATTTTATCACATACATATACTTTCACTTCTTGTGGGATTTTCTGTTTGCCCATGACTGAGCTGTTTTACATAATTAAAACATGGCGTTCATTCCTTCAGTTGGTGGAACACATCTTAATTGTAGACAATAAAAAAGGGTTTTGTGCTGGTTGTGGGTTTTATGGCCCTGACTTTGTGCTTGATGCATACGTAAGTAAACTGAAGACTGTATGGGAGTGTGTAAGTAATCAAGGAAGTCAATGACTCATTACATATCCTGCATATTTCTCCTAAATTATATTTTAGCAAGGAGACCATTTAACTATAGAGTACACTTACTTTAGTATCGGTAAGCATATGGCGAGCCCAGGAGTGGGGTTGACAGTTTTTACACAAACGTACAAACTAAGAGCTCTTGAGGTGCAATGGAGGGGGAGATCCTTCATATTAAGGTCATGGTCTGAGGCAGCTCAGACGTGCCTGCAGTGAACTTGTTACGGTGCCCAGAGTTGTGTGGCTCGAACGTCTGGTGTACAAAAGGACGCAACACAAATGGAAACCAAGACACCGCGCCAGTAGTTTTAGTCCAACTATACAACACAATTTAGGGGTATAACATTGGGATAGGCTTGTGCCAAAATAAAACAATCTAATCCCCTAACTTCCCTAAAAAAAACAAAAACCAGTTCAATCTTCCCTAAAAACCTACGAAGCTTGCGTTTGGTGGTCGGCACGTTTACGATTACAGGTCGCACACGTCAGTTTCCTACCTCTTTGCCTAAATAAACTACCGTTGCTTTTCCAAATTCGCACTTTGCCAAATTAGAGAAGCATCATGTAAACGTTTAAACACTGCCTCCAAATTTTCCAAGTGCTCAGACCAAGTATCCGAATAAACTACATCATCTAGATAGGCTTCGCACTTGGGCAACTCACTCAACACGCGATTCATTAATCGCTGAAATTATGCAGGAGTGTTTTTCATGCCAAAGGCCATAACCGTATATTGCTCGTGGCAAGGGAAAACCATCTGATCGAGTAACAGCATTTAACTTACGATAATCGTTAGAAAAACGAGATGTACCATCGGGTTTAGGAATGAGAATACAGGGCGAACCGCATGGACTGGTACTCGGGATGGCAAAACCGTTCTCCAATAAATACTTAATTTCAGCTTGCACACATGCGCGCTTCACGGGACTATACTCGATATGCCATGTTGCTTTACAGGAGGCTGGCTACCAACCTCAGTGTCGAACAATCTCAGTGGTACGTGTGGGAATATCAGAAAATAAACCATGATATGGGTAATCAATGTTTTAATGTTGAAACTCTTTGGACTCCAGATGTGACAAAACTATCCAAATCTTGTAATACCGCAGTTTGGTAAACGCACAAACACCGATCCTTCAACAAATTCAGGGGTCCTCCAACCATATGACCAAAAACCAACTTAGCAGGGCTAAAACCAAACGACTCTTGAACGTTTTCACGAACAGCGAATGAAACCAAAAGATACACCTTCATCCCAATCTCGAACTGTCGACAGACAGTATTTTCGCAACATCGCTTTAAAAGTTTGATGAAACCCACGCCTTGCAACTCTGGATGGTACGCAGTCGAAACCTTGTGTTTTAAAACCTGAGCAAAAACATTGGACATAGAAACAACCCAGACCAAAAGTAGGCTCAAAACCCTACTGGCCAGCCCTTAGGAAAAGAGGACCGCGTGGTGGACCGGAAAACGACACACCACGGGCCACCAGAACCAGAGCAGGAACTCTTTAAAAAGGGCACCCAATTTAGGAGGTAGCCAATCAAGGTCGCCACATCGTCACAGGGAAGCGTCACATGTCCTCCATCTCGTTTTCTTACGTTGCCCTCTGGCAAGTGTTGCCAATTCCTCAGTAAGGAAAGTAGCTATTGGCTACTTTGAACATGAACGCTGAACAAATTAACAACTTCTGTTGCCTTTGAAATAGGCAGACACTTCTCAAAATAACTTCATGACTTTAATACTTTGTATAAACAAATTTTACGTAAATTACATTTTTTTTGTATTTTTTTTGCCGTGTTGTTAAATGTTAGCAATAGAGTAGCAGTTAGCAGGAACTGTAGATACGGGGCGGGGTCAGTCAGCGGCGGCTTTGGGCATGCGCAGTTCGTTTGCAGTGTGGACGTGGAGCGGTGTGGGTCTGTGAGACTACACTGTGAGTGTTGTGGGACGGGGCTCACGGCAGCACCCGCTGCTCGCTGAGGACAGTAACTGAAGAGCATGAGTGTTCATCTCAAAAGTCTCCAAAAGGCTCCAATGAAACCACAAAAAGTCGCTAGATTAAAAAAAAGTCACTAAATATAGCGACAAAGTCGCTAAATTGGAAACACTGCCCTCTGGTGGATAGCCTGTAAGACAAACCGCTAGCACAAAAAAAAACCGAACATAACAGAACTCAAGCTGACAGGGCAGAAGGTTCAGACCATGACATAAGATGTAGGTTTTTTTTTTTAGACCAGTGCTAGAATGTTCCTTAAACTCTGGGTGACCAGAGGACCATCTTCAGTGGCTTAACATCATGGAGTGTGTGCTGGTGTGTTTGTGAAGGTGGCAGAGTTGGAGGCCCATGGAGTCCATGGACCCAGCGATATTTTGAAAGACGAACTCACGCAGTCCCTGGAGGAACTGGAAGCCTTACTAAAGGCCAAAGATGAGGTAAGGTGGAATCTTCGGGCCTGTTTCAGTGGAGAGGGTCTCACCCTTCGCGTCATTCTGCCTCCCTATTCGGTCACGGACAGATCCAACTGTGCAGCTGTGTTTGTGTTTCAGGAAATCCGTATTCTCCAGGCGAAGAAGTCAGACTTCCACGAGATGGAGCAGGAGAGAGAGGAAGCTATTCACAGGCTGCAGGTGAGCACTGCATCTCAGCTACAGAACCCGACATAGAACCCACAGAATGCATTACACAGAAACCTGCCCTGTCATGGTTCTCAAAAGCTAGCCAACAGGCAGAGTAGCTCCTTTTAATGGTTCTTTCCACAATTATTAGTTTTTGATCGTGTTCCCACCCACTTTTTGTCGTTTGAAAGAACAGACTCAGCAGTCATGCACTAGGATAGGTTCAAGCCTGGAGAATAACCTAATGTCTCTAAAACAGGTGGCATTAGCAAAAGGCACTTCAGATCCAGGAGATGCGAGGACATTAGAGAGACGTGTGATTTTATATCGCCCATTTAACTAATTCCACCTGCTGCTGGGAGCTGATGAACACAGGAAGTCTGGGCCAAAATGGCCGTTCCTTCTGTGGCACCGTGGTCGTGAGCAACCGGGCCGTGCACGGACCTTGATGTCGCGCGTCTTTCTTCAGGAGCTGGAGATGCGGAACGTGGACCTGGAGCGGCGCGTTCAGGGTGCGGAGCAGAGCTTGGCCTCCACGCTGGAGGAGCGCGACCGCACCGACAGCGAGGTGCAGCGCGTCGTCCAGATCCTCGACGTCAAGATCTTTGACCTCAACGACCTTCGGCAGAGCCTGGTCAAGCTGCTCGAGAAATAGGGCCGGCGCAGGGGAGCTGCCCACGGGAGGGCGGACCACGGGGGGAGACGGCCGCCGCACGCACCTTTAGCTCAGCGCCACGCCGCTGAAGGGGGGAGGGAGAAACACACTCGACGCGACGGGCGTTCAGAAGGCGCCACATTGCAACACGTAGCATAGCTCTGCTTTCCAGATAGATCAGCGAAAGGGCTGGGGGCCACACAACTTTGTTTTGCTGTTTTCTCATCGTTTTTTTTTTTCTTTCCCTGTTTGCACTCGGTTACATTTTACAATGATAACAGTCTAGCAATAAAGCAATCAGTTTAAATGACTAAGTTTGGGGGGGTGGGGGCTATTTTTGATACGTCGAGTGAAGCATGGCAGAACGTCTCCTCCCAGCAGCCGAATGCGAATGTAATGAGGCGGATTAGAAGTAACGTTAAGTTGCATTATATTAAGTTGTAGATGTAAACAATGCACACTTTATGGATATATCAATAGTTGAATTAATGAGTGGTATGGTACTATTTACAAAATATTTTATTTTTAAAAATAAATGGCATAGATTAACATAAAAGCAGAGGTGGCACGTAACAGCTGTGGGTGTTTACGCTGAGCATGGAGCAGACTCACTTCTGACGGACTCACTTCTGTTACAGCGCCGGTTTAGTTTACATGAACTGGGGGAGGTGGGGGGCATAATATTGAGCACTGCCGACTGACTGTACCAAGCGGATTCGATTGCTTTGCTCAGCGGACGGACTGGCGGTGTCAGAGCTGGACACAAAACAAAGCCCAGCGGAAACACCACTGTTCTCCGAGGACGCTACTGTGCCGTCTCCGACGTTTATAAGGTGGGACGTGCCGTCCTGTCTTTTAGGTAGCAGTGGTCACGAATACGGGATTTAGGGACAAAAACGTAGATGCACTCATAGAATTGTACTAATGGGTAGAAAATACAATATACAGTTCATTTGTTACTCTTTAGGTTCCTGTAGATTAAAAATGTCCATAGGAGAGCAGTAGTTAAGTGTAAGTTAAGGCTATTCTTTTGCCCTTGAGGAATGCGAGCTTGTGACTTGGATGGGTGTAGTTCTGTAATTTCCGTGGCTTGCTTTCCCAGCTAGATATAGGGCTTCTAAGTGTTGGTAAGATGTGGTGGCGCCATTGGCCTTGTGTCTCCAAGGCTACGCGACTGTGCTGTTACTTCACTAAAGCTATTCAGATGCGTCCTTCACGAGTTCATGAATGTGAACCCTACTTGACAAAGAAACTGCTTGAAATGAAACTTGAAATGTAGGAAAAACACACACATGCACAAAGGTGTGCGCGTGCGCGTTACAGGGCCTGCCACCTACGTGAACACAAGTCTTAATCTTACAGCGAATGCAAGCAGCGCTAAGTGCAGATGCAGGTGTTGGGTTTAACGCGCAGGGCTGGCCCGTACCTGATGATCACGTGCCACGGATTAACTAAGCAGTCGTGTTGTTTTACATTCCCAACCGGGAGCATGATGCATCGTTGTAGAACAAATTCTAAGAGCACATAAATTGCCTGCAAGATGGTCCTCTTAAGGGACACGGTCACCGGTCTTCAGTTACACATCGGCTCCTTCTGCTTTTAACAGTACGCTGACCTCCTGCTCCTCCGTGAAAGGCCTTATTGTGGTGCAGATGCCAAAGGCTGCTAGCGCTCGGGGGCACAGATGCCCCGTGGTGGCCTGCGAAACACAGCCAAACAGGACTGCACTGTTCTCTTAGTCTTTACCTTGAACTGTGCAAACAATACTGAGCATCTAGAGAAATGTAAAAAAAAATAAATAGATCAGTATACCTGTGCATTGTTTTACACTTTTATGCAGGTACTCTAAATTAGGCATTGTGGCCTGGCCTTGAACACCATCAGTTAACAACTCCGAGGTCCGTTTGTGCCAACCTTCTGCAGTTTGCATTAATAAAAAGAATCTCTGAAATTTTCACGGCTGCCATGAATTTTGTCACCTCATTTCTTTCTAGGAAACGATAGAAAACGCGAGCCGCCCCTGCGATTTTATCAGCCACCAATGAAGACCTTCACACCGAAAATCCTTTTAACGTTTTATTGTTAATAACCCCCCAATCAAAAGCTCCCTGGCACGGGTAGTCCCGCCCTCTCCGAGCGCGAGCGTCACTGTTCACTTCAGCTTCTTTTTGGGCCGCAGGTTGTTGGTGTGTCCACACTTCTTCTTGCGGCAGTTAACCGCGCGAGGGTGGAGACGGGCGTAGCACCTAGACACCAGAAACACCCACAGTCAGCTCCTCGTGCCAACCCACAAATATGTGAAAGGGTCAGACACTGTCACTAGTAACCAGGCAACGGAACACACAGCCATAAGACCAGCTAGCGCTGTTTGATCTCCACGAATGGACTTTTTCCTGCACCCACGAGTGGATTTTTTTTGTTGCAGCGAAATCAGGATTTACCATCTGAGTTCCAGATGTTTCTCACTGTAACTGACAATTTTAAATATATTCCACATCCTATTCCAATAGTATTAGAAAGTATAAATAAATGCTGGCCAAAGTCGAAGACTGTAGGTGTTGTCCTATCTTGGCCAAACTGGGGTTTTCACTAGTGTGTGTTATATAGAGGCTCCTTACTTGCGGCAGATCATCTTCTCACAGTTGTACTTCTGAGCCAACTGCCTGAGTGAAGGCTCGATGATGCCTCCTCTCAGACGCAGCACCAGGTGGAGGGTGGACTCTAGGAGACAGGCAGCCATAGGCAGATGAAACCACATCGGCCTTTAAAAGAACACTGTCTAGCAAACTTAACGACGCAGAAGTAACGGTTAAATTACAACTATCGGATGTACGTTTCATATCGACTAGAAACAGACACCACACATACACAAGTGACCTACAACTGCTGTAGTGACTTCAAGATTATATACATTTTTAATTTAACCGCCCAACCTAACTTTAGACGTGTCCACCCCAAAAGTATGCCTATGGGCTAAGCACTTTTAAAAGGCAACAATTTTTACATTCAGATTAAGTAATTACCATACATCAGACAGGCTGGTACATGAAAGATTTGCAACCATCTAACTCGCATTGGTTCTTAAGATTTATCACCTAGGATCATTTAGAAACCAGACCCAGATTAAACCACACACCTTTCTGAATGTTATAGTCCGACAACGTGCGGCCATCTTCCAGCTGCTTGCCAGCGAAAATGAGACGCTGCTGGTCAGGAGGAATGCCTGGAGAAAGAACCGTGCCGCGTTAACGTGAGGCATCCTAAGGCCGTGAGGCGCAGCACCTACAACACGAGCTGTAGTCACTACCCACCTTCCTTATCTTGAATCTTGGCTTTGACATTCTCGATGGTGTCGCTGGGCTCCACCTCGAGGGTGATGGTTTTCCCGGTCAACGTTTTCACAAAGATCTGCATCTTGCTTCACTGTCATGGTAAACACCATAAAAACGTTTATTAGCAATATGGGGTTTTATTGGTGATTTAACGAGTGTAGCTTGAGTTAACTTAAGTGTTAACTTAATAGGCAAGCCTATTCAGATTAAGTGTAGCATTCGCCCCAACATCACGAAAAAAATCAAAGATAACATACACAAACGACGGTAAAGGGGGGGGGGATTGTGCCAGGGAATGAGAAGATTTAAAAGCTAAATGTAAATGACTTAAAAATAGCTAAATGTAGCCAGCCAACTGTCGGCACTGACACTTCGTCTTCAACAAGCCAACACATGGCGGTCGGACACCATGAAGAGAACAAGCGCCCGTTAGCTTTGTGGCTACATGCGACGCCTGCTTTTAAATGCCATTTACTAACCTTGCAGTGCCATAAAACCTCACTAAAATGAACCCTGGCACGTTTATCTTTGATACAGACTAGTAAACACATCTCCCAAATAGCTGAGCGAGAACTATATTTTCAGAATTACATGGAGCAAAAATCTTACCTACCCCGTTGCACCCTGCCTCGGCGGAAAAAGACCGATGACTTATTTCCGCTTGCAACGTCCCCACACAGACTCTAAAAATGTAATGCCGCCACCTAGTGCACAAGAGGACAAGTTTAACCCAGCAAGAAAACGGGGCGACGTTTCCTATGATGTTGAGAAATTAAGTCGTATTGGCAACTATATTTATTAGCATCATTTGGTTGTAATAAACTAGGACGTAAATTACTTTTTGAAATTACGTTTGATTCGTATAAAAATATGTACGAATACTAGGCCTAGAACCTTAAATTGCTGTTGTGACTCCAAGATTATATTTCTATACCACGTAGCTTTCGAGCTACACCTAGCGTCACAACACGTAATTGCGTATCCAATATGTCCGGTATGTCCTGTGTTTTGTCTCTTTTTGCTGTTGCTTAAAGAATTTGTGCGGAGCCTTTATTTTTGAGTAATGTCAATTCTGAGAGAAAGACTAAAATTGACAGATAAACGGTAAGCCAAAAGTTAACCGTCCCTGGGTGGGCTCGAACCACCAACCTTTCGGTTAACAGCCGAACGCGCTAACCGATTGCGCCACAGAGACTTGCTGCTGTTGATCCATACCATATTCATAATTTATATTTTTACCATGTACCATGTTTACAACTCGGATTTAATAAAATTTGCATCATAGCTGGCTAAATTAATTTAATTTTCTCTTTAAATCCAATCTAACCAGTAGCTCTCGTTAGAATGATGGGAAATAAAGACGAAACTTATCTAGCAAGCTAACATTCAGTCTATGAAGCTCAAGTAAAGAAACAAACCTATAACTTAATAGCCGGATTTGTTAATATCTCGTCATGCCACAGGGGGGCTCCAAAGACCGTATTTTCTTTTTCCACGGAAAAAGATCAATAATAACCACGTTTGAAAATGTAATAATGCTAAATATTTCCGTTTCAAAAATATTTCCGTTTTCAGAGTGGTAGTAAGTAGTTTATTTATGAAATATCAGTGCTGTATAGTGCATTCTAAGTTGTTAAAGGTTAGATGTTACAACAGATACGTTCAAACAGATTCTGAGGATGTATTGTTTTAAAAATTAACGAGAGACATTGTTCCATTTAAATCATTTATAATAAATTAAACATGAAATACACAAACGGGCATCTTTGTAGATGTTAATGCATACACATAATATAAATATGGTGAATTTATGTTCCTTCGTGTGATTCATGTGTATTGACCTTAGTCTCTTATGTGTTTCCATTCTGGTCCTGCAGGACCGGTCCACCACGGATCTCCCGGGTCCATCTACACACGCCTGACTCGAATCATCAGCTCGGAACCAAGCCCTCATGAGTGTGCGGCACATGCGGGAGAGCAGCAGGAGGCAGGCCCGGTTCTGGGAAACGCAGTGCTGGGCTGATGAGGTGGGGCCGCAAACGCCCCTCGCCGAGCATCACACCGTGGGTCTGCACTTCGATTTCAATGAGTTCCACCATAAGAGGAACCAGCAGCATCTGTGGCCATCAGACCCTTTACATGTGTGGTCATCAGACCCTTTACGTGTGTGGTCATCAGACCCCTTGCGTGTTGTCATCAGACCCCTTGGGTGTGGGGTCATCAGACCCCTTGGGTGTGGTCATCAGACCCCTTACGTGTGGTCATCAGACCCCTTGCGTGTGTGGTCATCAGACCCCTTGCGTGTGTGGTCATCAGACCCCTTGCGTGTGTGGTCATCAGACCCCTTGCGTGTGTGGTCATCAGATCCCTTACGCATGTGGTCATCAGACACATTGCACAACAGACGTGCAACACCAAAGCGCGACTCTCTTGTGCATCACAGATATTGTTCCCTAAAACATTGTCCCATTTATAGAAGTACAATGTTGTAATAATATCAGTGCTTTCATATGGGAAACACATTCAACACTTTTATGTGAGAAGTACCCTACACGAAAATTTTTATATGAGGCTTGAACTAATAAGATTATTAATCTCTCTCTCTCTCTCACACACACACACACACTCTCTCCCTCTCCCTTTATGAGTGCTATCTAGCTTTGGGGGTTGTGCTGCACACATTAGCTCTCTGGCTGGCCAAGTTGTTTAGAACACAGCTTGAAGTCATCATAGCCAGTTTAGAATCTAGAATGATCTTCCTCTTGCTCCAGGAGGCCCGCTCCTCTTCATCCTCCCCTTCGTCCTCATCCTCCTCACTTTCATCATCACTGCGTTCATCCTTCTCCAGCTGCAAATGACATAAGCATGAACGTTACTTAACCTTAGTTTCTTTCATGTGCCTTCTGCTTTGAAGAACACTATGATAATTCATGTCACAAATCCCAGAACTATGGGTTGCTACTTTCAAAATTCCAAATCCCTGACATTTACATCACTGATACTTTTTTGTTGTCCCTGTTGCCAACGGTAACTGTGCAGGGAGGCGGTATCCCAGTGGCACCAAGCTATCACAGTCTGGGTGTCCTTGCAGCATTATTATTGATTTGACAAGAAATTAACAAGCAAACTGCTACCAGAGACACAACTCAAGCTATGGTGCTAAACGTCTTTTAGTGCCACAGTACACTATGACTTAATTCCATTTTTGAACAAAAATAAAGACCTCAGGGTGATCGTGTCTTTGGCAGAGTGAAGCACAATGACTGCACGTTTGGCCTCAAGCTTTCTGGCCTGTGAGCTTCCACGTGAAGTCCTGAGACACACCTTGCCCAGGAAGAGGAACTTGTAGGCCATCCGGAGTATGAGCCAGGCCCAGAAGACGTGCAAGGCTTGGAGCACCAGCAACAGCGCGTTGAAGAAGTAATACCCCACGAAGGGCTCGAACACCTCCATGGACGAGATCAGCGTGGTGGAGATGATCCTGCCAAATGTCAAACGGAAGAAAACGATTTCCTGCATTAATAGCAAATACTGTTCTACGATCAACACGGTCACACCATTTATGAGAATAAGCTTTTGCTTTTTAATCATTTTTGATTAATTGGTATGATTAATTGATTAATTAAATGGGCTGATGATAGTCGTACTTGCTGGGGAAGATGACCAGCCGTGTAAGGAGGAAAACCACAGCAAACACTATAAATAGCGTGTTACAAGTCTTCTTCCAGCCGGCATAGTTGAACATTTTTGCAGACTGTTGAGAAAGTGAGAGAGAAGAAAGAATATAGTTATCGTGTCTGAGCTTGACCGTGTACATCTCATCCAGACCGATCAAAACTCAACAAAGATAAATCTGTGGTTCTAAACGACCAGGAGACCAAAGTTCATTTGACACGATAATGTGCTGCGCTACCCAGGTTTTACAGGGCAATTTCCAATGCCACATTTAGAGTCCTGTAGTCATGTTGTGCTACGCTGTCTGAACATCCTGGACACACTGCTCAGCAGGACCCCAGGCTGCCTCTCACCTCCAGCAGGAAGTCGGAGGAGTCATGGACGAGCATCACCAGGGTGCCGACCCGGATGTAGTTGGCGCAATACGAGAAGCCAAGGAGCATGATGGTAGCAAAGTGGTGGACGATCTGCTGTTTGAAATCCTGAAAGGAGGATGGAAATTCTGCAAACGTTGTTTTACAATCGTGTGTTTGACGTGGCACATGAATCGACCGCCATTTTTGTTAAGCAAATGACATGCAGTCTAGTATTTATATTAATACTGATTTACAGGCTGCACATTTTTGAACAAGATCGTTTTGCACAGCAACCTTCCTGTTTAAAACCCCAAAGATCACAGATAGATTTTGCTAATCTCATGGTTTCTAAATCTCAGTGTAAATTCTTTTTGCAGACAGGGTCCTGTGCGTAAATGTTTACTTTTCTCTTGACGTCCACGGAGACACACAGCAGCAGGGACCAGTAGAAGCCCAGCTCAGTCATGTAATACCAGTAGTGCGCTCTCTCCACCGGCTACGGAGCAATAAAACACAACAACTGGAAAATATCACAGCAGAGAAATACAAGCGTTTCGTGGAAACACACGGGTGTGACGTCAGGGCGGATAGGAAGAGCAGTGGCAGTAGTGAGACGAGATCACAAGAGTTTGTGAGGGAATCGAAGCAGGAGACTCCGGAGCAGACAAAGCGAAGGAACGCGATGAATCAAGTGCTGTGGCATTTTTCTGCCGCTTGACGGCGATCGGATGGGCGTGCGAGGGAGCGCCCGTATCTTCCCTGCGAGATCTTATCAAATTTGGCCACCGTAAACCTACAACGGGCATCCAGAAACACGGACACGTGACCACTCTCCCAGTTTCTCGTGGAGTTTTTAAATGTCAAATTCTGATCTCTCACAGACGAATGGGAGCCCTGTAGGGGATTCAGGATTTGACTATATTCAAATCATTCTTTGCAATTGCTGTGAATGACACGGTTTTGGATAAGCGTGTTAAACCCCGCCCCCAGCAGCTGTAGATCCACCCCTCCCTTCCGCAGGGGCCTGTGTGGCTGTGAGCGGTTGCTTGTTGCTGCCCGGCGTCCGCACCTGTTGTGGGTATCCCCTCCAGCACTCCTTCTGATCCCAGAACCAAGGAGTCTGTGAGGAAGAGGAAAGGTGTAGTCAGGTGACACGTCCCGCGCCCTGTGCACTCACAGGCAGTACGGCAACTCAGCAGAGCAGGGGGGGGAAACTCACACATCACGGATCACAACAACTGTGAAAAATCATCTCCTTGTAAACCAGGACAAAGCGGATTGTGATGTGAAAGCTCTGGGGCGGGGTTCTCCCCTGGAGAGTTAACATGCTGATATTCGATCCTCTTCAGAAAAGCCAACACCTTTCATCAGCATCAGAGGCTTTTTCTTCTCTTTGCTCGTTTTCAGCAGAGCCAAATCGTTGAGTAAATCCTGCCACTTCGAACCCACAGCCAAATGCTTCAAAAATAACTGCACGGTGTGTTCAGTTCCACCTGAACTAGCACACAAATGCAAACAGGACGCTGTTGACGAAACGCCAAATACACCTCGGCGGTGTAGGAAACACTTACATCGATAAGAGACGCGAGTCCAGCAGAGAAGGACGTTAAGTAGAAGACAAACCTCCAGCTGGAAGGCAAAGACGACGCTATTAGAGCTGACCAAGAGCACCGCTGCATACAGGACTCCTTCACGTTAATGTATTCACGGGCCTTCAAAACAGACCCGCATCCCTCTCAGGCAACGACCGTCGCAGGACTCACCTTGCTTCACAGAACTTCTTGGTGTTGCTGGGCCTGTCCTGGTTTCGGCGGTGGCGGAACCAGACCTGCACCTGCGTCTGGGTCAGGCCGCTCTGCTTCGCCAGACTGATGACCTCATTCTGAGTGACACATTCCGGAAAACAATTAAATAAACAGAGAGAGAAAAAAGAGAATGTTGTGTGTGTTGGAGGGAGGGTTGCAGGGGGGGGGTGGGGGTGTTTATGAGAGAAGCTTCAAGTGCCCAGCATGTCTGAATACACAGGTGCTATGTTTATGGTTGTGCAACTGGCTGTCAGAAAGAGGGAAATAACCACTAAAAAGGGGAGATATCTGCTGATCAAAGCCCATAAGCGAGAGGAGGCATGAAGGCAGCCGTGGGATGAGGGAACAGCCCAGGTCTTGTGCAGATCATGTGATTATCATGTCACATGATTATCGTATCATCCTGCGGTTATTGTATGTGATCAAGTGCAGACTGGCCTGAACCTCCAGCGTGACTGAAGAGCCCTGCGTTGGCCCGTGGAGTTTAGCCAGGACATCACCCTCACAAACCCTCTTCACTGCATTTGCCAACCCTGGGCGATTTAGCAGAGAATTGAGATAAGCAGTGTATCTGGAATATTTCTATTATATTTCTAATTCTTCTGTCCAAAAAAAAACACAGAAACACTTTTAGAATAAAAGGAAGACTGAATCCTCAAAGACGCTAAATGCCGGTACAGTGAACTACGGGCACTGTAACCTGAGAGAAACAGCCATGGGTAAAGGCCGAGGCACGTGGAATGAATGTGGGCTGGTAAAACCCAGAGCTCTGGTGAAGCTGACACCACTCGACATGAACAGACGTAATTGAGCACTGGTGCCTGCTGGAGTTAGAAATCCAGGCTTTGTTCTTCGTTGTTCTCCACTCTTGTTCTCCACTCCTGTAACTCTCTCAGGGAACATCTCTCATCTCTCTCGCCTGGTGAAAAACAAAAAAACAGCTCCGCCCCCCCAACCGCCCCGGGAAGGGCACTAACAGAAGGGCGCTAACAGTCCTGACGACCTCGTTGGGGTTGTCTTACACTCTCTTCTAAGCTCTGCAGCTCCACAACAAACTGGAGCTAAGCAGATACACACCAGTGAAAGTTGGTGGAGTAACAAAAACAAATCTCTATAATTAACTGTATGGGAACATTTATATTTTCCCTTACAATTAATTATGGACATTTGTTTACAAAAAAAAAACATGAGAGGAGGTCTGGAGGAGGTCACAGTGTGGAGATCTTTTGTTTATTTTTTATTTGTGTGTGTGTGTGTGTGTTCTCTAAGCTCACCAGTGATGGATGTCTACTGTGTCTGATGTAAAAGGCCTCCAGGTTTGGGGCAGGTGAGACCCGTAGGCACAGCCTGTCTCTTACTCCTAGCAGTCTGCCCAGGGGAACAGCAACACTCCTGAAAATGAGACACAGCACAACACACACACACACACACGTTTGCTATTGCTCTATTATGGTCTACCACTGGAACACATATGTATAGATTTACATAGCCTGCCAGACCTGAGCAGACAAAAAATGTATTCGGAGAAAAAGATTTGCATATGGAACATGTTCTACAAGGTTGTTGTGAGGGTGAGTGTGCATCTGTGTGTGCTTGTGTGTAAAAGAAATCAATTAGGCCCAGGAAAGAGGAGATGAGGACAGACATGGGTGAGAGACACAAATTCATCAGATGACGAATTTGTACTCTCAGGTTACTACACTGATCAGCCGCCACAGCAACAGTCAGATCCTACACACACACACACACACACACACACACGCACAAAGACACGCGTGCGCGCACACACACACTCTTACTGTACGTCTGCCTGCTGCTGTTTGTTGATTCAGTCTCTTCTTCTCTTACACTCTCCCTCTCTGAGTCCCCTGAGCTTGGGTTCACAGTCACAGACGCTGTATACAGCTCACATCACCAGAACTGTGCAATCACATGGGCCACAGATGCACAGCTGCTGTATACAGTTCACTTCACCAGCACTTTACACCATCAGGCACCATCTGCTCTTACACAGTAGCATATGGCTAATAGACTGAGCCAAAAAATATGCAAACATGAAACATCAACACTTATCATATCAGTACAACTGACTGATTACAGCAATATAATTGCTGCAATTTATGAAAAGTTTGCACAGTTTTTATAAATATAACAAAGTAAACTAAAATGTATAATTCTATGCTTCAGGGTGTCGACTTGTTTTATTGATTGTAAATTCATTTAAAGGTGACACATACGGTCGTTGGACTGTACAGATTGGAGAGCCTCAACCCTTCTAAAAATACAGAAATTTCGGTATTCTCGTCAAACATTTTTCTTCTTTCCTCTTGCTATTTTGCAGTGGTCGACGAAGTACACAAACCATGTGCTTGAGTTAAAGTACAGATACCCAATGTAAAACATTACTCCAGTACAAGTAGAAGCCCACCCTTTAGTCCTCTACTTGAGTAAAAGTACAAAAGTATTAGCCTTCAAATGTACTTGGCTCTAATTTTTAGCATGTAAAACCTGTCAAAATGGAATTTGTTTTCTAACGTACATTTAGCTAACTGGAAGCTACATATACTGTGAACTATGGAAAAACAAATAACTAGCTATCTAGATAACTTAGCTAGCTACATGCAGAGTGCGTTACTAAGGCAGATTTCCGTTGTGTACTAGCAATAGCATACTTAGCTAGCTAGCTAACTAACCATGCATACAATGCTAATGTCTGACTTATTTTAACATACACAAAGAAACTGTTTACTGCAACATACTGTTAGATTTTTTTCATTAACGAATGACAATGAAACGTGTTTCCTTCGTTTGGATTGGGAATTCTTACAAGAACACATCTTACAGGACGGAGGCTGGCAGAGAAGGCACTTGGACTAATTCAGGCAATTTTCGACTAATTCAAATATCTCACTCAGATAAGACCATGGGTTTTGTGACTACTTACAGTTTCTTCCATTTTATGTACAAATGTCTTCCATTTTTATGTATGGACATATGTAGAGAGAAAACTTTAAGCTGCTGCGTTTCCGTTGAACCGAACCCTGATTGGTGCGCGTGCTTCGCGCTTCTTTTGTTCTGCCATTACGTTTTTTTAACGCACACGCGCCAGTAGGAACGACAGATTTCGCATAATGAAGTGGAATATAAAAAGTTAAGATATTTGACTTTGAAATGTAGTGGAGTTAAAGTAAAAAGTTTCAAAAATGGAAATACTCGAGTAAAGTAAAGAAACACAAAGAACCTACTTAAGTACAATAACAAATTACAGTTACTGCCCACCACTGCTATTTTGTAATTAGAAGCTGTTGTCTGAACATTAACAATATACAACAACAGGACTCTCTGAACCCGCATTACTGCCATAACTGAGTGTAAAGTCAATATTTACCTCTCAAATGCGTGGCGCAGAGCGATGAAGCCCACAGCCAGGGGCAGCGAGAGAAGCAGGTCCCTGGGGAGTGGTCTCGGAGACCCCTTTATCTGTGCCATGTCCTCCCAGGTGATGCCCGGAGGAAGCCAGTATTCCTGCTTCCATAACCAATCGTTGAACAGCTTCATGGCACAGGATAGGAGCGCGCGCACCGAACCAAGGTCGAATCCTCTCGCCAAGCAATATTTGAGGCGCGCGGGGACTTTTGCCTACAGCAGCTGAGACAGAGGCGCGAGTTTGATACGTGCCTGAATCTGACGTGATCTTGATCAAATCGGTATACGCTGTATCATTTATGCCTCTATAATTTTATACCTGTATAATTTTAGTGTTTATGGCATATATGTCTGTCTGAAGAGAGCAGAGCATCCCCGATGGCCATGCACCAAAAGTCTATAGCTATCGATTATTTTATGTAAACTGATTGTTAGGTTTACATGGCATTTATGAGAATGTAAGTGAACCAACTGCACGTTACTTGCGAAATGATCGATATGAGAATTCATTGTCTCCAGAGATATAATCTAATCTATATCGTTATGGTACGGTTCTTGTCTGCAATGTTCTTTCGGACGCCTTAGCCATTATGTCACTTACATGTCAAAGGTACTGACGTACTGCCACGACCGTCTTAGGTATCAGTAGTAAATAGTTATCGTAAGGTAAATTTTCTTTTAGATCACGTGCGAACAATGTTTATTTTTACACCTGCAGGCTACGACACATTTACAAGGATTTGTTACTACTGTTACTACACTGGCTATTATTTATTGACCATAACTTTCTCGTTTATTTGATGACGAATAAATATAAACAAGTTAAGTACCTGTTGGTATCTTTGCCGAGACAAATCCCAGAGGCGTATCCACACGTCAGACTGCTGGGACAGGACGCCGCGCGATCGCTGCCTGTTGCTTGATAGCAGGGGATGAACCGGACGGCTGTGGAAACGCAGCGGTCCACAGGGTTAAAGAAACAGGACGCCTCTTCTCTCGCGCACCTGTTCCAGGTGATTTCCATACAGACGTGGACTACGTAGAAAAACTAGTGTCGAGCAACCACCAAAAAGCAACATTAACTAATGTTCACATGATAAAAACAATCAGACCAACTTGGGGGGGAAGTAGGTCGAATAGATGTAACGGCGCGCTGGAAGCAGCCTGTGTTACAATCTCAGAATGCAAAGTCACAGAGGACACGCGCAGCGCCCGCCTCTGTGTCTCCGTCGTGTTTTAAATGGAGGGGGGAGAATGGTTCATGTTCTTTTGATATATGTGGGCGTGCCGTTCTGAGAAGCAGAAAGTGTTAAATAAATTCAGCAGTGCGTATCACGTTAAAGAAAATGAAGTACCCAGAGACATCCAAATAAATAAAACACACTTGTTGTTTTGGGTTGTCATGGCTAAAATACATCCCATTAACCTACCAGGAGCTCTACGACTACAGCAAATAATGTCGGTTTAACTTTAAGAGCACTGTGTCTCTCAACGTACAGTGAACAAACCCTGAATGAAAAACGGAATTCGTTTTTTAAAGCCGTACAAAAGAACCATTCCGGTATGTCTTTTGTCGTCCTCAAACGTCAACCTTGAACTATATCGAACCGCCGTCAGGTGATCTCTGCCTCAGAGTTCTTCACCTCATCCATCAAGTCTGTCTACACTCCCCCCCCACCCACACACACACACACACACACACACAGGCTGCGTTTGGCATTTCCCCCTTTCGTGTGCGTGCATCAACAGGTCACCGTTAGCGTGACCGGCGTCTCACGTTTCGCTCCTGCGTTTCGTCCGTGCGCTCGCCGGTGCGGTGCGTTTTGTGCCATTAGAGAATAAAGACAGGTGTTTGAAAACGCTGCGATAAGGAGTAGACAGGCACGAGACGCAATCACACATTTCACGCCCTCCTTATCACGAGCCCCTATTCTCCCTTGCATTCCTGATCCTAGATTAGACATGTGCTTTCGTGCATGGGTGTGTCCTTCGGTCACTGTAGACCAATCCTTTTCTGGTGACACTAGTAGCTTTTGCATTATTTGTCTTCAGGCTTAAACAAGCCAACAGTTATACATTATGTACAACTTTATCAAACTGAAACGAGGCACCTGGGCTTTCCTTTGAGACTGGGTCTCTTATTAACATCGATATTTATTATTCATTTAGCGCAACATGGGTGTATCCAGCTACACAGCAAAAGCCCCAGTGATAAATTAATTCCAAGATTGTTTACTAGTCCGGATGGACACCGCTGAGCACTGTAAGAGTGCTGTTCAGTGCTGGAGCTTTTGCAGTCTGATTCTTATATTTCCAGTCGCTGAAATGTTGAGTTGCGTTCAGAGAATTCTCGGTAGATCAGAGACGGGGTGATCCAGTGAGTAACTGGAAATTTCTTGCTGTTCTTGTATACCAAGTATGAGTCTGGTTGTCGATCGGAAGGTTAGTTTTAACCAGCATGTTTACTAGACGTATTTGAAGCTGACACGGGAAAATATAATAACGTGATGATTAGACTGTCCTGTGTTTATTATGGTAACAAGAGATTTTGATTTCCTTTCGGTTCTAGATTCAGTTCTGACAAGCATAAAGTTAACTGCTTAGTGAGTATAAACTTTATCGGTAAGTGTTTTTATACATCTCAGTAATGCAACTTTTCCAGTAATGTCACTCATTTCGTCTTCACTGAAACGGCGGCAGGTTACTGCATGTACTTCAGCAATTCAACAAGCGAAATTTGCATCAGTACTTTCCATGAGCGATTAACACCAGCAGAGGGCGGTATTAGTCATGATACATGTAATACGTTGTCCCAGTGGTGATAGGTGGTGGTAACCCTGTTGAGGGTCAGCGCCTCCATGTTATCATTGGCTGATTCACTAATAAGCGCTGTCTGTCCCTGCTGTGATTGGTCTGCAAGTTAACTCGACCCCCCCCCCCTCTGGGGATTTCACGTCCTCCGCTCTGCCGTCCTAATCAATCGGCTCTCGCTGAGATTTAGCACCACCTGTAATCAATTGTCTAATCAATTGTGTTTCTCCTAAAGAGTCCTCGGTGTGCTTGTCCATTAAATCTGCCTGCATCATGCACAACAATGTGACATTCAGGTATACAAGTTCATAAAAGGATCGAATGCCTAACCGTGAACATGAACGCTGAGCATGAGTGTGTATGCAGTGTAAAGACCTTCTTTGTATACTTTTGGAATTTTGGCTAAAGTACTTGAAGATGCTTGAATTTGTAACTATTTCGTTTCACAACAAATAGCTATCTGACTGAATCGACCGATTGCATTACGTTTATAAATAAAAGCCTCTTGTAATTCCATGGTGAAACATGGTAGAACGTGAAGACGTTAAAATTGGGCGTTTTGAAAATAAACCACCATTAAATAAAATATGATAGCTTGGTAACCAAGTTAGCTACAGGAACAAATCCTAACCAAATTAACATATATTTTGAGTATATATTTCGAATCATTTCGAGTATGTGTATAAATATGTAACTTAATTAAGCTGAAGGTGCTGGAAAAAATTGAAAATGGACCTTGAAAGTGGCGTACAAGTGCTTGAATTCCACCTTGTAAAGGTGTAGGAACCCTGCAAACATGACCTTGTTCATTGGAGAGAGAGAGAGAATGTGGTGACGAAACACCGAGATACGCAACACTGTACCGAAGAGAAGGCTGGCTGCAGGCGCATAGCAGTAGGCTACAAACAACCCAGCGGGGAACTCTGCGTACGTATTCCTTAAGTAGAAAGAAAGACAGGTGCAGGTCATCACCGCTGATTGCGCCGACGAGAGCTGGCTCGCGAGCTCCCCCCGGTGTCGACAGATGGTGCAGCCCTGGATCCAGCCCTGACATGACATGAAGGTGAAGGACGCAACAACCTGTTCTCCCACGTGAGCTATATGTCCGTAATTACAGAAGCAGTTGGACCCCTGGCTGGAGGGTGTAGTTCCAGCCTCTTCGTTAATACCGAGTTGGCTTGTTACCACTGATGGGAAGTAGATTGTATTGTCTTGTGTGTATATTTACAACGCCACCGGTTTGACAAATGGGCTTTGCTGCTTGAAAACCAGTGAACCACTCATATGGTCTTGTTGTCAGCATTTTTAACTAATTCATGATATATAAGATAGAAGCGAAATAGGAAAAATTCAGTTCCTGCATTTGGGTCCACATACCGCAGATATAAATGAATACAGACTTCCGTAAGGCCTTGTTTTCCAAAAACAGAGCTGCAGTCTAAATCAATGTGTCCTTGTTGCTTTGTTGTTGTGTACTAATGGATGTCTGGAGATTGCCAGGAGAATGAGACAGTGGAATAGATGTCACCGGGACGGCTGGTGCAGACGTTTATCACGTCTGTGGTGCTCTGGCTGAAATCCTGTCCTGGTAATAAACTTTGATTAAATGATTTGCAGTCAGATGATGTTTGAGAATGTGGAGTCTTTGCAAGGATGTTTACTGACCAATGTCAATTGTCAACCAATTGTAAACCAATGTTTACTGTCTTGCTCAATAAATATATACAATATTTCCAGTGCTCACCACCTTCTCCACACTCATGACATCACATTCACCCACGGTTCAAATTCCCCTGTTTTACAAGCATTCGCTTGGCGAGCTGCCTGGATGTATTCAGGAAACAAGGGAAGTGCAAAGGATGCTGGGAAGTGCTGTAGATTTTCAGATTAAAAAGAAACCTTTCCTGAAGGATGAAAAGGCACAAGTTCTCAGATTATCAGCTACCCGTTTTTCAGCATGAGGTAATGGAATGATGGAATGATGGTTGCTACAAAATGCTACGAGGAGTCACTGTACTACATCAAAGTCTTTTACAATTAAATAAAGCAGTTTATATAAAATAAAGAAATAATGTAATAAATTCATAAAAATTATGTTAAGAATTAATTACAGCAAACACATGCAACTTATACATTTCATATACAATTGGGAGACAATTAGCTAACCAATAAAACCGCTGTAACATGAAGATGGTAAAAACTGGAAAATTAACATTCAATATATGAGATATGTTGAGATATGTTCACAATCCTGGACACAATACACATATATCAAGACAAAATCCTGAACATACAAATCCTGAACAGAATTCCTCTACACTGTTCGTCACAATATTTACTACTATTTGACTTGCAATCACTTGTTATACAGAATGCTAAACAAAAACAACCAAGTGCAAATTAGTCCCAACAGGTCCTATTCAGGAGAGGTCACTTCATCTTTGCTTCATTTAATTATATCCCACTGAAGCATCAGTCAATAGTGAGGTCATGTGACCCGCAAGTCTGTTCATCAGGAGGTGTTCCGGAAACATCCTGGACAGCCCCCCCCCCCCCCCCTCCATGTTCCTCACACCAGAGCGCAGTCAAACTGCCCCCCCCCTCCATGTTCCTCACACCAGAGCGTAGTCAAACTGCCCCCCCCCCCCCTCCATGTTCTTCACACGAGAGCGTAGTCAAACTGCCCTCTCTCCAGCCCGTCCTTGTGGTCGGTCCACGAGGACGCCGGCATGCTGCTGTAAGGGTCAAGAAGGATGCGGAAACAGCGGACCAGCAGGAACACCAACAGGACCAGCAGGAGACCCACGAAGCACAGGGCCGTGCTCTGCTCGCCGTCGGGGACCGAGGGCAGCCCGGCCATGACCTCGGGGCCAGGAGCCGCGCCCGGCGATGGCAGCTCGTACCTCAGCAGGGCGGATTCACTCATGTTGCCGAGGAGAGAATTCCCAGGGGAATGGCGGTCATGCAGGCTAATGCGTCAGGAGCAAGTCAGGAAGACATCTTCCAATCCTGGGAAGCTCTGGGAAGAGAACAACAAACCAACTGACAGTCAGACTGGCTACATTTCTTACATGAACATATTAGCAACTACCAGAGACACTGTGACTTCATCACAGACGCAGGTTACCCAGGTTGTGTCACACTGCAACTACAGCCGCAAAACCGTGACATCTGAACGGGTAATAAGCACCAGCGGCGCAGAGCTCGTGCTCACTCGTGGCTAATTGCACACACACGTGACATCTTCAGTCCCTCTTTGGCCAAGCAAGATAATTATCACCTTGGGGTTTGACAGGGGCAAGGTTAACTCAAGTAGACCGAGCGAAATGCATTTGGTCCCGGCAGGAACGGAAGGTGAAGCAAAGGGCCCGATTGATTTTAATCTTAAGAAACCCTCGATCAATATCTACCACATAAAAGAGACAAGCAATGCTAGTAAATAATATTGCTTCCAAGCAAAGTGGGCGGAGAGAACTTCAGGGCAGTTAGAAAAGGGGGAGGGCCGTTGACAGCTCGGATTTGGGTTTGCATGTCAGACAGACATACGTTTCTCTTAGAACGAACGGATGCAAAACATTATTACTCAGGTACACTGAGTACCACAGACCAGCAGCGACCCCTGACCACGCGCTCCAGTCTTTCAATGCCAGATTTACTTGATTTCTCCTGCTGCAGTTCACTTTCATAAGTTGCTTCTCCTGGATGATAAGATGAAACAGCGCGGGAAGCCCAGCACAATACGAAGTGCCTATAGAATGCCATCGCTATAGAAACTTAATAAAGGGAGTTGAATAGTTCCATATACGGTCAGCAGATTGCTATCCAATCCAACTTCGCTTAACAAAGCCAGAGAGGAGGAAGGTCATAAAAACTATACCTTACATCAGTTATGGACGCAAACAGCAGTCTGGTGATTACAATAATCCATTGTGAGGCTTTTTTTATTTGTGCAATTATGTTTAGTAAATATGTTTATATAGCTATATTTATTTTACATTTTCAAACAAAGACATGCGCAACACTAGGAATCATTTAAACAGTGCACAAAAACCCCAATATGCTATGACTAAATAATTGTAAATTTTTTTAGGAGATTTCTCAGATTTCTCACCCATGAAAAATGGAAAACTGGCATACATCGGAGGTTACATGATTTCGGATAGATAAAACTGAATTATTCAATCCTATATATTTTGAGAACGAAGACAACGAAGAAACCAAAAGATTAATTCTGAGGTTTTTTGAGCCAGTTACTAGTTACCTGTTCGTAAGCAACACATAAATCATTGTGCTTACAGCATTTTGCCTTCTGTTACAGTATTTGATAGATTAGTAAGATACTAAAACCAAACAAACTAGGCAAAGCTCTGAATAATGTATTGGAAAAACTATGGGGTTCATTTTCTGCGCATTTAAATCTGAATATGAAGCACACTTTGTAAAAAATATGAGAGTATCCTCCTAAATGCGCAGCCGACTTTCTTCACTCTATAGATTTGAACTCTCGCATAAAAAAGTGTTTACTCACCTATCCAGATATGTGTAAAGGCGTTTTGCTTCATTTCGACTGTTCGGGATCCGCGTGCACAGTGTTTGGTGTTGGCACTCGCGTTTGCACCTCACCACGCGCCCTCTATAACGTTTCTCACGCGCACAGCATCCGATTGGCTAGACTGCAGGCGCGTAGTGGGGACATCTGTCCAAGAAGAACGCTAGACACGCAACTAAGCCCAAACTTTTAAGCAATCACAATCATTGTGATTCTCTTCATATTAAATGTTTTTCTCTTGGTGGCCTGAATTCACAAATGCAGAGTTAATGGCACAAAATAACAAACTAATAAACAAGCAATACGCAGCCTATACGCATTTCCTCACCTCACTATATCATATATCATTCATTCAATGCGGTTCTAAAGTCCCGATAGTGCGGATCACTTATTTTTCTTTGAGTTTCCTCGCTTTATTGCTGCCGTAGCGAAAACTGACAATACCAACATGTCATTAATGCAGTGTCCATTGGTATTAAAATGCTTTGCAACTGGAAATGACAAATCCGTAATTCTGATAGATGTTCAACAAAGACGTTTAACAACACGATCAGCAAGCCTTCTCTCGATTTCTCCAACAAACCCCCGTGACCCCTCCTCTGTCATTCAATTTGTACAGAGTAATGACTAATATTAAGATCATGTCCAGCATAATTTCATACTTGTTGCGCATCTGTTACGCAATCAGACTTCTCGAGGCCTCCCCGGGGACAATAATTCATTTATCACAGATCCAGATATCCTGAGGAAACATGGATAATTTCGTATTGTTGCATTCTGAGTCGTACACTCATAAAAACGATTGTACCAGGTGGGTCACTGCGCCGCTCCAAAATGTTTTATTTGAGATTTAATCCCGGAGCTAAGTCTATGAAATCCTAAGAACCGAATGCATTTCAAACGATCTATTATCACAATCATCTGTTTGCCACCCTCTCTTTCTCTCGAGTGAGATACGTAGAAACGAAATCGTAGCCCTGCAGTTGTGATATTAAAAGTTGTTTATCTACTTTCACTTGGGAACCGAGACGTCCCTTTTAAATTCCATTCTAACACAGCTGCGGTTGGGGATGGTTATTGTTTGGCAAGAAGGAGGGAGACGAGTTCTCATGAACAAAGTACGCAGGCTATTGTCAAAAGTCCTTGCGACTAGGACGCTTTATGGAAAGAGGTTCCGTAATGCTTACTGTCTCTGTAAATCTGACCCAGACTGCTCGATGTCATTCACTACACCGTCACCTTCAAATTTTGTTTTTTACGGTGATGCAATAGGTTGCAAAAATCCATTAAATTGTCAGTGTTCTCTCCATATTTGGCGGTAGGAGACTGGTCGGGATTTTTTATTTTATTTTTGTCACGGGGAATTGCACACAGAAATGCGTAAACATGAGCAAAACGTGAGCTAATTAAGGAAGATTAAAGACGAAGCCTTACACTGACTAGATAATGCCTGGTTAAATAATGGTTGGTCGCGGCCGTTATACAAATGCGCACATTACAACGTCCCAGAAATGTTTGGCCAACCGCTCCGTTCAGCTGTTACAAGACAAGAGTTAATAATAAACGAGTATCAGTGGGGATCGCAGGACCCCGTCTGAGTGAGCCCACGCGGACGCAATTATCATCCGCCAGCTCGTGACTGCATCTTTGGCAATAACAAGGTCTTCGGTAGCGCAGCGCGAGGCTGCACAGAGTGCGGTATTTGTTTGCGAGACTTGAGGATTTGCCGATCATCCAGAAAGCACAACTTTTGCCACAGTCTGCAAAAACGACCTGCTTGCAGAGCGGTTGCAGTTTACCCCCAGAAGACTAACAAAACTGCTTCATGTGCCAGAACGCAAGTCCCGATCCCTTACAGACGAAAAACATTAGCACTTGCAACCATCTTTTCTTGTGTTGAATACAGGAAATAATGGTCATAAAACGTACATAGTGCTCACTCTCGCTCCACGGTACCGCTTCCTTTACGATAATATTACTTTATACGTAATATAAAAAGTAATATTACTTTATACTGATGTGTAAAGATTCTCAAAGTAGTGATTAAAGTTGTGAACACTCTGAAGTGTTCACAAATGTAACTACTGGCAGCCCACAGCCAAAAAAACAAAGTACATTTGCATCTTTGAAAAATTAATTTACTATTTGGAAATACATAAATAATAATAATAAAAAAAAAAAAAACTCATTTTGGTCAAAATATTAAAGGAAGTACATTGTGCTATTTGTGTGGACCTCAGTTACACAGGTCCCAGTAACCACACGTACAATTCACCTGTTCATATATACTTTCAGAAAAAAAAGAGGAAGGTGTTACCTAGATGCACAGTGAGTTGACCCTGGTGTATCTTCCATTTCAATTGACCACTTACAGGTACAAGGTCTTTCAACACATCCAAACCAAGCCTTCAGTATGACTGCCTACAGTCCATTGTTTATACTGTAGAAACTGCCGTAAAAGAGGAGGGATTTCTCTACAAGTGTTTTACTGAATATTAATAATATTAACAATAATGATGGTCCTTTGAAATTCTTTAGTACTCTGACAACCTAATAGTGTACGCAACTCTTTAGTCACCATTAAAGTTCACCAAGACATTACGCTTTGAGGTAAAGACATGAGTTAAATGTAATAAGATACTCCAGAAAATAACTGCTTATTCTAATGTACAAGTTTCAGATATATATGACTGATATGATGTCTAGCATGCCCGTAAACATTTCCTTGTTGTGAAATTTGGCCTGCAACTGCACATCATTACTTTGAACAAATTAAATTGACAAGGACATTCCTTGTGAGTTACTTTAGCAGAATCTAACAGCCTACACAGTAAACACACGAGCATTCATGTTCATGGTTTTCTGTACAGTATTACATGCCGTAAGCACAGAGCACTGGCCCCAGCAGACATGGAGCACAGACCGGAGGATGTTGCTGAGGTATAAGGCTTCGTCTTCACTGTCCTGACACTCACAATCCCTTGATCCCACTCACAATCCCAAGTGCAAAGCTGTGGTCCCTGGTCCTGGTCCTACTCAACATTCCATTTGATGGAAAAATGCTCATCATTGTTCAAAACAGATATTAGGTCGTGCAAAGATCCCTTATCAGGGAAGCTTGGGCGTCTAAAGCAGAGAGCTGTGATCTTACGTGAATGTGAGGCTGGCTTAGGATCGGATGGTAGTGTCTTATAGATCTGGTTCCCCACTGGCTCTGAATGCAGATGCTCTTAGCTGTTCACGGATGGCTGTGTATGTGTCCAGTGGTCTTAGTCAGCATTAGATACATCATGGACAAGGTTCATGAGTAAGTGAAGAGTGAAGGTGTGTGCATGTGTGTGTGTGTGTGTGTGTGTGTGTGTGTGTGTGTGTGAGAATACCAGTTCCTCTCAGAGCACTTGCTCTGTGCTGGAAGCAGAGATGTCCAACAGTCTCCAGGCTGCGTGTGGATTAAGCTCTTCCTGGTCTCTGCAGAGCGCCCATACATACAACATCCTCAACACCTTCTCCTGTTCATACACCCACCCACCCACCCCACCCACCCACACACACACACACACAGTATCTTATAAACGTGCTATCCAACACAATGTAGAACCTACAATGCAGTGACTTGCTACCCCATACAATGTACCTACAACACACACACACACATGACAGATGAGCAGAGATTTAGAAATAAAAGGCCTGGCAGAGGTCACTACACATTTGGAAAATGAGCAAAGCTCACCAAGAACGTTTGTGCCATTTGCAGCACTCTGGTCGTTGTGTAAGATTTGGGCCTGTATCTGCTGATGTGTTACTAACACCCAAAGCCCCTCTTACTAAAGCACTACAGGAGTTTTGCTGATGCTACGGACTCAGGGAAATAGACTCGCTCACCGGATCTCCCTCAACCACCTCCCCTTTGGAACTTTGAATCACCATGACAACCTGGGCCTGGAATGTGATGATGAGTACGGGCCCTTGTTCCATGAGCTTCCCCATGGCAAGCTGAGACACCCCCAGAGACACGGGGACACACAGAAATGTGGACACACAGAGACACACAGTCACATGTAGCCACACAAACAAATGGAAGGGCAGAGTAGGAATATCATTACAGGTATATAGTGTCTGTGGTTTGGTTTGTCCATGTTGCAATATGAATTTTAATTAACAACTATGTTCCTGTTAAATAGACCTGCCAGGGTTTATGTATTACACTGATAATGATTAGGCTGTCAGCATCTGATCAAGTCTTTATGCTGAACTTTTGAGCTGAAAAACATTGCCGATCAAAGAGTTAAAAACGCTCTAGCTTATCACAACATGCCTAATCGGACTCCAGAGATTTTACTATCGACGGCAGATTTATGCATTGTGGTAGAAGCAAGCTGCTTCCAGTTTGACTGGTTCCCTTACATCAATATTGTCGATGTCCAGGACTTTAGAGTGGAACTGCAGTCCCATGCCGATGGCCTGCTTGATCGGGTGTGAAATCTGACTGTAAACCTATGGGAGAAGATGAGGGACAAACCACAGCCTGATAAACCAAACCTCATCCAGATGACACGTGAGTCCACCAAGCAAGACAGCGGCTGAAGACAGATGAAGATTAACGAGCACTTACAGCTTCGTAACACCAGTCTTTAAGAATCTCCAGCTCTCCTCTAATTAATGCTTGAGGGCAGAAACAGAGATGTCTTGCTAAACACACACACACGGTACATTTGATCATTCACTACAGGGAAGATTGGCTAAAGTAAGAAACTCAAAAATCAAATTTTAATTTTATGGGAAAATGGTTTTAATTTTATGTTTACGATCCATGGATAACATTCAGGTAACCAGTAGCTTGGACAGGGCGTGTCTCACCTCTAAAACATTAGGAATGATATCACGTTCACATTGTTGAAGGAAGCTGTCTTTGTCAAACGTAGGATCAGCTCTCAGAATCTCTGTTAGTACCTCAGAGATCTCTGTCTTGGAGAACAAGCCACCTGATACGAGACAATAACCATACCCATAACACTCACCACAAACAAATAAAAACACTTTTAGTGTGAGACCAGTGAGAAAAGTGAGAAACAGTCAGTTTACCCATGAGGTCTGTTACTTTATCAGTTAAGGCACGGGAGGCTGTGATCAATGCATTATCACTCTCATCATACTTCATCTTCATTTCAAAGAATCCTTAAAAAAAGTAGATAGAAGACCAACCACAACTGATCATTGACTCATGCACGTGTTCTATTTTTAAAAACGTGGGCTTAGCGCCCTCTGGTGGTTACCAAGAATGTATCAACTGTTTACATGTGGCCACAAATTGAAATGAGCAGGTTTTGAGCTTTAGAATAATAAAGCACAAGGGGGGGGGGGCATTCGCTCATACGGTTAAACACCACATTGTTGTCTCTGAAGTCCTTCCACTGTTGGTACCATTTTGAGTCTTTATGAAGGACAACTCCAGTGGCCTCTCTGTAAAGAAACATCCACGCAGTCATCAATTACAAGCTCCTCCCCAGAGCCTCTCCGCTCCTCGACACAGACCGGGTGGAGGCACATGCCGTCTTGGCCACCTCCTCCAACCCTTCTTTGAGCTTCCTGCCCAGGGTGGTGCGGCCCACCTCCTGCAAGCCCTAGCAAGGCACGGAGCAGCAGACGCAATCAGCTTCACCAGTCTCCATCGCCTAAAACATCCTCATTTTATCTAAAATATTTTTAATAGATAAATATTTTTAAATGCTATTTAGCCCAACTTTGTTCATTAGAAGCTATAATGGCATTAGGCACAAACATATTCAAACAATAAAAGGAAAAATAGATTTGCCCAGGTCAGTCTGGTCCTCTTATCAGTGTTTAACAAGTGATACTAATAGAATTGTTTTGCATATGATCATGCACAGCATATAAAAAGATGACAATTTGCATATTCACTGGGGAAGTTCACTGCACATACTTCTTTAAATGTTTCTGAGAAAGACTCCAGAGTCTTCTTCAACACCTCAGAGGACTTCACTGTTTCTGATTCAATGCTTTTCTGAAAAACAAGATTGTTTGTATTGGAAAATGGTACAGGTAATCGCTAACATATAATTGCATACCCCTGTGACACTGAAGACAACCATGTTTACTGGTGTTTACTAATAAGAACTTCCTCAAAAGAGTTGATATGTTGAGGAAGTACAATTTTAAAATGTTCTTTGACTTACTTGACATAGACTTAAACTGCACTTTTGGTGTTAACCGCATAACGAAGACCTCTTGTTTATCACATGATCTTGAGAATAATCTGAGTCCTGTCTTCAGCCTCTACCCATAAGCCCTGTTTCATACGCAGACGGAGGTGCCTGGTTCAGCGCGTCTTCCTGCAGGCTACAGGAAGCAGGACGCTGTGAGGTCACAGGATGTCAACTCACATATTTCCTCCTGGCCTGCTGTAGCGCCTCCGACTCCTCCAGCCGCCTGGCCTCCTCCCTGAACTTCTGGAGGTTCTCCTTCATCTCCTTGTTCTTGCTCAGCTCTTGCTTCAGTGAGTCCACAAACTCGCCGAGGAAACCTTTGCGAGCCCCTGAGGCACAGCGATGCTGTGCAGACATGTAAGGGATCGGTGAAGTCAAGTCACAAGTCACCCCCATTCTTACACTAGTGCAAAATACACAGAAAAGCCAAACAAACACCATAATGAAAAGGCAGTTTACCTGAATACACACCGTCTGGTACCTCCACATTCTGAGTGTTGGGTTTAAAAACGGAGTAGACAGCAATGTACTTCTTCTGAGCAAAAGCTGTAAAAAAAAAAGCCCTTACACTTTTAAACTCTCTAGCTATGTTATGGACGCCGTGGCAGTTGTCATATCTAATCCTCAGCTAATGATGTACAGTATAACTGATGTAAGGGAATGCATACCCTAGGAGGCTGCAATGGGTGTTTAGCAGGAAAAAAACATGCGCCGTAAAAGTATCGCTTCGGTTTCGTGACTTCATCGCAGCTTATTTCCTCATCACTGGTATAGTTTAGAAAATTACGTTGGGGAAAATGCTGTACAAATTGTTTATGTGGGATACTCACCTCAGAGCATCGACACAAGGACGCCGCCATCTTTGAATGCACGTGCGTAATACTATGTCATCTGATCAGTTGACGTCATGATGATGGATTGACGTTTAAGTAGTTAAACTATATGGCGACCTGTGGCAGGTCTTAAAGGTTAGATTACTGAATGACAGCACGTCGTTTCCCACTGAGAGATTACCTGAATAAGTGCACGTTGATCTAAAATCACCTAAATTCAAATAAACTCTAATCCTCAATGAACAAACTATAGACAAGCATTCCTCATATCTTGTTTTATATGGTCTTGGCCCAGTATTTATAAAAAATGCTCAGGTCTGCAGAGTGGTGGGTTTCAGTGTTGACACAGTGTTTATACGGTGCTTAAAATAAGGATTTATGGTGACAAAGTTCCTCTTGCTATCTATTTTGTTTGTGCATTTTAGCACCAGTGCTACATTCACAATGTGCATCCTTTCCTTTGTTTTGCAGACTTATTCATGCCGGTTACTTGTGTTATGTGGTAATATTTGTCCTTCAATTGCCCACACACTCTCTCATAGGCCTCGGCGTGTCCGAGCTGCAAGTCTTCAATTCTAAATCTGCTTCATCTTGTCGCGCCCTATGGCAGTTAATCTTTAGTGAGGAAGCCAACACCCATTCTCATGCAAGATCTCTCATGCCTCAGTAAGTCTGTTTGTCCTGCAGGCATAAGTCCAGAGAACCTCTGTAAGAGAGCCTTTATGATTCTCTATGAGCCTTAATGATCCTCTATGAGCCTTTATAATCCTCTACGAGCCTTTATAATCCTCTATGAGCCTTTGTGATCCTCTATGAGCCTTTAAAATCCTCTGTGAGCCTCTAGATGCTTCTAGAAGGCCAGGAATCAGCCCCAGCCCCTGAGCTGTTTCACACTCCACGCAGGACTTACTTCCATGAACTCAAATGTTAATAATAACTATGACAATGAACAGAAGCATACTGATCTCACTTTTTGTATGTAATTGTGCTTTAACATCGACTCCATTTACCAGTATGGAGAGGAAAACAACAACAAAATATTAGTGTCAGAGACTGTTTAGAGCAAATTAGATATTTCCACCTACAGGTCAGATTATGTGTACAGATAGAATCCAAGTTTCCTAAAATCTGAAGCATCCACTTCTACTGAAGGGCCGTTTCTTTAGCCGTTTTAGCCGCTATCACACTTTGCCACAGCGGCGTTTTCAGCGCCACCCTGCGCATGGTATGGGAACCATACTCCGGACTCCTCCCCTACTGCAGAGACGAGAGATCCCTCTTCCTGCGGTCAGCTATATGTGACAGGCAGAACGGGCGCATTGTCTTTCCTATTTAATTTTATTTTTTCGTTTGTAGAACACTCGATACGACGATCATAGCTTTGTGTCTTCCTCCCCGGACTAGGGCTCGGCGTGGTCTTCTATAACATGGGCACCAGGGACGATGAATACGATTTCTTGTTCAAAGGTAAATTCTGGATACTGCCTTCTGCCTTATAGGGGAAGAGGAGGGAGGGGGTCTTAATAATCCTTCCATTGTTTTCTTGCCAATAAAATCTGTCTTACAATATATCGTGTCGAGGAAAACGGCGTCTCGAGTTAAGCGAAAATGCCCTCTAATTTTACTGGGTGCCCATATCCTGTTTGCAATCATTGCCGCTATTGCCGCTATGGGTACAATAGCTGTCATTGCAACATAGCAACGCCCGCAGCGGCATCTGTAGACACCGAGATCGATGAACAAAACATCTGTTTTTACTTTGCTGGAAGCTTTAAGACCGGGTGTGTGCATAGGCGGACCCAGGCCATAGGCTTATGTATAACCGTGAATAATAACCTCGCAAATGTGCGCGGGGAAAGAACGTTTTTTTGTAGCCTATGCATGACCCACTAAAGTGGATTTCAGTATAGTTGGCGCCACATATATGTCTTGATAATATAACTCCGATATATTTTTATTGCTGTAAGATTTTATCTACACACTACACACGTTAACTAGCCAACGCAACAAATGATGCTGACATGAATTTTAAATCAGCTTTTTGGAAAGATGGTTCCCAATGGCTCACATCCTTGTGAAGAAAGCTAAACCTACACAACACGTGACGCGTCTAGTTTCAGCCTTAGTAAACGCCTGCTTAGCCCTAGTAAACGCCTGCTTTATAGGCCGAAGAAGAAGCCTACATCATATCATCTTCGCGAGCTTTATTGTTGAGTTGCTGACAAATCTTTACACTGTAACCCCTGACATGCCAGAACAACCAATGCATGGCCCTTAGCTTTGATTAGCATTCTGAGCTCTTGGCTGAAAAACCCTAGGTAAACGAACCAAAACTGCAGATTCAAGAGTGATTTGCCGTGTTATCAGTTTCCTGCAATGACGTCAAACCGTCAAAGTTCTGTCTGATTTCGTAACGAGATGTAACAGTAGGGCTCCATGCACGCACCCCCCGCGGATAGTAATGTATTTGTGTAACATTACGATTGCACTAGGTTCCTGTAAGTTTTTTTGCAGTATGGCGTTTATCGTGATAGGATAGTGTATCGGAATCTTCGACGCCGCCGTTTGATTTTGCTGTTTGGGACCACCTACAGTTGTTCTTATTGGAGACTCGGGTGTCGGAAAGAGTAACCTTCTCTCCCGCTTCACACGGAACGAATTCAACCTGGAGAGCAAGAGCACAATTGGGGTGGAGTTTGCGACCCGCAGCATCCAGGTGGATGGAAAGACGATAAAGGCGCAGATTTGGGACACGGCCGGCCAGGAGCGCTACAGGGCCATCACCTCTGCGTGAGTGCGGGCGAATCCCACTGACTTTCAATGCACTGGTGTTTGGATAGACTACAATAACATTAGAACAAGACCTCAGTAGATTATAATCATAATTACAATTGAAGCAGTTTCTGTTGTTAGAATAATCATATGTACTCTGCACAGTGTAATTGCATGACTGTATATATTCAGCCACACACTGGTTGAAGGTGAGGCCTTTAAGAAAATGCATTTGTACCACACACACACACACACACACACACACACAAATGAGAAAGTGCGAAGCCTTGTGTGTGTCTTCAGCTACTACCGGGGTGCAGTTGGAGCTCTTCTGGTGTACGACATCGCCAAGCACCTGACCTACGAGAACGTGGAGCGCTGGCTGAAGGAGCTGAGAGACCACGCCGACAACAACATCGTCATCATGCTGGTCGGCAACAAGAGCGACCTGCGGCACCTGCGGGCGGTGCCGACAGACGAGGCCCGCGCCTTCGCAGGTACTGTCCACCCCACCCCCACCCCCACCCGAAGACCTAAACGGGACAACGAAGGAGTTACAACGTGAAGCAAAAACCCCCAAAACAGATCTGTGACTGAGACATTATGACTGTTTAGACATTTTGAATCGCTGTGAAATAGCAGTGTATTTAAAATGCCTGGCACACACAATCCCCGCAACAGGGAACTCCTGACTCATGTTCCGCACTGATGCATATCGGGCCCCAGATACCACTGTGAAACTAGATGTGGTTATCTATTAGCAAAATGTTACACTCAGTGGGGTGAGGCTAGTCGTGCCCGGCTAGACAGACACAGGAGAACATTTGTTTAGTCAATTTTCATGCATGTCATTTGCATTTGGTGGCCGACTCGAACGATTCTCGTGCGCTAAAAGGCCCAGAATGCAATGGTAGCGCTGCATCAGGTCGAGGAGTCAAAACCAAAATCTTTTCAACATCTCAGTGAGTCGTTTTCTCTAAGACGGTGTTTTTGGCCTGTGAGACCAAAGTCTCCATATATCATAAAAGTGGCATTGTGTGGCATCTTTGATAAGATGCAGAGTTCAGAGCTCTTTGACATAACGTAATGGAAATTGGTCACCAGCTTTTATGTCAGAAGGACATAAAATGAATGTGTGGGATGTGTGTCCATCCTCTTCCTCTTTTCCAGAGAAGAATAATCTGTCATTTATCGAGACCTCAGCTCTGGATTCAACCAATGTGGAGGAGGCATTCAAGAACATTCTCACAGGTACACCATGTTTACGTATAGAAAAAAGACCTCCCTTTACAACACCGTAGAGTGGCAGAATTCTACACTCACTGAGTAGGGGGTGGGGGTGTGTGTGCGTGTGTGTGTGTGAGAACACACCTGCAGCTGTCTCACGGCTCTGGTCTAACGCATTATTCAGGTTTATGTGAGGTCATAAAACCACTGGGGAGCATGTGTCAGGACGTAGTCTTGTGAGAGCAGTGTGATGCAACATGCGTCCTGGGCCTAATTCTGCAAGCTCACGCAGGTCAAAGTTCACATCAGTGTACGAGTCATCACACCAGCACAGACAAAGCCAGGAGCCATGGCAAAATGCTACAGGAAGTTCCTAAAGTTTGCGTCCTGTAATAACACGGTAACAAAGCACGTGATTGGTTAAGAACATTCTCTCCACAAATGTGCTTATCTGTACATCTTGTTTTCTATAAATGGGGTAGTAAGGACGCATAGCAGTGATATATTTATGATAGATACAATGGCATATTCTGCAAGCTTCATGTAGCCTTTTTTAAAAAGCACAAGGTATATAAAAGCAGGGATTACCTAACAGGGATTATGAGGACTTTTGTTTTAGACATCAGTATTTTAGATTGTTGGCCTGTGTATTGGATTTTTAAGCACAGAACTCATCTGAGAATCCATTGCCACGGTGTCCATAACCACGGGTTACAATCACAGTGAAACATTTAACAATACACCTTATAAAGCTGCTTGATGTGATATAATGCATAATTATACTATAATATTATTATACATAATTATATTATACTGCTACAAACTGTATATGACTGTGTAACAGGATTAATGACACTGGTTAGCATCTGCATGGACATCCGACAAGGAACCACCTGCATGTTGTTTATGAGGATCTGAGACTCGTCGGTGTGCACAAAAAATCAGCAGAAACCTCTATGCAGTAGCACCAAACGTGCTGTATGACATGGCTGCCTGCAGCTGTGTTACACAGTAGTTGACCACCGACTCCTGTCCTGTAAAACGCTGTTGTTCTGGAGGGCTGTGGGGGCAGTTGAGGGTGTAGCAAGGGCAAGTTAATGATCACCAGGAGTGGTATTTCCTACCTGGTAGCCGACTTCTTTCTGCTGGGAAACCTTAAGTGTCTTCTGCAGAAATGTATCATTGTTATTTTTAATCACACAGTGCAATAACAGGACCCATAACTTTCTATAAACTCCGAGGCAGTTTTTTTTACTGTTCTAAATTATGGCTTCCTGGGTCCAGCAGTTCACGGCAGGGGCTTCTACGCTGAGAACTGTTCATATGTTCATTAAACTCAGTAACTACCATATTCTGGATTCACTGCCATACTAATGAACTATTCCTATATGTATTACGCATGCATTCCCACTGGTATAAACGTGTAATACATATAGGGACTTCAGGCCGTTCAGATGATGACCCAGCGTCTAATTATCATCAGCTGGGTAGTGGCGCTGGTCCATGGTAACGATTGTTCGTCCTCTCGTGCAGAGATCTACCGCATCGTATCGCAGAAGCAGATCGCCGACCGCTCAGCCCACGACGAGTCGCCGGGCAACAACGTGGTGGACATCAGCGTCCCGCCCACCACAGACGGGCAGAAAGTCAACAAACTGCAGTGCTGCCAAAACCTGTAACCACGACAACCAACCATCGGCCCCGCCCCCCCCCCCCAACCGCCAGACGCCGCTCATCTCCGAGTCTCTCTCTCTACGTGTCGTGCCGCCGACAGTTTATTTGTGTAATATATATATATTTTTTTTCTTTTTGATAGCTTCTCGACTCACATACATGCACGAGATGGACATGCATACACACACGTGCGCACACACACGTACATGCACACACACACACACACACACACACACATGTGTTCGCACGCATGCACACACACACACACACTACTGCCATGAAATAAAATTTTACAATATCTAAATGTGGTATAATTTATTGGCTTCTGAATGTAGCAACCCTCACAGAAATGTTAGCTTCTATTACTTAGATTAGGGAGGATTTGACTGTTACAGACTGTTAAGATGAACATTTGGAAACTGTCTTTTTTTCTCATAAGAGTTGTGATCATACCTGTGTCTCTTAACATAAGACACATTTGTATATCAGGTCTTTGTACGTCAAGTAACCACTGAGCTCTCTGGCCTAATGTCTATGACAGGCATCAAATGACCTCCATTATAGAGCCCCCTTAAACTGGTGTGCTGTCACAGGTCAGTGGAAAATCAGTGCTGTGATCTTGTTCATGGTGTGCTTGAAATGAGGGTGCAGTGTGGGGAAAAATATCCCTAAATACCCTCATGTATATCCCTAAATGCCCTCATGTTTCACAGTCTGTCATGGCCATAATACAGTAATGTAGTACCACGGACATGCTGCTGTACTACACAATAAATATAGAAATATGTGAGTGATAACTTCAAAACAATTAATATAGCACTACCAGACACATTTGACATTGAAAAGAAGAAAAATGTTTTATAGCAGTATTTTAATATTTTTAATCTAGGCACAAGCAGTGTAATAGAACGCAAAGAATCTATGAACTCTGAGGAAGTTCCTTTGTACTGTTCTGGAAATTAACTGTAACAAGAAACACACAAACAAACAAATCACAAAACAAACAAATAGTAATTCCTTATTCTGTTGTGAATATTAAATTTACTTTAGATTTACGTAATTTAGTAATCATCATGCTAACTGCTGTTGGTTACCTGTCTGTAAGGTCCTCAGCTTTCTGTGCACAGATAACCAAGACTCTGCGTTTCCCTCAGAGGCTGAATCGCCGTGTGCGGATTCTCGCCTGAAAAATGCCAGTCAGGGAAAGTGTGTGCCTCAAATTAAAGGGAAATATATGAAGTGTTTTTGCAGTCTGAAATTTCCCAGTGTGATGGGACAGAAGGGCTTACTAGAGGGAACACTACAGGGCACATCCCACAGAGCCAGGGAATCTTCTGGAATAAACTGGAATCTTCTGGAATAAACTAGTCTCAGCATTAGCTACTCTCTGCTTGTATTACCTGGGGGTAGGTGGAGTTGCAGACGCCGGGCGCGCCAGGGGGCAGTGGGTGGGCAGTGCGAGGCTTTGAGGTGGCTCCGGGGGCAGTTCTACAGCACTGTTAAGAGCAGACGGGGTTATTTCCAAGAGCTCTGTTCCCACGGCTTTCTTCTTCCGTGACGTCCAGGTGCAGAGAGACTCGAGGACGTTCACCTGGAACCAAAGCAGCGAAGTGAACGTCACTTATCCGCGAATATGGAAATGCACATGATAAAAGTTGAAGCCCTCCATTCAGCTTGGACATCACTCTCCTGTGCTGTAGGGAAGAGCACTAGACACACACATGCCCGATTTTAACACACCTCATCAGCTAGCCACCGAGCATTTGCTGAACATGGTATATTGGAGCAGGTATAACACTAAAATCTGCGTGGCTGTGGAACTTTCAGAATTTGACAAACTTACAGGAGATTTTGGTAAAAACCTATGCAGTGCGAAGTTGGTAAACCAGTGTAATGAAAGTATGTGTGAGTCTGTCACCATAATAACAGACTCACACAGAAAGCCACTTTAACTCTAATGCTCGGGATCCCTCTGGACTCTGGAGATATTTCTGAATCTCATTTTCCATTTAGCATGGTCCCCTGCCATGTTCGTCTCACTGTGACAGGAAGTCTCCTGGCCATGTGGCACAGGAAGTCTGTTGGCGTCTGATAAGAGCTGCCAGTAACAGGATCCTGGGTCACTCCGCTGAGCTGGGACCCTGTGGACTCAGCACAGCTCTGTACAGAGCGGTCACTGGGCAGGGCAGAGGTCAGAGGGGTCAAGCTGTGATGCTCGACTATGATCCAAAACACTGTGGCACTTATGTCCTGTGCTGAGATTACATGAGAACCATCGACACTCCTCCCGATTACACCTCGGCTCATGTTTAATTTCCTAATTATAATTCATCCCACCGCCTTACCAGTCTCTCCGCCTCTTTCTCCCATTGGTCGGCCATCCTCAGAAGCTCCGCACACTCGCTCCCCTGGCCGTCTGCTTTCACCTCCTTCGTCGTCCTGAGCTTCAGCTCCTCCAGCACTCCATGGAGACGTTCTAAGAGCGGGGGGCTGGACTTCTCCTTCTCCCCAGGGCCCTGGCCGCTGCAGTGGCGAATGTCGGCCTCCAGGAGGCGGAGCACACCTACCACATCCTGGCACCTCTTCCTGAGGCAGTCCAGTGTCAGGTCTCGGTCATCCTTGTTCGTCTTCACTTCCTGCCTGTTGCCGGATTGAAAGGTTGTTGACTGGATGTTGTCAGTGGTGCATGTGGATTCGTATGCTAGCCATGATGAAAGGCGGACGTTTTTGTACAGGATTCTGATACATATTTAGTCAATCCATCTAACGGTGATCAAACAGGACAGAGGAGAACCTGAGGTGCTTTATGGATTCCTGGAGCTCCTTCTCGTACATCATGGACTTCTCCAACTCTTTGTTCCGGGTTGCTGCGTTCCTCCAGAAGCTTGTTCTTCTGAAAAGAAAATCAAACATAACAGTGGACAAAAGCTGAAGACACAAGACACCACTGAAATGATGATAATGTGACATAAGGCAACATGTTATTAGCTGTAAATGCCACAAAGCATAACCGCGCCTTGCTCTGAAAAATATACTTCCATTCACTATTCTTTATCTGTCCATTAGCCCATCCATCCGTTCACTTATCCGTTCATTGCCTTGTTCATTAAATTAGATAATTCGGTGGACAACTCATCCGTCCCTGTATTAGCTGTGAGCAAAAACTCCCCAGTTCACCATACCCTTTTGCTTCTAAACCATTTTTATATGCGTCAGGGATGTAGTAAACTCATGAATGTGTGAGCGATAACTCACTCTCTGCACAGAGCTCTCTCTGCCCCCGGCCTGTTCCCTGCTGCTGTCTAAAGCGCGTCGTAGACTCTGCACCTCCACCCTGTGCTCCGCCACGTGCTTTGCCTGCCCCACCTCTCTGTCCCGCACCAGGGCCAGCTGTCGCTGGAGCTCACCAGGCAGCCAGGTGGAGGGAATGGTGGAGGCTGCGGATGGTGTTCTCGTGCTTGCGCTGCAGGTCTGCCAGGTCAGCAGAGTCCAGCTCGGACAGCAGGCAGGTGCGGTCAGCTGAGATCAAGTAGCTCTGCAACTCAACCTGAAGGCAGAATGACACACGGTCCTAAGCTAGACAGTTTCCACACAGTCCACATCTTTATTCCTTCGGGCTTACAGCTAGAGATGGCTGTAAACAACCTGGCATTATTGGAACAAACTGTGTCACAGTATGTATTGTGAGTATCACACAGATGTTGTCAGTAGTCATACCGACCAAGTAAACATTAGACAATCTACAAACGAGCCTGAAAACAACAATTAAAAACCAGGACACTGTGAAAAAAAAAGTGCCATTAAGGTATTTGGTTTACTGATCGGTTTGATTTACTTACTGGCATGTGTGTTTATTTTAATTTGCTGATACAGTATGTCACTTTTTTTCATTTTTCTCCATAATCATTTTTGTAATTTGACATCATATGAGTGTACTACATAAGATGAAATTTTATGCCCTATATTGCTTGATGTGATCGATGTTGTAACGCCACGATCGGCGGAGAAGTATTTGGCGGACACAAACGCTGAGATGAGCGAGATTTATTAATGGGCAATCCAAAAGCAGAGTCGTTTAAACAGGCATGGGTCATAATATCCGGGGAGTCCGACATTGAAACAAAACCAACACGCAATGACATGATTCAACAGGAGTAACAGGCAAGACAAACTATAGACTAGACACAGGGCTGAACAACTCACGTAGCACGGAGACAGGTAATAATGCAAATAACAGGCAGGCTAGTTAGACGGGTGACAGACAAAACAACCGGTAACACGGAAGACCAAACAGAGGGTTTAAATAGACAAGACTAATACAGGACACCTGACAAGGATAACGAGGGGCAGGGCTAAGATGCACATGGCTACAATAACAAAACAAGCACGAAAAGACAGGAGGAGGAGGGCAGACGTTACAGTACCCCCCCTCACAAGCGCACAACACCCGAGGTGCGCGAACAAAACCCACAAGCAGGACACGAACCAAGGACACAAGGGAAACCGGGGACAGACAATGCGGGCACACCTGGGACAGACAACGGACACAAACCAGAAACAGAAGACACCGGAAGGGAAGGAGAACCAGGGGAAAAATCAAAAACAGGGCGAGATGCCAGGGCAGGACCAGGGACAGACTCGGGGGTGGAGACAGACGAAGGAACAAAAACGAAGACCTAACACAGACCAGGCAACCGACAGGGGGACTGGCACAAACACAGGGACAGACATTGGAACAGACACTGAGACAGGCATTGGGGTAGACAAAAAACGGGACCGACACAGGAACAGACACAGGAACTGAAACAGAGACCATGACACGGGCAAAGACAACACCAGGGATAACAGGCGGCAAAAACAAAGGAGCAGAGTCCACAAAAAGGGCGGGGAGGGGCGGGGCACAAGGAGCAACAGGGGACAAGGTGCAGGGTGGGACTGGCGGGACACGGGGAACTTCGCAGGGCGGGATGGGCGGGGTCCGAGGCGCAGCAAGGCGCACAGGCAGTCCCAGGTCCACAGGTGGCGCTGCGGTGACCGCCAGCTGCGGTGACCGCCAGCTGCGGTGTGCGACCCCTCTTGAGTTGCAGGAACAGGCGGTGAAGATGACCCCTTCGGTCGCGGGAACAGGCGGTGAAGATGACCCCGTCCGGGCCGCGGGAACAGGCGGCGGCCCCGTCCGGGCCGCGGGAACAGGCGGCGAAGGTGACCCCTTCCGGGTCGCGGGAACAGGCGGTGAGGACGACCCCTTCCGGGTCGTGGGGACTGGCGGCGAGGGTGACCCCGTCTGGATTACGGTGACAGGTGGTGGTGACTCCTGGACCTCCGGTGCTATAGTCGGCCTCTCCTGGGCCTCCGGCACTCGAGCTGGCCTCTCCTGGGCCTCTAGCCTTCGGGTAGGCCTCTCCTGGGCCTCCGGCACTCGAGCCGGGCTCTCCTGGGCCTCCGGCACTATAGCCGGCCTCTCCTGGGCCTCCGGCACTCGGGCTGGCCTCTCCTGGGCCTCCGGCACTCGGGCTGGCCTCTCCTGGGCCTCCGGCACTCGGGCTGGCCTCTCCTGGGCCTCCGGCACTCGAGTTCGGCCACTACTCCCCCCCCCCCCAAAAAATTCTTTGGGGTAGCTGCCGCAGGGGGATGACCATTGGGGCGCTGCGGCAACCGGGCTCGTTCCTGGGGGCGTGGCTTTCCCCACTGGAGCTTGAACGAGCCTGGGAGAACATACAGACACAGCTGCCTCTCGGTTGCTTTTCTCTGCGACGGCTCCACCTCACCCGAGGTATCGGGAGCTCGCAGTGGCGTTTGAAAGCCAACCGAGGGCTGAGCAGATGCTCGTCTGCACATTCATCCCATTCAGCCACGTCTTGTACTACAGGTCGCTCCTCCCTGTAGTGTTTATCAAAACGGGCTGAATCAAGAAGCGTTTATCAGGGGTCTCGTCGCGGAAACCAGTAAGAATTTGGAGTAAAGTTACCTTTTTCCTTGAGCGACGAGATCCCCTTGTTCCCACAACGCCAGGGGAATTCCTGTCTCTGGTTAGTTCGCGCTGTAATATCGGAGATTTGGACTGCGCGGAAGCAGCCAACATCTCATTACAGCGACTGAACTTACCAGAGTCTCGCTCACTCGCTGTGTCCTTGTAAGACCGGTTGTTATGTAACGCCACGATCGGCGGAGAAGTATTTGGCGGACACAAACGCTGAGATGAGCGAGATTTATTAATGGGCAATCCAAAAGCAGAGTCGTTTAAACAGGCATGGGTCATAATATCCGGGGAGTCCGACATTGAAACAAAACCAACACGCAATGACATGATTCAACAGGAGTAACAGGCAAGACAAACTATAGACTAGACACAGGGCTGAACAACTCACGTAGCACAGAGACAGGTAATAATGCAAATAACAGGCAGGCTAGTTAGACGGGTGACAGACAAAACAACCGGTAACACGGAAGACCAAACAGAGGGTTTAAATAGACAAGACTAATACAGGACACCTGACAAGGATAACGAGGGGCAGGGCTAAGATGCACATGGCTACAATAACAAAACAAGCACGAAAAGACAGGAGGAGGAGGGCAGACGTTACAGATGTGATGGTGCCCACAAATAGTAATACAGTAAAAGATTTGAGGTATGGATGACCCCATGTTATCATGTCATAGAATCTAATGATTATCTACCAGGTTTTGACTGAAGTCCAATTTAAGGAGCAGAGCCTTCAGAGAGGGCACGGCCAGCTGGATCGACCTGTCAGCATCCTCCCCTGGTCCATCTACACAGGACACTGCTGGTCTTGGATGCTCCAGGGCGTGCAGGTTCCTACAAGCCTTGTTGAGAACTTTCTCCAACATTTGCTGCGTAGGGATGGAGAGAGAGAGGGAGAGCAACCAAGGGTCATCTGAAGTCAGCCTCAATTCCAGCCATCATGAGTTCCACAAAAGTTGTCTGGATCGTTTCAGATGTTTCCAAGAAACACATGCGGACTAAGGGAGGCTATAATAGTGTTGGCGGATAAACACAGCGAGGACAGACACAAAGCCATTGTCAACAGCTCAGGCCAGACTGTTACTTTCAGTTCGCTGGAGATGATTCTCTGCAGTTCAGCTTTGCCAATGACTTCTGTGCTATCGATCTCATTCAACGCGGCCATGAGAGTACTGTATGTATCTACGCATCCACAGAAAGGCGATGACAGTGAATAATTTTCAACATTTCAACACTTCATCTGCAACAATTATGTGAACAACACCATGTACTCCAGAAATGCTTTTGTTTTGAACTCACATTATTTGTCTTCCCAACTACCGATGGCCTATTTTTTACCTATTTTCTGGAAGCGGAACAGTCTAACCCAGCAGTAAAATGGACCCAGGTAAAGCAACATGGGGTAATGCCTAACACTCATATTAGTGGGCCACCACCCACCGTGCCAACACCACGTTCTGTCACCCCTGTGTTGAGAATGGGATGCCGCCCAATACATTTCTAGTCTACAGAAGCCCAGAAAATTACAGGTGATAACTGGTGTACAGGGTGGTTGCCAAAAGTCATGGAAACGGGAAAAACACTGGCGTGTCATTAAAGTTAGCTTTCTCACGGCTCGTTTGTCTGGAAAGGTCCTCCTGGTCGTCGCTGTGATATGACAGTGGCGTAGAATATCCGCTAAGATCAAGATCGGCGCGGTTGTGCCTGTTTGGCCCCTACAGAAGCAGAGTTTACCAGTTAGCCAGTTAAGTAAGCAGAACAGTCAAATTCAGATACTAGAATCTAATCAATCAAACCATTTAACAAGCTGAACTATCTAACCACCTAGGCAGGTTTAACTAGTTAGCTTGGTTAGCTTGTCGGCCGCCCCCCATTATCGGCCACTTGCGAGTGTTGCGTATTTCCGGTCTCTTATCGCCAATACCGTTTAGATTTTTGAAAATTAAAAAACATTGTCTCGGTGTAAAACAACCCTAACGTGGTGACCGATAATGGGGGACACCCATCTTTTCTCACGATATTAGCGATCAAAGTAAACAAAAATATCATTACGGAAAAATGTAAACAGTAATTGTGGTGAGTTACAGTCAACTTAAAATATCCATGGTTGTTTTGATGTTTGTTCACAAGTGGCCGGTAGCTACTTAACCTTAGAGGCTGAGGATGTCCAAGTTGGGACAAAATCGCCGCTGTCCATTTCCTCCCTTGTGGAATTCCACACTATAGGTTACTTGACATGCAGCTAGCGAACTATTTGTTAGTAAAAACACGAAAGCTGCAAATATGAGACTTTCAAAATCCGCGTCGTCCTTGAGTCAAGCTTCAGCGAATGCCATAGCAACAAACTCGAAACAATTAGGGGCTAGCGTTAGGTATGACGTTGTTTATGACGCAATAGACTATTAGCTAATTGAAATTGAAATAGCCTATTAGCTAATTGTAATACATTAGCCATACATCAAATTCATGAATTCTTATTTTTCAAATGAAATTTTATTTTCTCTTTGTACACCATAACCTATCTGTACAACACACAGGCCATCAACTTATCCCTTTAAAGAGTTGGACACAGATGGTTACAGATAAATATTTCATCAGGGCTTCTTGGTACGGAGTACATGCAATGCCTTTCAGGAAAAAAGACTGTTGGAAATGAACTCTAAAAGAAAAGCACATATTCTTCTACAAAGCTAACGACAATACACGTTCACGCCCGAACGCGGAAAAACACACGCACGCACCATAGCAAAACCCATGCATACATACTCCCACACATTGAGATCCACTCGCCCCGCTCATTGTTGTATACACAAACAGTACAGCTTTGCACACAAAGCATAAACAGCTAAAGCACAATCTGGAATACAGGACAAGAATGAATAATTTCCCTTCTGTCCTACTAACCTATGTTTTCACATGCAGTCAAAAATAATAAAGCCCCTTATCAATTAAAACATATACTACAGCATACAGTTGGGTACATATGTACGTAGTAGCTACAACACAAGTTCCTCCTCAGGGTTTGGAGGAAAACAAATGCCTTGACCACGATCAGACTGGGAACTGTATCGGTACATTCGAATTACCCAAATAAGACAACTGCATACTGGATAACGACTGGATTATTATGCTGCACCAACGTCAACGACATAAGAAACGGATTTATTTTCTGCGTCAAGTAACTGGTTAAGCGTCATTCCAAGAGTGAACGCCACAGGTGGACAACACATTCGAATCAACGCGAACAAATGAACATATAAAATACATTTAAAAAACTATAAATCAGACATGGATTCCCATCAAATAATGTTAATAAAAGTTAATAAATAAGAAATTGTACTTCTTATTTTTCATAAAATGAAATTAGGATTTAAAAATATTACTGGAAACAGTTTAAAACAGTTTTAAACAGTTTTAAACAAAATAAAGCAGCTGTATATAGTAATATATCTGTAGACTTTAATACATTTTAATATATTTTAACTCTTTTATATACACACACACTCACAACCCCCATGACCCTGAATCACACACACACACACACACACACACACACACACACACACACACACACACAGTTACATGGCAGAAATACTATGAATGTCTGAGTTTACCTTTTCAAACAGAATGCAAGAATTACGATCTCATCTTCCCATTGCACAAACAAAAACATTTGTCTGATACAGTAAAGTCAACATACAGTATGACCCAATCAAATCTAGTAAAATTCTTACATAATAAAATTTAAAACCGATACAACAAAAAAGTACTACAGATCTCCTTGACCTAAATAATCCATAAAAAAAAGTAACAGAAAAAGAGGACACACATTTTATTCACTTTTTTATATTACAGTAGATGTGTGTTTCTTCTAATATTGATCTTTTTTGTGACACAGTACTCACACCAACGCCCTTTGTTATTTGATATGCAGAAAATCACATATTGAACCCTGAAAAGTCATTAGAGCGATATCGTCTGGTCAGGGCCGCCTGGCAGACATACTGTCTCAGACCCGCTCCACTGATATGTTGAAGATCTCGCGAAAGAGCAGGTCGCACTGCCCACCTGGTAGACATTTGCAGGACAACATCATGGAACAATAAACCTGTTACAGTCTCGCTGTTGAGGCAGAAGAAATGGCCACATCTGGGCAGTGGAATGACGAAAGGGCGGTCGTAGCGCCGGTCGCAGTGCATCGTGGGTCCTCCGCACCGAGCGTCTTCTGCGGGGTTCAAGGGGTCATGCGGGCATGTTATGGGAACCTCTTGCGTTCGCTGGGTCTGAGACAGATACGTGCAGTGCTACTGCAGAGGTCTGGGGGGGAGGGGGGTAACGATGCTCAGTGATACGACAGATGTTTTCTTTCCCATGATGCTTGGCGGAGCAGGGCCCTGCTGCGGGGCTCACGGGGCGGAGAGGGGTGACAGGTGCCCGCGTCAGTCGAACGGGACAGAACAGCTCCAGCGGACAAATGGCAGACCTTACACGGGAGCTCTTGCGCTGCATAGAATTTACTGATGTACGAGAGAGAGTGTGAGCGTGACGGGAGAGAAGACGAATGAGAGAATGAGGAAGAGAGAAAGAGGTGGAGAAAGGGAGAAAAGGTGAGAAGAAAATAAGAGAGAAATTAATGAACACAGTCAGAGGCTTCAATAAGCTGCAAATGACTAGCACACGTGATGCCAGTGGGAGGTCCAACACAGCCAACGCCAGTGCGTGCACGTGCACACACACACACACACACACACACAAAGAGGTGCAGTATTAAGAGCATGACTCCTGTGTGTGTGTAGGCCCAGATCAGGCTGCGGTGCTCCACAGCGCCCCCTGGGCTGCAGCGTTCACCGTGACCTTGCTCAGGTCCCTGCAAGCGACAGCCTGCTGCTTGTGTTAATGAAACAGGGCAACGAGCGTGGCACCGTAGCCATGGACACACAGACGCTTGTGAAGAGGGCGAGCGGATACAATCAAAGGGTTGAACGCACAAAGCAGTGAAAACGCACGACTAACTGCATGAACGTGAAATGGAACATATGTCAGTGTGATTGATGAATGAACACGGATACGGACGTGAGACGCGAAGTCTCCTTCAGATCCGACGTGATGCCGGCCTATAGGGGTCGTAGGTGGGTGGAGCAGTTCGGTTGGAGTCCCACACTTACTGTCTCACTCTCGCCATCAGAGACAGGTCGAGACTCCGAGCCGTAATGCAACGGGGAGTTCACCCAGCTCCTGTCCCCCGAAGGCTGCCGTTACACCACCGACACAACAGCAGGGGGCGCCAGAGATGTGCAGACAGACAGGCAGACAGACGGGCAGGCAGCACAAAGATGAATGACGGAGAGAAGGAGATGGTGAGTGTGACAGATAGACATAGGAGGACAAAGACAGCAAAAGCATGAAGTGAGTGAAGTCAACATTCATTCAGTAAAGTCGGTAAGCCAGAAACCCTTAACCATGTGACTACAAGTAAAAAGGGAGGATGAAAAAAACGTCTTTTTTCAACATTACCATAAATACACTATTTCCTAAAAACAGAGAAGTGCCTATTCATCTCCTAATTCATACTTTGTCTTTGTATTCAGACTCCAGGCAAGAGTGACAGGTGTTCAGTACAGAGCTTAGAGCTATGGCTGAGCTGCGGGGTGGAGCTATAACTGAACTGTTGGGGGTGGAGCTATAAGTAACAGGGGGAGTTGCGGTGTAGCTACATCTAAAGTGGAGGTGTGGTTATTAAGGCTCTGGTCACTTACAGAGTCATCGCAGCTCGAGCTGAACTTGCGCCGATGAGAAACAGGGGAATAAACCCAGTATCTCCCTTCTGCATACTGACAGCACCCGCACAAACACACACACACACACACACACACACACACAGGAGTGGAAAAATGCAGGGGACGGGTTGTTTTAGGTTCAAATAGAGTAAGGTTGGTAAACAGAAAATAAACGTGGCAAAATGGGAGTGAGAGAGATGCACACGTTGTGTGACGGAGATGAAAGCTTTCATAGCTGATAAAAAGGAAAAGATGAAAAGGGAACAGTGATAATGGAAAAATGTGAAAGCAGAAACAGTAAGAAAGAGGGGGAGAGAGAGAGAGAGAGATAAAGTGATATGCTGGAAAAGATGGAAATGTCACATTCTGCCCCTCCAGAACACCTTTTACCACGATGACATACAATCCTTTCTGTCTAAAACATCTTGTTCATTAGTACTGACTCATTGAGTGATTGAATGTAATAAAAAACTGAAATTAAACTTGGGAAAAAAAAGAAATAGCAAAATAATTGTAAGGGAAACTGTAATAATGAAAATTACCCAGCAATTAGCTAAATGCAATCACAAGGAGATGCTGAAGTTACTGAGATAACTACCCTCTGGAGGGAAATAATTTACATTATTTAGATTAAAAACTAGGAGTGCGGGGAACTTGACTATATTGAAGATATATTTTCCAGTGTTTAAAATGTGTGATCAACAGAGCCGAAGTGTAAGCCAACACTACAGGTGCAAGCAAGTTGTTAACAGTACATAGCAGCAAATGGTCACAAACAGAGCCTTCACACCAGCCTCACAGAGAGAGAGGGGTGAGGGAGAGAGAGAGAGGGAGAGAGGGAGAGGGGAAGGGAGGGAGCCAACCGTCTCCTTTAAAGCTTCACCTCTCCATCCAGACTGCTACGACTGATGAAGTGCTGTCATGCAGACAGACAGATGGGGGAGTGACTGACTCACATACGGCAGTGAGTCACACATGAAGTCATGAAGCTAGAAAGTAGCACCTCTGTCACACACACACACACATACACACACGAGAGAGGGATACTGTGTGCACTCATGCACACGAGAGAGAAAGATATATTGCGTGCTTACGCGCGCACACACACACACACACACACACTCGGAGTCTCTCTTTGTGCACAGAGGGATAACACATGCTGGCTCACGCACACACGTGCACACGCGCGCACACACGTGCACACACGCGCATACACGCGCATACACATGCACACACGTGCACCGTTTTACCTTTACAGTTCCACCAAGTCATCCTGACAGCTCCTCTGTGGAACATGAACCTCAAGGTTACTCTGCCATCCCCACACATCCACACACATCTCCGCACCCACACCACCCACCGCACACAGCTCCACGGCCATCACTGCACACAGCTGCACGGCCATGCGTCAGCATGTAGTGTTAGCGCATTAGCCTGTGACCATCTTGACCATTCTGCCCTTATGTCTCATCATATTGCACAAGAGTTGTAACCCATACAGAGTACTGATCTGACGTTCTGGTATGGTAGTACGGTTTGGTACGGTAGGGCCCGTGTCCTAGTGTGTTTACCTACAGCAAAACCCCTGCCCTCTGCTAATACACCCCAAACACAGTCCCCACCACTGCACGCCATGAGCCAGACTTACGAAGAAGATATCGGTTAATGCTTCCACCTCCTCCTCCAGAGAGCCGTGGCCGCGGGACTCGGAGGGCAGCCCGCCCAATTTGGGAAGATCCCCACTCTGCCTGGAGCTGAGGGCAGGGGACTTCTGGGCGGAGACCTCTGACCCCGGAGCGCCCGACTTCTGGACCATCGCTGACGCGTGGGAGCCTGTTCCCAGGGCGACCGCCTCCGGGAGTCCGGTTTCCGGCGGCGAGTCGGAGACGATGTCATCCAGGATCTCAGTCTCGCGGATTTTGGGAAAGGCTTCTCCTAGTCCTCTGGTGAAAAGGCGGATAGAGGATCTTCAGCAACCTTTCAATCACGCTCTCCGATTACTAAACGCAATGCTATTTTCATCAGATATATAAATGCATATTGAAGAAGATTTTTAACCCATCATGACTATTGCTTACAAATAATAATAGCACAAACAAAGTTGCATGTTTACAGTTCTAGATGTTGGAACCACTGGTGCTTAGCTGAACATTTAAGGCCCGTTTCCATGTGCCAGTTTCACAGCCGTTTCTTTATAAATGAAGGCAGGAGAACCTGGAGTTCCTGGATCTGGATGGCCGCAATTTGAAATCCTTTTATCTTAAAAACGTACCAATTGGTGATTACAAAATCCAGGACTCGAGTTTGGATACAGGGTTCGGAGTGGAACACCTCTGCTGTCTAGCTTCAAAAACACCAGCATCAGGAGACGTAGAGCTGTGTGTGAGACAGGGCGGCGCCTCCAGCTCTGATTCATAAAGCATTTGCTTATTAAACAACACATCACATCAAATAAAAGGAACGCCATTTCACTCATCTAAAATTGCATTCCCTTAAAGGTACGCTCAGTCTAGTGGGAGGCCTACATTTGCATACATTTGCATTTTTTGCTCCAGATGATCAGTGAAGAGAGACCACTCATAACACCCCCCCCCCCAACAGCTCAGGTGACTCTGGGGATACAGCGCAGACAGATGGCAGATGGGGCTCGTGACAGCACAGCGCGCAGTAAAGCCCTCGGGACCAAAAACGCCACTCTCAGCAAGCTCCGCCCTTGCCCCACCCCAACTCCGCCCCCTGCTCAAACAAACTTATCTTAGTCTTAACATCGCTGGCCCATTGCTGACCAATTTCATTTGAGGATACTTACTCATCAAAACTTTAAAATCAATTATTAATCCAATTCAATATTTTTTAATCCAATTCTCTTTATTAGCTATATAAACAGAAGAAGTTCATTGACAAGTAGATAATATTTATTTAAATCTTTACCACATAGAGGAGACACACCAGCACATGAGTGTGAATTATACTCGGTGCGCTACAGACAAAGCTCATTTGTGACAGGAGGGGATGTGTTGTGTGTGTGTGTGTGTGAGGGTGAGAGAGAGCTCAAGTAGTACATATTTTGATTAAGGGGATGTGCTCCTGCTTCTGGGTTTAATACTGTGTGTGTGTAGAATTTCTATGAGCTGTAGGCTACACCTTACAATGTAGGTTTAATGCCACTCGCACACAGTGACCTGAACATGTCAGATGATTTCTCAGCTGAGGCATTGCGACAGCTGTGTTGTGACACTTCCAGCTTATTACAACTGTACAAAAGTGAGAGGTCGGGAGGAAGTGCATTATGGGAAGTGTAGTGTGTGTGTGCTTACCTGGTGTGTGTAGAAGGTGTAGGGGAGATCACGTCCCTCTCTCTTTTCACCTCCACCTGCACAGTGATGGTCTGCTGGTCCTCTTCATGGATGTCAACCACCCTGAGTCACACCAAATGCACGCGCATGTACACACACGTACACACACGCACTCCGGATTAGTCCTTGAAAGAGTAAAAAGGACTACAACTCCCTAGACCTCGACTCACCTTCCATCGGTGTCTTTGAGAGATGAGGTTTGCCTCCTGATAGGTCAGAGAACAGACAAGAAAAGAAAAAAAAAGACAGAATGAGAGTGGATAGAATCTGATGCTAGTCTTGAGTTCATCTCTGATTTTCAATATCAGCCAAGCACCTTCACAAGCTGCAGAGGGGGGGTGGTGGTAGTGGCTTGGAGTGAGTGTGTGTGGGGTGGGTACCGGTAACGCGGGTGCTCTGCGGTGTCGGACGGCGAGCGCTCGGGTACGGCTATGGATGTGGTGGAGGAGAGAGTGGTGGCGACGGAAGCTGTAGTGGCCTCCTCAAACGATGGAGGAGTGCAGGGGTGCAGGCCTGAGAGGGGGAGAGAGAGAGGGAAGGAGGGAAAGAAAAAGGGACAACCATGACAACCACTTAATGAACCTACCCCCCCTCCAATCAATCAGGCATCAAAAGCAAATGTAAATACATGTAAGATGCAGTAATTCCAGCCATATCGACCAGCTAAATCCCTTTGAGTGGGACTACAACGGAGAATCAGGGTCCCTCGTGTCCAGCGACATTACCGTCGTTCTCCAGCACGGGGAAGCTGTGCGCTCCTCTCAGGTCGTAGATGTTCTGGTCTCTCTCTGAAGGGAGCTGGCAGGCGGACCAGGCCGGCCCGGGGCCTCTCTGCTTGGGCACGGTTATGGCGGACCGGCCCTTCTTGGATGGAGAGGACTTCAGTGCTGGGGAGAGCCATTGACAGGGTGAGCGTGAGCAGCTACGCTTCACCGCGGCTCAGGAAATGTTACACTCCCAACACCTGAGAGTCTGTGTGTGTGTGTGTGTGCGCACACGCGTGTGTGCGGTTCTTACAGGAGCTCTTCTTGAACACCGTGGAGCTCATGAACTTGAAGAACCTCTCCGCGTAGAAGTTCGGCCTGTGCACTGACACGGTGTCCTACCGAGCAGAGGAGAGACAGAAGAGAGGAGAAGAGAGGAAGAGAAAAGATGAGACGAGACGAGACAAGAGACAGGGAGTGGAGAAAAGGGAGAAGAGAAGAGACGTCGTGACGTCATCGGTGGAAAGAAGCACACCCTTGAGCCTTAACAGAGGCCGGGCGGGACAGCACCTCCACGCTTCGACGCGGAAACCGGATCCGTGTCTTTCAGATCCGCCAGCGCACCGGATCGACCCGCTGAACCGCAGCTCTGATCACACACACAACCTCTTCTCACGCTCACCCATAGAGTCGTGAGTGCGGAGAGTGGGGTTACGGGGCAGCGTCCGCCGTGCCGCGAGCGCGCTGCTCGGCTTTGAATAATTCACTCCGCCGCTCGGTGGAGGAACAGGGGCGGGTCGCTCCGTCTGGCCCCCCGCGGGCCGTCTTACGGTAACTACTGCACCCTGCCGCGCCGGCGTGAATTCCAGCCTGGCGGACTCACCGAGCGCTGAGGGGTGGTGCCAGCTTCCCATCATACTCACCCCGTCGTGGACGAGGGCCTTCCACGTGTGCTCCAGCTTCTTGATGAGCCTACAGGAAGTATGGGAGATTTAGGGGCGGGGTCAGAGGCCTTGAAGAAATGCTGAGTCATGACAGGTTTTCCCCACTTAAGCAAATACTCTGCTGTTTTTCCACCCAGAAATAATTTCATCATATTTTCTGGTATTCAGAAAACGAAGGTTGCCCAAGAACTGCTGTCGATCTCAATAAATGTTTTGAATCAGCATTTTTTCAGTTGTTCTAAGGACTTAACTGAAGTATTTTCTAAGTACTACTATGTGTTGAAACTGTCGGTGGTAATTACGGTCACAGCAGGTGGAGATTAAGTAGAAAGACGTTGGAAATGACAGCATGTCTCCTTTCAGAGAGTGTGCTGGAGCACCTCTTACATGTGATACATGTGACTTCAGCACAGTTTCGGTAGATTAGATTAGAACAGTGACGGAAACTCGAGTCTTGGACAACCTGCCGTGGGTTTATCATCCTGGTTTACAGGGAATGAATTCCATTATTCCATTGTGTTGTAAACTGAGATTAAAGTAGTAGGTGTACAGAGTCCCCAACAGTGAGACAGTTCCGAACAGTGAGACAGTTCCCAACGGCAGACAGACTGTGTTACCTGTATGACTGCAGGATGTCTATGATGCCGATGAACAGGAGGAGCCTCTCACCCTTCCCACTGACCGCAGGGATCCCCCCCATTCTGCAGAGAGAGAGAGAGAGAGAGAAGGAGAGGGAGAGAGAGAGAGAGAGAGAAAGTGAGGTCGTGAGAGGTAGAGAGACAGAAATTACTGCCATCTTAGTTGGCAAACCCAGTTAACAAAAACCCCACTGATTAAACACACAATGCCTCCAAATGCACTTTGACTGTGCGGACTCCAGCAGAGTGTGTGTGCGTGCGCGCTCACGTGTCGTCCGTGTCGATGGAGTCCCCGCAGGTAGCTCCGCCGCGGATGGACTCCATGGCGGTGGAGTAGAGCGCCCTCTGCTGGGTGGGCCTCTTCTCGTCCCCGCCGCCCTGCGATCCCTCCAGCTGCTGCTCACGCTCCGCCTGCTCCACGTTGTGCACGCCCAGCAGGAGGCTGTAGTCCATGATCTTGAAGCTCTCCAGCACCTGCACACACACACACACACACACACACACTTCTATAACGAAAAGCCCAACACAGATGTCTGCAGGCATGGCTGAGTGCACGTGCACACGCTAACCAGGCAGTCCCGCTGCAGGGTCTTGACCAGGGCGTTGTAGGTGTCCATGTCCAGCAGGAGCCCGTCGGGAACGTCCTGCATGAAGTCCAGGTCCTTGTAGGTGGGCTTGGCCTTCTCACGCTCCTTCTTGGAGGCGCGACGCTTGTACGTGGAGCCCTTCAGGTCGAACTTCAGGTGCATGCGGAAGACGCGCGGCAGCACGTTGTTCATCACCACCATACGGATGTTCTTACCCCCGGACTGCACGCAGTACAGGCCGAAGAACTTGGGCAGGAGGGTTCGAGGGTTCTGGTTCAGGTTCTGCCAAAGAAAAGCCGTGATACCCATAACGTACAATACGTGGATAAATGACTAAAATGTGCACTTTAAATCTAAAGTATCGGGGCTTAACCAGTGACTCAGCAGTGAGAGTGTGTTGTGGTTTAAGTAACTGTGACAGCAGCACAGAGATGAATAACATGACCACAGCAGTACCAACCGCTGTGACTGGGAACAGTAAGGAAAAAGACTCAATATTGTCATTTGAAATTTGCAACAATCTAAAGAGACAAACAAGAAGTGAGAGCTCACCATGTAGTACCCAGGAAGCAGTTTCTGCAGAAACTCCGCCTCCTTGTGCTGGACGGTTTTGATGATGAACTCGTCGTCGCGGGTGACGTAAAAGATGGAGCCGCTGGCCCCGGGGTTGGAGAGCTCAATCAGGGGCTCATTACACAAAGAGTACTAGAGAGAGGGGGGGGGAGGGGGGGGGGGGAGAGAGGAGGGGGGGGGGGGGGGAGAGAGAGAGAGAGAGAGAGAGAGAGAGAGGGAGAGAGCATGGTTTACAATTGTGGAAGTAAAGGTCTTGCTCTACTTGTCTGATATTATGAGGTGTGCGTTCACAGTGGATGTGCTACGCATGCGTGTGTACAGACACACACTCAGACACACACACACTCACTCACACACACACACTCTCTCGGGTGCTCGGGTGGAGTGCTGGAAGCAGACACGGCTCCTCCTCCACCCGCAGGACACACAGAGCAGAGGGCTGCACAGAGCAGATAGCACTGCCTCGCTAATGACTAGACTCACATGCTGTATGTGTGTGTGTGTGTGTGTGTGTGAAGTGGAGCGCAGATTAAAGCAGCCACTATGACCTGTATTACTTGCCATCATTGTTGTTTACAAGGCTGTGACCTCTGGGGTGTCACCAAATGTTTGTGCCGCCCCTCTGAGACGAGGCAGATGTTTGTATTTGTGGTTGCGAGTGCCGTGATGGGACATAAACGGGTCATCGGCTGTATTGTTATTTCATTTTGCTATTATATAACAATTTGTCTTGTTTGAGGGTTTTTTTGCAATACATTTTATGACCGAAGTGCTGATTCGAAAGGGGTTTGTGACAGGACATGTTTTCTACTAGTTTCGTGCGACGGTGAAAGAAGACGAAGAAGGTCTGTTTGTGTTGATTTTCACAGCAAACAGCCCAAACCTGTTCCAACGTTACCACCTGCTAGCCACGTTAACTAATGAACTAATTAATGAACATGTAGACATGACACATGAGACACACACACACACACCATGGGGTGAGTCCCCCCCCCACACACCATGGGGTGAGTCCCCCCCCCCCCCCCCCAGGACTCACCAGGTAGTCGTCGGGTCGGATCCCGAAGAGCTCTCTGAAGTAGCGGAACGCCACAGGAGCATAGGTCTTAAACCTGAAGTCAGGGAAGTGGTGTGCAGGAGTCAGATTACTGCCCTCACTGAGAGAGAGAGAGAGGGGGGTAGGGGGGGGGGAGGGATTAAGAGAGAAAAAGAACATTATTAATTTGGCTGAAATCATCAACATATGTCTCACACACACACACACACACACACACACATATGTCCCCCCTTCACACAGACCCACCCACCCCCCACACACACACCTAGGAAAGAAGATGCTCTCCACCACGTAGAAGTCCTGCATCAGCACGTCTCTCTCGGGCTTGGAGCTCAGGTTGCCCACCGTGTAGCCGATTCCTAGTTGGATGGCACCCTTCAGGGCTGAGGAGGTCGTCTGGTGGGGGGAGGGGGGAGTGGTTCAAGCAGGCAGAAGGGTCACGACCCTGACTGGTTCCACACTGCACTAATGACTCATACATTTATGCTGGCAGGATTACACTGGAACACTAGAGCAGTCTCAGAGATTAATATGAGAAAGACACGAGCAAGAAGGAGCTTTGAGAAAGAAAGATGGAGATAGAGAAGGAGAGAGGGAAAACGGAGAGAATATATGAGAATAGATAGTGGGCCTTATGTTTATGATTATGTTATGATGTGTGTGTGTAGGTGGTTGTGTGTGTGTGTATGTGCAGTGTATGTTGGTGTGGAATGTCTAAGAGCGCCTTTGTGGGTGTGTATATGTGTGTTTGTAAGCACATGAGTGAGTGTACCTTTTTGTAGGTGGTCTCCCCTGACGCATCCACCCTCCTATGGCCAATCTTCCTCTCAGGGCCAGAACCCAAGTGACTGGAGGAGGGCATCTGAGAGTGAGAGAGGACGTGTGTGTGTGTGTGAGAGAGAGGGAGAGAGAGTGAGAGAGAGAGAGAGAGAGAGAGAGAGAGAGAGAGAAAGAACGACGGAACAAGGGTTTTTTATTTGAAAACCCCTTTATTGGGGCAATCATGTGAAAACTAGCTCAGATTCAGACAAACCCAAACTTAAAATGTCAGAAATAAATTGTCACTTTCATCAACAGTAGACAGGACTTCCCCATGAGAGAGAGAGAGAGAGAGAGAGCGCTTGTAAGGAGGATGAGAGCAGTTTCCCCTCTCCCTTCAGGACAGGAGGTTCACCCTTAGCTGCCTTCACTCACCTCGGTGATGAAGGCCTTCTTCACACCGATGTCTGAAACACACAAACAAACAACCATCACTACAGAGCCACAATCCTGGCAGCCCACCTGGAAGAAACCAGCATTTAGTCTTCAAATGCAACGCATAGTACTGAAAATGCAAATCAACCAATCAGGTGAGACCTGCACTGACAGGAAGCGCTGAGCATCAGGCACAAGCAGCATGGTCTCACAGCCAGGGTGTGTGTGTGTGTGTGTGTGTGTGTGTGTACGTGTGTGTGTGTCTGTGTGAGAGAGAGAGAGAGAGAGAGAGAGAGAGAGAGACTTTCCAAGGACATTCTCTAGGTGACCCAAGCGAACTAGACCTCTCTATTTCACTGCTATTTCGGTTGTCAGGCTGATATGAGGTCGGAGGTCGCAGCCGTGTGAAAGGAAGCATCTGGACGTCTGCTTCCTCTGCCACCTTAAGACAGGCAGAGGCATGCTGGGAGCTGAAGGGCCCTGCAGGAGTGATGATGATACACACCATCAAACACCTGTACACGCCTGACTGAATGAACGCGTTTCACAGACTTAAAGGCATTTTAATCTAGCAGTTTAATCTAATAAATGCTTACATTTGTTTCTAAAACAAATAGAAATGGTTGATGTTTATAGCTTATATAATAATTATATATACTATAATTATTACATATTATATATACATACTCATCCAAGACACGACCACCTCACAAGCTCGTTACAGAGCTCAACAGGCAGCCATCAAACTTCATTAGTGTTTCGTTGAATTAAACCCACGACACCTCCAGGATGCTCAACAGTGCGGTCTGATGTCCCAGATCCCCCCAAAGCTCACGTTTAAACACACACAGGCCTCCCTGGAGCCCCGGGCCGGACACAGGACCACCGATGCCAATCCCCCCCGTTAGTGAATAGGTGTGTCCAGATGTTTGCCTGGTAGTGTGTGAAGAAGATTCCTGGAAGTAACCGTGGAGTCCTGATGACGGAGGAACAGCAACACTTTTAGCTGTGCAAGCAAAGTGCTTCTGATCCAAGAAGTGCAACCATTTATTTTCAAAACAGCATTTCAAACTAGTAAAATAGATGTTGTAACACTATATATATTAAACTCTTTCTTTTATGTATGCGCACACACACACACACACACACGTTTGCACAGCTGATGAAGGACCGGTGTCTGAAACATCCAGTTTGTGTACATCCTTGCTATTTTGACTACATCTACATCTTCACTCTCTGTATATACACCTTATAAATACACACACACACACACAAAGATACTACCGATAGATAGATAGATAGATAGATAGATAGATAGATAGATAGATAGATAGATAGACAGACAGATAGACAGAATGACAGACAGACCTTTATTCATCCTTAGAGAAATTACCAGCCAGAGGTTTCAGAATGCACAGTAAAATATAAGCAAACTAAAACATTAAAATATGCTAATACACTCATCCCATGACACCACACACACACACACACATTGTATCGCGTCATATGACTGTCATTACCGGCATAAAATAGTACAGAGAAATGTTTCGAGATGCACGCTGAGTCTTACAGTATCCTACGTCAGCATGTACCTAAAAGACACCATTGCCAAAGCTAAAACTCTGGAATGCTTTCTCTGTAAAGCACCGTCTCTTTCTTTGTGTGTGTGTGTGTGTGTGTGTGTATTTTTACTGCAGCCACAGTCTCAAAAAACCCCAACAGAAACAGAAGGAACGGAGCCAGAATCACATCTACTTCAGCTGTTTGCCTGCAAAAGAGAGATTTAAAACATGCTGACCAGACATGCCACACTGAAGCCTCCTCTCTCCACACCTTGCTGAATCACACACACACACACACACACACACACACACACACACACACGCACACACTCCACCAACAGAGGTGCTGAGACAGTACTTAAGGACCCCAAATTTCAGCATAATTTGAAATGTTAAAGCAGGTTTAATGTATGCAATTTGGCAACATGCTACTCATGTAGACTGGGATATTTGCATATGCACTGCATATAATCTACAGAATAAAACCTGCACGTTAGCTGTCTGAATAAAATAGGTGATACTATGGTGCACTGGAGCTTTGAGATCAATCACCCAATCCGGAGCGATGGATACTAGATAGAAGCGTCTCTCGATTCCAAACCATCTATTGACTTGCAGTGACGTCTGGGTCCGTTACATCTGGATCCACTACAAGCGGAGTGGAATATAAATGACTGGATCTGGATCCACTACAAATGGAACGTATCCCACTCCGTACGCTGCGGATCCGGACGTCTCTGCAAAGCCGCAGATGGTTTGGAATCTGGGCCCCACTGTCCTGAAAGATTTCACTAACGTCTCGCCTCCAGTTCAGCCGGTAATGTATGCATATCATCTGCATACATTTGCTTCAGCAAACGTAATCTGACATGCATGTGGGCTGGGCTCACTGTGGTATAAACAAAACGTGAGTCTACTGCAGGCCTGTATGGATTTCTCCATTGAAGTTCATATGATAGTATACAGTAAACTGTGTGCAACCTTGGAGTACTACAATGAAACAATGCACCCAGGTCACTGCAAGCACACTAGCTCTGATTTAATTACACTGAATTAAATCTGGTACCAAAAACCAGTTATTTGTGGCAAATGGGAGGGACAGTGAAAGGTCTACCTGGACAGTCTCAAGCAGGGACAGTGGGGACAGATAAAAGGACTGGACTGCTCGGTTTATAAAGGCTGATTCTGGGTCAGCTCTCAGCATCCCAGCCCCAAATACAGCAGCGTGAACACGCAGATGCACATGGACACACACACACACACACACACACACGCAAACATGTGCTATTAGACACAGACTCCATCATGCCGCGGACAGCCTACTTTTTTTCAGATCTTTATTCTTTTTTTTGGCCAATGCTACGAGTCTGCCAGTTTGATGTGGGACACGTGTGGTTATTTCAGGGACTCTCTCTGGGGACTCTGATGCTCCAGATTCAACGTTTGAAAATTAAAATGTAGGCCAGGTGACTCGAAATACACCCAGACCCTTGATGCGTGATGCGTTTGGAAGCTGTGCTGGACATTCCTGAAGCGCAGAGAAAAGATGACGCTCGTTTTAACAAACCAAAACAACTCAAAGACGTGAGACGGTGACGTCCTGGACGGCGCTGAAAGCAAACAACTCGATAGCCGCATGAACCGCTGGGCCGTGGGCCAGATGACGAGGCACCGGAGACCAGCACTGTCGCACGCCGACGTTCTCCTCCAATAACAACAAACCTGTCCACGTACTTCGATGTTTTTGCTATCTCCTACTACACAGTTTCGATCACACGCACACACTCACACACATTAGTTCATGAGACACTGATGCCTGCGCATGCGGAGGTAGAGTCATCAAAGTATCGCATAAAGCCGCCATCGCCCACGACAGTCTCACGCAGACCCGTCCGCTCCGACTGATCCCATTGGTGCATCAACGTGTGATGACTTCAAAATGATCATAAGGCATGCTTCCATGTTGGATACAGATAAATGATCCAGCCTCATTACAGATATAAAGGTTTAAGTTATCTACCAAATGCATTATCAGTCTACTTTGAAATGGCCTTTACATTACACAAAAATGACCTTTAACCCAGTCTGCTTTGAAATCATTTAACCTGCACATGGAGCTGAAAAATTAGCATAGAGTTAGAAAGGTACACTGTGCGTTAGAGGGCTGTACCTGGCACAGTCCTGCTTTTGCTTACATGGTGAGGAAGGACTAAAGAATGTGAGAAATCTGATCCCAGATCAGATCTCGCTGACTGCACTTACATTACAACATAAAGTATTTCCATTGCTAACACAATCCTAGTTTAACATTTTCAGCATGGGGGCAAGATTGTCAGGCTCCTTATGCAAATAGGGAACAGAATCTTTAAGAGCATTTAATAACCTCTGGCTGTTGTTTAATGCCGCAAGCTTCATCTGAACCTCACATGACGCGCGTCCGCTGTTCATCTACTTTAGCAACAAATGCCAGGTCCTAATATAGCTCCTCTCTACTTCACTCATCTAACCAGCGGCACATCTTAGCTTATGCATCAGGGCCGAGCCGTCCGCATGCATTAGGGCTAGTGCACCAAAACGGGGGGTAGGGGGTATGGTTAGGGTTAGGGAACCAGTTTACCCCAAACACAACTTCCTAGAACTTTCTAGAAAGGCCAAGGAAGTGGTGTTTGGGTCCCACAAAGGCTTCTGGGAAAATCGATCCTAACCGTTCAGCTACGACATGAAAAATACACATCGGAAGTTGATGAAGGAGAGGAACTACGAACCCCAGGCGTCGCGAAGCTCCCGGCGAGATCAGTGGCGTTGAGCTTTTGTATAGTTCTTCTCTAATTGCGAGCAGATCAGCACCGAGATCATAAGCCTCGAATGGGGGGAAGGGGAGGTAATCTGATGGCGCTGTCTACATGACTAGCACAGCACCATGATTAGCACAAGCCATGCGCAGCCAATGAGAAGCAGGGATTTAGGCTAATTGTCCTCCTCACCTGGAGAGGCCATGAGCAGGGAGAGGACAAGGGAAGGACAGAGGACAGAGGACAGCAGTGACCTAAGACCAAAAGCTTCTTATATGGCTCAAGGAGAGCGAGGATAGAACAACAAAAACAAGAAGACAAAAACAAACAAACAAAAACATAAATTACCTTTCAGTGACAGCAATAGCAATATTCACAAACAAGTCTACAGCGTTGGGTGAAGCTTCTCCGATCACTCTGTTGACCTTGTATTAAGTCATTGTATTAAGGGAGTGTTTGAAATTTGTTGTTGACCTTGTTTTAATCAACAAATTTCAAACACTCCCTGTGTACTGAAGGCATGTGGCTAAAATTCTTACATTGCACTATTTACACCAACGGTGTAATTTCAGGCCATAATATATAACCTCCTAAAAGGGCAGGGTGTCTTCAATGAAGCAGACATGAGAGAGACTGTCTGTGTCTCTGTCCTAACTGCCCACTGGGGTAATCCCGCCCAGTGGGGTAATCCTCAATATCAGACACCGCCTGTCTGGCTGTGAGACGCAACTGTAGGATTAGGGTCACAGGAAAAACATGCATGTGTCTAAGTGCGTGCAGACACACACACACACACACACACACACACACACACACACACACACATTCCATTGCCTCTTTCATAACACACAACCAAAACACCAATATCTGAAATAGTTTGTCTGCTAGACTTGAACAGGATCAGAGGGGTGTTGATGTTTGCCTTTGAGTCAGACTCAGGAGCTGTAACATCAGCTTCACCAGCGTTATTACTGTTGTTACAACGTCATAGTAACAACATCTCCAAGGCTGATGGTCTTCCACTAATCATCCACTAATCAACTGTGGACAGGTAGTAACTACAGAATCTCTGTACATCTCAGACATAAAGCCTGTTGCCCAAACATCACGACCATGAAAACATCAGTCATGCTATCGATCCACCTAATTCTCTCTCTCTCTCTCTCACACACACACACACACACACGACACAAAAGCTGTACGCTGTAATTACACGGGTGACAGTCATTTTGACCGAGTCAAAATGCTAAAATTTGCTTTTATGCGTTTGGAAAGCAGTGAACTGTTTGGACCAGTTGGCGCGAATGTCACAGTACAGGGATGACATGTGCTTTGTTGACATAGGTGTAATATCTGCAATACATACACTTGAATTAAAACAACTCAAATAGGTTTAACGCTGATGTATTTATAACATAAGACATTATAATTCACCTTACCAAAAAATAGTGTGGCAAATTAGTCGGGCACAAGTAGAATTTAATTCATTTCCATCCTATTAAAATACGCGCTTGCAAGTTAATCAAGTGCGTTTTCAACCGCAGTCAGACAGCTCTGGATCTACCTGATAAACATTTAATCACAATAGTATCAGGTTACACCGTGAAATCAATCCGCTTAGGCTAAACGGAGCAGTGGTACGTGCAAACGTAACGGAAAGCGGCCAATATGGAACCGTGTGGCGCAATATTATTAACTAATAAACGTACTAAAGGCTGGTGTTCAAGCATGAATTTTAAAATATAATTCGTAACCCGCACCCAAGCGACAGAGGCAGCAATGGCGTAAAGGCAACGCGGTCCCCAAACTCACACATGATATTAGCCTTAACCATTCCTAGAAACGGTCTCACGTGACTAACCGGTTGCGTGGAGAATATTAGTGGAAGAATTCACCACAGAGGTTGTTATGGGCAGTGGTGGACAGTAACGAAATAAATGTAATTCGTTACTGTACTTAAATAATCTACATGTAGGCTACTGGAGTATCGTTTTACCTTGGGTATCTGTACTTTAACTCAAGTACGTGGTTTGTGTACTTCGTCCACCACTGGTTATGGGACAACGCAAGAACAAATGCAAAAGCGGCCAGTCTGTTAGGATGACCTCTACTGGCGTTTATGTCGCTTGGAGATCAGAGCTTGCTCTAGTATGTTTGTTGCAGAGTCAAAGCAGATGCAGAGAATTGCTGGCTGCCGTGCGCGTGCACTGTGGGAAGGCGAACAGGAAAACATACCGTGTCTCGAGTCGACCCGCATTTTACACAACGTGGGTTTACCATATCGAAACCACCACAGTAAGAGACATGCTTGACTAAGTAGGGTGAGTCCTAAATAATGTTGCGTATCACGGTACATATAGCCCACGCAATCTGATCTCGTGCTGCATAAACACGGTCTGATATCGTGGGAGTGTGAAGCGCGTGCAAAAGGAGTGTGGGTGGTCCGAGTGCGGTGAGAAACTCAAGAGACGTGGTCGCGCGGTCGCACTGTCGAGGGGTGATATCAGCACAGCCCTGAACTCGTGGCTGGATATTCACATGACTTCGGTGTAGAGGCTCGCGCTGCTGAGCAGACGTGATCAGTGTCAGACCTTCAAGGCAGATGTGCAAAGCTAAAAATAATGACGTGGATGCTTATGATGTAACAAGTATTACAATATACAGGTCACCATACCCTCACTGTACTCTGTATTAGGTTCCTCTGTACTCTACCTTACAACATACTGGAACGTCACCACTGTACATCATAATTATACTATACATCTTTTCACACACACAATTTGTCTGCCACCTTCGGATCTTTTCATTCCCTGACCAGATAACCACTGCTGATGGAGGAATATTATTTGGGTGGCAGGGGCTCCAACGGTGCAGCAACGTCAGCGTAGTGGTGATGATGATGCTGGTAAAGGATGTCGAGATGGTTCATCACCAGAAACGTTTCGTTCATTAAGGACTAAGGAATCAGCGGGACAGAACCTGTCTGCCTGGGCGTGGCATGCGAACCGCTGCTGCCCCGACACTAACGCCACGCCTGGCCCAGTGGCCTCGGTGCAGAGCGCAGGTCATGACCTTTGTAAATCAGTGATCCGAGATGTTGTTATTTCCATCCAGGCTGCACCTCGTGTCGCGCGTCGCTGCAACCCGCCGCCACTTCTTCACAGGCCACGACCTCGACGCTTGTGGAGGAGGACGGAGAGAAAGAGACAAGCTAGAAGAGTCCGGTGGTGCCGTAACCTTGGTAATAGGACACCGGGTTCTCACCTCCTCGAAGCCTTCACTTCCTTATCAGGAAATGTGGTTAAGGTCACGCCGCTGAAACCAGGGCAACGTGTAGAGCAGCGGAATGACCGCCTTCGAAGAAAATGAGCCATGCATGGATTTGGGGAATGAAAAGCAGATGGAAATAGCAGAAAGAGAGAGAGACAGAGAGAGAGGCAGACGATTAATTCCTTCTTTGGCCAGACAGGAGCAGCAGATGTTTGCATTTTGCAAATCCTGTGCCAAACATTCCAGCCAACAGGCTAAATATGCTTGCATGTGATAGAAACCATCGTCTTCTCCAGGATGCTGGACTCACATACTGTGGAAACCAGAAAAGCCTAATCATTCACCATTACCATCCGCCACCAGAACTAACGACGCATCATCAGCTCTTACAGGGCAGAGAGTGGATTCTGCATGAGCGCACGGACTGTGTCATAAGGACAGTAAGTGGCCCCTGGTCCGGGTTGCTATGGTTCCTTGGGAAGCCAGTCAGATCATTTGATGGAGCAGTATCATTACATTATCCACACATGACAACTGCAAAATAAAAGGCACACACACACACACACACACACACACACACGCGCACGCGCGCGCGCGCGATTCCTCACAAAAACGTTCCAAGAGGCGTTCCGCAAAAAAGTAAAAAGGCAGCTCTCTAACTATAGATGAAATGGACTATTCAAAAAGAGCATGCTTCACTTCTGAGCTGAAATCACCTCTTGTGCACATAAAAGCCTGTCTCCCCCCCCCCCCCCCTCCCCCGTTTATCTGCTCTTGAGAACATGGCGTGGCATCGTTCTAAAAGCACTCTCGTATCCTGATTCCTCTGCAGCTCTGCACTGCAGGTCACTTCAGCGGCACCCAGCCCAGCCTTCAAGCACCCGCTCAGGAGGGGAGGGGAGGAGCAGGGAGGGGAGGAGCAGGGAGGGGAGGGGAGGGGTTTGGGCTCCCATACTGCCTGGAGCCACTAGACCTGCCAATGGAACGTTTGCCAAGTTTTCCACTGGGGTCTCCAGACCCGCATCGGTTGCGGCATTTGTGTGTTGCTGCTAACTGTTGCTCACCATGATGTTTATGACCCGTCCTGAGAGGTGGGCAGCTATTGTAAACAACAACATTGTGAAGTAACGGAGAAGCAGAACGTTAGGGAAGAACAGACGAACTTCAGCCACTATTTGGTGCCAAGCAAACCTTACTGAGTGAGGGTTTCCAACACTGGGAAATGTCTGCTCATCGACAGCCGAACATCACAAACATCTAGAGAAGATGTGCAACAACTAAATAAAGCAATAAACCACCATGACAACTCACTCATAGCAACAAGCACTAAAGGAGGTAACAATTACATATGAACACCACAGCATACAGCAAAGGACGTATATTTAAGCTCAAGTTGACCTCGAAACATCACACTACTCCAGCACTATAGCTGCTGAAGAGCACTGACTTCAAATCAGCTGGACTTCACGACGGCCCAGTGGAGGAGGTTAGAGCAGACATCATAGAGCTGACCCTGGATCAGTGGTGAGAAGAAGACTCTTAAGGAGGAAATCAGCTGCATGGCGACTGCAACTGTCCACCAATCAGGACACAGAGACAGGACACTCCGTCTCTCCCCTCTGCCAGGTGTGTGGGAGAGATCTAATTTTGAACATGTGACTAGATGTGTTTTTGCATTCAGATGAAATTGGTCACTGGAGTGTGTGGACAACGCGAGAGGACTGTTCCTTTCTCAGCACAAAACAAGTTCTGCTTTTTCAGAACTTAAACCACTTTACACAAAAAAAAAAAGTTTTTGTCGTTGTTTATTTTAAGGAAATGTGATGAATGTTTAAGCTCTAAATTTATTGTAAGTCAACTGGTAACGAATCTCTTTTCACTCCGTCCCATTCATATTGAATGAGTGTTCGTCTCCCCTGCCGATCATTAAAAGCCTCTTAAACTGCACAGCAGGAACAGACGTCACTGGGTACCATAAAAACTACTGGCTGTACTGTTCAAGTCTGGCTTGTAAAGATTGCTGTTGCCATGGCTCCATCGTTAAAGAAAATGTGAAATCACAGAACCTCTTACTCACATTGACATCTTTATAAACAAACATTTCTAAGGCACATTTATAAGCTGCGAGAATTAAAAAAAGGCGACTCTGTGCATTGTGTTAGCAACTAACCCTTCAGTACAGCAGCTTAGCGACCGACGCTAGAGTAGGTAAGCTCGCGAGTAAATAAACTTTTGAGCTCCCTTATCGAGGCACGCATGAGTCAAATTACTGTTCTTTCCAAATGAATTATATACATTAAGGAGTACTAGGTTGCAGTCGATGTGTGCCATCCAGCCTACTAGAGTAAGGAAATACACGGCGCCGTTAAGTAGGCCTCCGGGTCTGACACATGAGCTGCAGCACGCGAGCTGGGAGCAATGAAAAGCCTGCCATGCTCCACGCAGCGATCAAGCGCGCGGCGCTTTGCCGCAGCACCGTTGGAATGCTGCCAGCAGGCGGTGGGTATAGGCGCACTCGCGCGCCAGTGAGACGCACCTGTACTCTCCCGGGTCGCGTCGCTCCAAACTTTCGTCCATTCGTTAACACGGAACTGGTTTCCATCGTGGTTTCGGAATTCTATGATCTCTAATAAACAACGTTTGTATGATTGCGTCTTTCAGCGACAGTTGCCCGTTTTAACAGAACGGAGGTACAAGAATCCCTTTACACTTGTGGAGTCAAACATCTCAGGAGTAAAATTTCCTCTGTGGGATTAATGAAGGCCTTGTTACACACGCCTCCAGTCGCTTTTTGGCCTTTCGTGACACGATTATGCGCCGCCGGAGCCATTGCGCTGTAATCTACCATTACCTCAGATTTATTAACACGTTTTCTATTGGTCTGTGGTTTTAGTTAACGGGAGAACACAGCTTTCGGAAGAAAATCCCTGTGGGGCGATGCCGGTCCAGTTTTTCAGGTTTGTAAACGCCAAGACAATTCTTATTTATGACACAACTTGTAAATAAGCTCGAGCAACTCCGTAGGTTTCAGTTGTATAATTTTTTTAATCTAGCTATAGGCCCTCACGGCTTCCAATGTATCCAACTGAAACGACCCAGAACCCCTGCAGAGTACAGTTCAAAGCACAACGCGTCAAAGTAGCCTAATTATTTAATGACTTCACATGTACCTGAGGGTTCTGGGATGTGTGGTTGTGTATCTGAAACACAGGTGTGAGCAGGTCAGAGAGATCAAGAGAGAGAGAGAAAGAGGGAGAGGATGCTAGAGAGAGAGAGAGAAAGAGGGAGTGAGAGAGTGAGAGAGAGAGAGAGAGCATGCGAGAGAGAGAAAGACGGAGTGAGAGTGAGAGAGAGAGTGAGACCATACCAAACAACCCTGCTGTGCCCTGTTAACATTAAACTCTGCAGTTTGATAAGGCGAATGTGTAAACTAAACTCCCAAACACCAGGTCGTGCACACCAGCTGCACACGTCTGACTGAGCACATCGTCACTGGACGTTACAGGTGAATAAACAGAGTTAGTGTAGTTTCGTACGTGGTCCCAGTGCAGTCAGGGGGAAACAGTTATTCACCAGCCCACAAATGGCATTTGTTAAACCACTCAGTCAGAAAGAACCTTCCAGAATGATTAGTGCATAGACAGAGCAAACACGGACTCAAATACAATTAAGAGGAACCCCCTCAAAAGAACAAACAAACCCGTCAATATATGATTTAAATGCCGGCCAGCGCAGATCAGCGAGCACGATCACATTTGCAGACCACCTTCTGCAATCGCTGCAACGTTACTGCCTTTTCCAGGGGAGGGGAGGTGACCTTTTCTTTTAACTGCTGTTAATAAATCAATTTACCACGCAGCTCAATGCTCAGGCCCTGAACACACCGAGGCTGCTTCCTCTTCGCCATAAACCACCGTAATCTTGTTTCGCTACGTCCTCACCCTTTCGTGAGATAAAATGGTTTTGTAACAGGCTACGGCCCTAAGAGACTAACCTTAAATTAAGTTTCCCTGGGGCAGGCGTATATATGTCCTAATAGAGACTCTCACTCCCATTTGGAGAAGAATGACAAAGAGACCAAGGCCTCTGGCATACGGACTACAGGATGATGTATCCATGCTTGAGCGAGGCCAAGCTGTCTGGCCCAAGGGCCCCTGGAGCCCCAGCTTGACCCTTTGGGTTTCGAGGACACAGTCTGGAGCTCTATGGTGGGCCCCATTAATCCTGAGCTGCTCAAAGCATTCTTGACCAACAGCTCCCGCATAATCGCTTCACTCCAGCACAGACAGAGAATATACGGACGCATGTCAACCATGCATGTCCTTCAGAGATGGGAACTGCAATGCACACACACACATCAAATCTTAGTCTTGCCAACACACTGTTGGCATACTGTTGACACACTGCTGGCAAACATGATGATGCCTCGTTTTTTTAAAAAAAAATGTGCTTTGCAGGAAGCCCTGAGTACAATCTAGGGTTATTAGCAAAGCGCAGTGGTCCACGGCCTGGTCCCGCTATCAATCAGTGCAGCGTTTTCTGCAAACCACGCAGCACAGTACAAGCCCCGCGAGGGCAAACGCCCTGACAGAGACCCCCCACCCGCCTCGGACAACACTCCCAAGAGATCAATGCGACGGAAGAACCTCGCAGTTGTCAACACACGGATTATTGTGCCCAGAGAAGCTCTGGCTCTATGTGCTCACTCCTAACAGTTTGAGCTAAAACTGAAACTGCTTATTAGTTTGTTGGGCTACAAGGACACGCGCAGGCGACGATCCTTCAGCCCACGCAAATGAGACGCCGAATCACACAAACGCGAGGTCTTATGTTGACAATGAACTGAGCGTGTGTACATTTAGGACCATGTGGGATTACTGGATGCATAAACATGCACAATTTAGCTGCTTCAGCTGTCTTGAAGTTGTATGCACGAACACGGTTTAAGACGTTAAAAGTGAGAATATGCTAGACCCCAACGGTAGAGCGACGGTGTGCGCTAAAACTGTTAGGTTAGCTGTTTCTAGCGGCTTTGGTTCAAAATCGCAAAGTCAGTAAGGTCAAATTGTGCATTTTTAGAATGGTTTGGCCACAACAGAAAGCCGACTGCACTGACACAAATCATTTTACAACACACAGTGAAGGAAAAAATGAACACAAACGTTTGTGCACACCTTCAGTCACACATCCGACTCCAACGACAGACTCCGTCTCATCAGTAGCCCCGGTTGACGTTGAACTCCCTCCGTCCTCGACCAGCCTGGAAGCGCCCTCCATTGAATCCTGATTAAAAGGGCCGTCGTGGTTATGATGAACAGTGTGGCGGTAACGGAGCCCTCGTCATTGCGACTGCATCTGTCTTAAAAATAAAAAAAACCCTACATATTTGCACGCTAGATCCCATGTGATCGATTTTGTTTCGCGAGCATCAGTGCCCGCGTACACATGGCGTATTCGCCTCGGATAATAGGGACGGATCCTACCGGGCTTCACTGAAGAACCGTGTAATGCCAGCGCCTACGTCACGCGCCCAGGCAGACAGGTTAACTATGTAATTTTGGTATCTGCTTTCAAATGACGTCAAGGAAATGTATTTACGAAAGCTCAACAACTGAATTTAAAGGGGAAAAATATCTTGCTGTCAAACTGTAAGGTGTTTTCTATTATTAAATTGGTCCGAGGAAACGCAAACCGCACACTCTGCTTTGATGTTATATTGTATTCTGTGTCAACACAAATAAATAATATAAATCGCATAATAATTTTGAGACAGCTGTCGACTGAAATTGTGCACACCGTGCAAAAATACTGCAGCGCTGTAAAAGGCAGCGCAATACTGCTCTCTAGCGGGAGAGCCTCAAACTGCAACCTACAAACGTAACAAGGGGTGAACGGGGAACCCAACAGCCACATCTGATGCGGAGTACCGAAGGGAAAAAATCCCAGATCAGAGGTGTTAAGTTCTTTGGAATCGTACGTAGATCATAGGCTTCAGGATTCATAAACAAGATTATAAATATGTTCAGCCCTCAGTGTTCTGCAGTGGTGGACAGTAACGAAGTAAATGCAATTCGTTATTGTACTTAAGTAATCTTCGTGTTTCTTTACTCAAGTATTTCCATTTTTGTAACATAAAACTGGCAATGAAACTAACTTGCCACAAACCATGGCCTCATGGCCAGTGAAATTATTTGAAATAGAGGGGGGAAAAAAGACTCATTCGTTGTCAAGTGCCATAAGATTTGTTCTTTTCAGAATTTCCCATCAAATCTAAGGAAACACGTAGAGGTAAGATATTTTCATAGGTCTACAGGTCATTTACCTTAGTGAGAAATCTAACAATATCTTGCAGCATATTTGAAGGCCAATACTTTTGCACTTTAACTCAAGTAGAGGACTAAAGGGTGGGCTTCTACTTGTACTGGAGTAATGTTTTACCTTTGGTATCTGTACTTTAACTCAAGCACGTGGTTTGTGTACTTCGTCCACCACTGGTGTAAGAACACTAACCAGCTGTGTTTTGTAACTAGCGCTGTGAGAACAGATTCACAACAATAGTGTCAGGAAAGAGTTCCAGTTTAATACAGAATAAAGATGTGTCTTAAGACAACTGGGTAAGAATAATAAAACATGTATGATTGGTGTTTTAATCAGGAGAGGAGGTACAGTAGACTGGATGTAGGGGTAACAGAAAAGTACAAGAGAGACAGAGGTGCTGACACACAGATAAGGGAATGAACATGTCAGTGTTCTGATTCGAGTATCACAGACAGTAAATCACAAATTCCCTTACAACCGGTCTTATTTTCAGTCCCATTATAAATTCAGTTAATTATTAACATAATCACCTAGGACTTAGAAGAATAGTAGTGACAATAGCTACATGGTTTGTGCATGGGGTTGTTATTTGGAGCGTGAGCACATGCTATATGTGGTTATAAACAGCTTAGAAATTGGTATCTGATGCATGGTTTGTTTGAACTATGCTCAGATATAGTGCTGTACTCTCAAAGCAATCCAGTCTTTACTTTCTTTATGGAGTTAACAATTCCATTTGAGGATGTGCATCAGGTTTAGGATGGCAGATCCAGGGCTGTGCAACGGGTAAATATAGGGAGAGTAACGCATGTGCTGTTGATGCAGTGCACAAAGCCCATTTAGAAATGAGCCCACATGAAGGGTGTCCATGGGTCTGGTTGGGGCGGTAAGCACCAGCGAGACCATCTGGAGGTTGTTCATGTGGTTGGTTTAAAGCGGAGCTGGGGGTGGGGGGCGGAGCTGGGGGTGGGTCTGGGACAGCAGGACTCCTTGTTGAGCCTCCTGGAGATGTCATGAGTGTAATTCCACGAAACACTGAGGACGGATGGCCTGATGAACCCTGTGAAGAGCTTGTGAGGTAGTGGTTTCTAGGAGATTAATGAATGGGCTGGGGCTTAGCTGAAACATTAATGGCTCGCCACAGGATCTATGACGTCTCATCCTCTGCATTATTATATTCGTAACGTCCACATCACTGTCAGCTAATCAGAGATAACACGACGCCATCAACTGCCCTCACAAAACACCTCAGACAAACCAAGGAAATTTCATTTCACTTTATTGTTTACCAAATACCTTGATTTTTTAATTTTTTTTTTTTAAGTACTGAAAGTTGCATGTGTATTCAGCAGGCCGTAACTCTGCAGGAGCAGCCAGACTTTGGGGACCCTTCCCAGAGGAGGGAGTGCACGCCAGGAGTCATCAGGCCCGTCCTACCTGGGAGCAGGTTTGGGGACAGGCCGTCATTATTCCAGGAACAGATCCACCAATGCCCAGCTGTCCACAGTAGCGCAGGGGGTGTGTGTGTGTGTGTGTGTGTGTGTGTGTGGGTGTGTGGAACACTGCTGGATGGATGGCAGGTCTCGACTGCTTACAAATATGCTGGCAGATCTTTCTCAACAACCTGAGGAACAAAAATGACCATGTTGAATGATTACAAACACACCGAAGGTTCCAGCTAGGAAAAAAAGACCAAGTTGGCTAACTGAATTTAGGGATTTATAGACACAAGCTAACGTGTTCGTTGCTGTGTTATGGGCATAAATGACAGACTTACACTGGGGTCCTCCATTGGTCCATACCGCTTCACAACTTGGCCCTCTCTGTCAATCAGAAACTAGAAGGACGAAAGGTAAACAGGAATGGAACATGGCAGGTCAATATGGATCATTTAGATTCTTAATCAATTTCTGCCTGATTTTGGGTTTTAGTAAAGTCCATAATGAGATCATATTTACCTTGGTAAAATTCCATTTGATATTGCTATTAAAACAGAAAATATTGGGAGAGAGACAGAATGAGACATTAAGCCATTTGTAGGGTGTAACGTGGAGTTGGGAGTGACCTGGACAGTGAGCTCTACTTAAAATGCACTTTAATTGCTGGATACAACTGGAAACAAAAATTTGTTTATTTGGAATATTAAAAAGCTGAAAATAAATAAGAACTCACTTTCCCAGAGTGCCTTTCCCCTTCGGCTGCTCCTTCATCCACTTCCAGAGAGGATGGGCATTGTCCCCGTTCACATCGATCTTACTGAAGAGGTCGAACTCAGCATTGAAACCTTTGGCAAACTCCTTAATCTCCTCCTCGGTTCCAGGCTCCTGCAGGGAGACGAGACAGGAGCGTGTTGATGCTTTTGTTTGGGCATCTGCCAGGCTATCTGTTGGGAATAGGTTGCTCTTACACACACACACAGGCTTCCACAGCGAGGAGACAGTGCAGTCTCAGCACACATGCACCATTCCCCATTATAGCCAAACTGAGTTTCACAAACACAATCCACACTGGCTTATTTCATTCCTGCATTGCAGCTGCACAGGACTGGCAGAAAAGCTGCCTACAGGCTGAATCCCGCCCAGCATCCTATGTTACGCTCATCTTGATCGCAGGGCTCAGTTAAGCATATATAAAATGGAGGTGTGTAATCAGTCTGGATCTCCTAATACAAACTATGAATGTTTGTTTGGGATGAATTAGGGCTACAATCCAGGATTTCTGCCCCGTGTGTGGTGCGGAGTGCCGCATCTTCTCACTTAACACCCCTCCAATACTTCTCTCCTACCACACCAAAACACTCGAGCACAGAACAGTCGTGTCACGGTGGGCGGCGAATGCCGAACCTGCTTTCCGAACTGGTTGCAGGGGAAGCCGAGGATGCGTAAACCCTTCTCAGCGTACGTGACGTGCATGGCCGCAAGCTGAGTGTAGTTTACAGGAGTCTTGCCTCACTTGGAGGCCACATTCGTGATGATGCAGACAAACCCCCTGGACATGAAGCACAGAAGGACAAAATGGCTATTGAGTAAACCAACAGGAAACACACCAGAGAACGCAAAGCAATTTATTTCCAGAACTTTTTTTTATTAACAGGTATTGCTGAATTTCTTCAAGTTGTACAGTTAACTGATTTCACTGAGGAGATATTGAGCAAGGAGCAAAAGCCAGAATCCTTCACCTGTATTTCTCTAGAGACACTTCATTTCCATCAATGTCCTTAGCTGAGAAATCGTAGATAGACTTGGCGCCTTTCCAGTCGTTTGCCTGCGCGCACTGCAATAAGGAAAAGGCGATCAGTGCAAAGGGCGCCGGGCGTTTCCACACACTCGAAGTGACATTTGAAATCTGAGAACGAAATCTGTGGCTTTTTTCTAAAGAAAGAACGTGTAGGCAACGTGGTCGATGTGACAGGACGAAGCCTGCATGATCTTGGCCAAAGCTAAACAGATTTCACAACAATCCAGTACTCTGCACAGACAGCAAGCTAGGCAGGTTTCCATGGCCGCATTAACACTCCCTATGCAAATGACTATACAAATAAAAAGGAAATACAGGGCCATAATTCAAAATAAGTGTTCATTGTATGCAAAAATACATGCATCCGAATGACCAGATGAGGTTTTACTAAGCAATCGGCGCTCCTGTCAACGCCAGATATCCTGCAGCTTCTATTTTAAAAATGTAAATTCACCTCAGTAAAGCGTTAAATCAATATCGCTGCACTGGACAAGCTAAAATGGTGTGACGATGCATTTGCAAAATCGCAAACTGGTTTACTTAAACTGGTTTACTTACTAAGTCTTACTACGTTTTGCAACTCTTACGCGTCGTTACGTTAGCCAATGCATCTTGCAATCGCACTTAAAACGCGTAGAGTTAGTAGCATGCTATAAATCCCATTTCCTAATACACAAGAGTACATGTGGATACAATTTCTACACGACGGTTAAAATCAGCCAGCGACTAGCTAGCTACAAACTACATTCCGATATGCTCCGGGCACCCAGACCGTTACTTGGACACGAAGAAAACTGACGTGAGCCAACTTCACATTAGCTAGTCAGGTACTTGCACCAGACAGGTTAAAATGACATTACAAATTAAATTTACAAACGATGAGCGAGGATCGCTCAACAGTTAGCCAACATGAACAGAAATAAACAAACCTGGCCATTATATTAGCCAGGTATCGCTCCTTCGACGTGACCCGCAGCATATGAGATCAAGGCCCGTAGCTACCTATACAAGTTAGCTATTTATCGCATATTGTACTGCACACTTAGGTAGCACCGGCTATCGAAGATGCCAAGACAGCCACCCAGCTAGCATAGTTACTCTTCAGCTGCTTTAGGTTTGACACTCGCGTTTAAGACCGTTAGCTACTTAGCCAGCGGCGAGAAACGGACGCTCAATTTGCACTGCCAAAATAATCTTGTTAAAGATGATTAGATGACCAGGTGGTTTAATATAATCAGCATTGTCGCTGGGGCCGCTGACCGAGCAAACTGGGCGATTGGTAGTGGACGCTGCGTCTGAGGACATTGAGGCGAACACAAGCTAAGTGGCTAACGCTGACGACACTCGGCATCGGAGGACATTAACGCGAACACCAGCTGGGTGTCCATAAATAAACACGCTTAGTGACCTTACAATGTCGTTACTATAATATTATGTGTTACAAAAAGAATACAAATAAACACCACAGTACGTGTGGAAATACGTTTTTGAAGATCTTACCATGGCTCTTGCAAAAGTTTGGCTTCCGAGCGCCCCTAACAGGAGCGCGTGACGGACTAATAGCATTTCGTGCTTAGTCAGGCTGGTAACTCCGCCCACTGATGCGCAAGACCCGCCTTCACTCCTTTTGGCCAATAAGACACTCGGAATAGTTCATATTTAATGTTTCACGTTCGGTAATAAAGGTTTTATAATTTTTTTAAATCAGGTTTTATAGCTCATTCAAGTATAGATATTTGAGCATTGACGTAATACATTTCTGCTACGTTTATACAATCGTTGTTGGTGTTGTTTCGTAATAGATGATTGTACAGCTTCAGAAATTTACTGGCAAGTAGTTGGACACAACAGTGGGGCCCTTATGGGGCCCAGTTGACGTAATTTACCGGAAGCTATTTTATGTGGATTTGTTTCACATACTGATGTGACCGTTCTTTATAAAATAAAGATATAGCTTTTAAAAATTAAAGTAACTAAGTTATCATGGACGACGAAGAGGAGACATATCGATTGTGGAAAATTCGGAAAACGATCATGCAGGTTTGGACCTTCACTTATGATGTACACGAACGGTGTTTACCAAATCCCGCATGGTGTTGGTTTTGTTTCTTGTTGGTTAGCCATACTGTGCTAGCATTGCTGCGTTTGCTTACAGCTCTGCCATGACCGGGGCTATCTGGTGACCCAAGACGAGTTGGACCAGACTCTAGACGAATTTAAAAGTCAGTTCGGCGACAAACCCAGCGAGGGACGGCCACGCCGAACGGACCTCACTGTGCTCGTCGCTCACAACGATGACCCCACGGATCAGATGTTTGTTTTCTTTCCTGGTGAGACGCATCGTTGCCGTTTAGTTGTGTACTAGTGTGACAGAGAATCCTGTGGGGGTGAATACCGTTTGTAGCTAAAGAAAGTTTGAAAAGAGATTGTAGATCTTTCTGTTCACAGTACTGGCCCTGCCCGGAAACATCTAGCTTAGGTCTCCTAGCTAGTTAGCCTCCTGATCCTGCTAATTAAGGCCGTCGCAAATCCCCGATTAACTGGATCAGGTGTTACATACAGGCAACTCCACGGGAAGGTAGCTAAAAAGATCTCGTGGGGCTTGGCTGGCTGCTGGTTTAGTCACCCGACAACGTAAGGGAGGAAATTTATTGCACCTGATGTTTGTCTTATTAGTAATCTCACTAATAAGGCAACAGGGGCTCGTGTTCACTAGACTCCACCTACTTAATGTTTATTTTTATATTCATGCATGGCTTGTAATACTTTGTTTATTAAGCAGCACTGGCTCATGTTCACTAGACTCCACCTACTTAATGTTTATTTTTATATATATATGCAGAGGAGCCTAAAGTGGGCATTAAGACCATAAAGATGTATTGCCAGCGGATGCAGGAGGAGAATATCACCCGGGCCATTATCGTAGTTCAGATGGGAATGACGCCTTCTGCCAAACAGGTGGGACACACAGAAATCATATGTAGAGTGACGGTACCTCCATCTTTTGTCTTTGCTATAACAACATATCGAATGCCAGCTTTGTTAAGCTGTTCACAGATGCTTCCTAATTGGGGAATTAGCATTATGGGTAACGGTTTGAATGATTAATTGTTTTGTAGTCGCTGGTGGACATGGCACCAAAGTACATCCTTGAGCAGTTTCTGCAGCAGGAGCTGCTCATAAACATCACGGAACACGAGGTGAGACGTGTGGGTTTGCGGTGACATCTTACGTGTTGGTGGGCAACTTTAAATAAGGTCCTGTTCCTATACCTGAACTGAATTCTGAAGATGAGTTCATGAACATGTTATTGTTTTGCAGCTTGTCCCTGAGCACATAGTGATGACAAAGGAGGAAGTGACCGAGCTGCTCGCAAGATAGTATCCTTAGTTCTTACGTGAAGGCCTTATGGAGAGCATGCAGTGATGTAATGAGTGTAAATAATAAGGGGTGTGCCATAGCTGCCTGTTGGTTTTGTTGCTGTGTGTTTGGATGGAGTTTCCTTCACTGTCCTCAGTAAGCTGAAGGAGAGCCAGTTACCAAGGATACAGGCGGGAGACCCTGTTGCTCGGTACTTTGGACTGAAAAGAGGACAGGTGATGGCACGTCCACCGTTCAGCATTCATTAGACTGATGCAAGCATGTCTGAAAAAGGACAAATTCTGAAAAACGTTCTGAAATGTAGTACTGTGGTGAATCACACAGGTGGTGAAGATCATCAGGCCCAGTGAAACCGCCGGCCGTTATATCACATACAGACTTGTACAGTAGAGGGATACGTTGGTGAGTCATCTGCATTGGCTCCGCCTCACCGATTCACTCTGATGATGTAATAATGTTAAAGCTAATAATGCTTATGGAATGAAAGTACACACCTGTTGGGTTACTGATTGTTATAATTTTTTTTTATAGATTCCTCCCAAAGGAACCAACAGGATATGTGGATATTGGAGCTGGAGGTGAAGTCCTTTAATCTGTGAATCAAGAAGTCTTTTGGATTTTGAAAAAGATGACTGTTCTTATCTTGTGTATTCTTTTCTAAAACAAAACTGTTCAGTTCAATGAAACTTGTTTTTGTAATAAACATATTTAAATATGTTCTCCTACACCTAAAATGTACATTTCTAGTCCGTCAGACATTTACCTCCCAAATAGGGGTCAGCACCTGTTGCAAGATGCAAACCCTTAAACCACAACATTGGAGAACAAAGCCTCATACTGAAATAAATGGCTAAAGGTTTACTTGGACAGTAAAGTATAGAAATTATTTTTGCTATATCATTTTCCAAAATTGCTTGTACTACAACGAATGTGAGAATCAAAACTCCTGTTGGGCCATTGTGGTTCCTGTAAGAATTTACTGGAATTTATTTTTAACTGTATTGACTTTGTCTTTAACAAAACTTCAGCACATTTCTCACCTTAAGAACATTATTATTCAGTCACTGAGATCTCACTAGAGAACCCTGCATTAAATGTAAAGGAATCTTGTTTCTTTCTAGTATGGTACAGCAGGCATGAGAATACCGAAATGACTTAAAACCCAGTGTCAAGCGTGCTAGAGTGTCTTCAGACCCCAATTATGCTTTTAACATGTTAAACACAAAGATAGTTATACATTCAACAAGTAGCTCAAATACACGCAATAAAAAAGGCAAAATGAGATTTAGGTGACAACTCGTACTTTAAATACATCAGCAACTACTCTCATTAAAAATCAGCTGGAAAAGTGTCCAGTGTGGGTATAAAGTTAGCGTACTGACCAGCAGTAGGCCAAGACTATTCATTACAGTACACGAAGCATATTCATAATCCAGTTAAGACTACATCACATACTCTGTTTTATAGCCAAACACGAATGCCAAAAATACCACCATCTTTGCTCGGTTTCATTCAACCAAGTCGACTGGATTAATTAAACGTTATGAACGCAGAAACAGCGTTGAAACCTACTGGAACAATGCAATAAAAAGTTTAGTACAAAAATCTTGGTAATCATATAGTTGAAACTCATTAGATCAATATATATAGATATAGATCAAACTCATTGAAATTCCACCATGGATACTGACACTTTCTTGGCAAAACGTGTGTGTGTGTGTTCGTTATAACTAGTGCGTGGAGGATGATTACGTTTAGAGTATGAGACACCGTCCTGTAAGCACTGCACTACAGTTCACCACCGCTACAAGGCGTTTGGAGATGTGCTTCTACTCTCTGACTGCGCGCGACATTATTATTTAAAATATATTATTAAAAACAAAACCAAAAAGCAAAACTGCAGTGCTGAATCTATCAGTGCGGCAGAACGGCAGTGAAGCAAGACAGCTTGAGTTGTCAAAATGTGTTACCGCGGTAGCACTGCAGGAATAAAACGGACACGCCCCTCTTTTCCAGCGCAGTGATTTTCAGCGCCAGTGTGGGAGCCACTGCGCCACGGGCAGACGCGCGGGTCGGCGATGGCCAATGGATCGACGGCCCCAACAGCGCAGGCCGGCGGGGCCTCCAGACCAGAGTGGGAAGGCTGCACTCTAGCATGTTGGCGCGACCGTTCCCTGCTGATCTGAGACCTGCTCCGGCACGAGGCCGCCCACGTCCAGACTGGTCCTCGGACTCAGCTGGTCCTCCTCCGTGCTGGTCTCGCTCTCCTGACTCACCAGCAGGGGGCGGTGCTTACTCGCCATGCCCAGCTCCTCAGCCTCGGAGTCGGAGTCTAGGGAGCGCTCGCGGGAGCCGGACGAGCCCAGGGAGTAACCTGGACAGGAGCAGGTAGATGAGACGGGTCCTTACGGTCTCTAGGGTTACCCTAGACTGGGTGGTGCGTTTGGGGTTTGTGCAGGTGTCTCACCACAGTCCTGCTCTGTGATTAGCCTGTTCTGCTCCTCCTCTTCCTCCTGAGATCCATTGCTGTTCTCCTACACGAGGAGAACATCCACAATGACATCCACTCCACTGTAGTCATCACAAAATCACCTGACACCCTCTGGCTAAACAAAAACTACCATCACAGCTTGCCAGAGTTGATCCAAGTGATCGTTTAAGCTTGCGGAGGACAATATGGTTTGTGCAAAGTCCTTGTTTTCAACAAGATGTTACTAGAAGATTGTACAAAATCTGTAATGAAACTCCAGACTGCTTCCATCAGAGTACATTCATGTATGTGTACAGAGACAAGGGCAGATGTCACGGTTACACCGTCAAAGAAATGACTATCGAATTGCATATCCACACAGTGACTTGTGCTCTCTTCATACCGTCTCCTTGGTTACAATCGACCCACTGCGCCCCTCCCCCCTTCTCACCTGGCAGGTTAGAGAGGATGAGGAGAGAGGGCGGGAGTCCGAGGAGATGAAGATGTGCTGCTGGAAGACGATGAGGGCCTCTATGATGCGGGCCTGGTGGGGGTAGTCCACCAGGGAGGAGAGTGACACGGTGGCCCCTGTTGGTCGGGGTCTCATCAAGGTTGGACCGAACACGATACCCAGGTTACTGGAGCTCATCTTATTGTCTTCCTCCAGCTCGGACACTCTGTGTGTGTGTGTGTGTGTGTGTGTGTGTGTGTGTGTGTGTGTGTGTGTGTGGAAGGGAGAATGAGAGCATGCCAGACAGATTAGCTCCTTGCCCTGACTGTGCTTCCAATATGACCACATGACACACACCACTCAAACATCTCAGCGCACTACCAGATTTGCAGTCGCATGCGTCACTTGGGTAATGAAACGAATCCCATCACCACACCCATCACCACCCCCATCACCACACCCATCACCACACCCATCACCACCCCCATCACCACACCCATCACCACCCCCATCACCACACCCATCACCACACCCATCACCACACCCATCACCACACCCATCACCACACCCATCACCACCCCCATCACCACACCCATCACCACACCCATCACCACACCCATCCACACCCATCAACACACCCATCACCACCCCCATCACCACCCCCATCACCACACCCATCACCACCCCCATCACCACCCCCATCAACACACCCATCACCACCCCCATCAACACCCCCATCAACACACCCATCAACACACCCATCAACACACCCATCAACACACCCATCACCACACCCACCCATCACCACACCCATCACCACACCCATCACCACCCCCATCACCACACCCATCACCACCCCATCACCACACCCATCACCACACCCATCACCACCCATCACCACCCCCATCACCACCCCCATCAACACACCCATCACCACACCCATCAACACACCCATCAACACACCCATCACCACACCCATCACCACCCCATCACCATCAACACACCCATCACCACCCCATCACCACCCCCACCCACCCCCATCACCACCCCCATCAACACCCCCATCAACACCCCCCATCAACACACCCATCAACACACCCATCAACACACCCATCAACACACCCATCAACACACCCAATCCGTCCCACCTGCGCAGGTGCCGCACGATGTACTTCAGCGTGGCTGCGTTGGCGGGCGGCAGCTCCTCCAGCACCTGACGGAGCTTCTCCACCAGCACGAGCACCTTTGGATCCGTGTTGGCGCCCAGGTCAGCCAGTACGGGGCCCGTAGGCCCCTCTCCACCCGCGGGGCCCTCTCCACCCGTGTGCAGACTCTCCTTGGCCAGGCCCATGAGATGGTTATACATGCGGAAGGGCACGACGGGCTCTGGCAGCTGTGGGGGATGAAGGTGGAGGTGATGGTTGCATTACTGACCATGGTTTTGGGGTTTGACTGGCTGTGGAAGCTGCAGCAGCAGTGTGGCAGGGCTGAAGGAGGACGTGGTTGGTGTGAGGACGTGGTTGGTGTGAGGACAGGTTGGTGTGAGGACGTGGTTGGTGTGAGGACGTGGTTGGTGTGAGGACGTGGTTGGTGTGAGGACAGGTTGGTGTGAGGACGTGGTTGGTGTGAGGACGTGGTTGGTGTGAGGACAGGTTGGTGGACGTGGTTGGTGACGTGGTTGGTGTGAGGACAGGTTGGTGTGAGGACGTGGTTGGTGTGAGGGCGTGGTTGGTGTGAGGGTGTGAGGACGTGGTTGGTGTGAGGACGTGGTTGGTGTGGGACAGGTTGTCTCACCTGTCGCAGGTACAGCTTCAGCACGTTGCTGATGTCATGCGGTGAGGCCTGAGAGAGCTCCACCAGCTCTTTGCCGTTCTCAAACGCCTGACACAGCTTCTCCACCCGCGTCTTCACGCCATTCACACGATATATTCCCTGAGTACACACACACACACACACACACACACACGCACACAAAGAAAACCATAAGCCCTGCAGCAAACACAAATAAAGCAAAACATCCGGACTGTACACACATGATTCCATGACCTGCCCCCACCTTCTGCCCCATTCTGCCCCCACCTTCATACTGAGGGCCCTGCTCTCGATCTCCTGGATGCACTTCCTGATGATGAAGGGCACCGCGCCGGCGCTGCACCGCAGGTCTTGGCAGAAGTCTTGGCCGAACAGCTGCAGACGCCCCTGCAGCTTCTTGTGTCCGCACTGGATGGCCAGCGACTCCAGGCATTTCTTGTGGCAGGCGAGGAAGCACTGTGAGCAGGTCAGGGAGAGTCAGTGCGCACTATAGCCACTCACAAGCACACCGCACGCCCGTCAGCGACGCTCTACGCCCGAACGGCTGGCGGGTCGATTACTTTTGCGCGTGAAGTCCTTGAGGACTGCAGGTCATGACAGGTACGAGCTTTGGGTTCAGTGGCCGCAAGCGAAAATGTCCCAGAGCGACATTGCTGATGCAAGAGCAGCCTTTGCCTTACACGCCCTGATGTGATGAATGCAGCAGTGGCCCAACAGCGCCTGACCCTAGATCAGTAGTGGTCGGCAGGCCTGGGAGCCTGCGTGCGTGCGTGGTCTCACCTCCTCACACTCTGCGCCCTGGAAGTACACGTAGCTTTCACATTCCCGGCACTTGGACGGTGTGCGGAGTTTCCGTAGCCGATGGGTTTTCGCGGCCTTGGAGAGACCGATGTTCCGAAAAGGCCCGGTCGTCATGGCGAGCTGTGGGCCCATTCCATTCACACCTGACACAACACACGTCACGGCGCTGGCATTACTATGGCCCTGGTGATGACGTACACCAGCAACACGTGATGTGTAAACAGAACACAACAGGAAAACTCTGGAACGCACTTGGTTCAAAAGAGCCCATGGTGCCTTCGCTATAGTCCACGTCCTCGTTCGATGACAAGGTCCCAGCGGACAGAGGTCTGCCAGGTTTGGACATGTCTCCTGTGATGGGACATGGGACATACCACATGCTTCAGGACATACATGGCCAATAAGTCACCACTGTAATGAACTGTGCTGTATGTTCAGTTCGTGTTTCACTCGGTCAGTTAAGGCATTCCCCTCTGTGGGCTGTAGGGGGCGCTGTGGCTGGTACCTGTGCTGGTGGTGGGGGAGCCCAGCCCACTCGCGCCTCCTAGGCTGTCCGTGTCGCTCAGGGTGGACGGCCACGACTTGTAGGCCTGATGACCTCGACCTGGTGGGAGGACACAACGTCAGCACCAAACGTCTGACTCAGCGGGTCGTCGTGGGTCAGTGGACATTGCGACACGTCAGGCTGTTTAAGACGGATGCCCTTGTCGCATTGACTCAGATCGACGCACCTCTCCTGTGCTTGACCACTTCCCCTTCAGACTCCGCCTCCTCGCTGGTGGGTGGAGCCTCTGAGCCGCCCTGTCGCTGGTCGTCGGTCATGCTGTCATGACGGGTGCGAGCAGACTGTCTGGATGAAGCGAGACATTAACGCTCAACTACAGACTGTCTGGATGAAGCGAGACATTAACGCTCAACTACAGACTGTCTGGATGAAGCGAGACATTAACGCTCAACTACAGACTGTCTGGATGAAGCGAGATATTAACGCTCAACTACAGACTGTCTGGATGAAGCGAGATATTAACGCTCAACTACAGACTGTCTGGATGAAGCGAGATATTAACGCTCAACTACAGACTGTCTGGATGAAGCGAGATATTAACGCTCAACTACAGACTGTCTGGATGAAGCGAGACATTAACGCTCAACTACGTCTTTACTGGGGGGAGAAATAAGCCACAGTTCACCACGAAAACACGTATTTACTTTACACACAACCCCCTTCAGGATCCTGCATGGGTGCATTTTGGTCAGTAAATTTCAGTAAAACCAGTTTGGCATGTTGACGTGATGTGGTGTGGGACAAGAGTCTCGGTTGGTCCTAGCACACAGCAGCAGTGTAACAGTGGCAAGGGTGCCGCGGGACATCAACACAGGCACATCTCAGCCAATCAGCTGTCAGAGCACCCAGTAATCAGGGACGCGCGGACACAGGCACTGTCTGGAGTAACACACCCTGTGTCAGGTGCTGGAGTAACTCACTCTGCTAACGATGGAGTAACTCACTCTGCTAACGATGGAGTAACTCACTCTGCTAACGATGGAGTAACTCACTCTGCTAACGATGGAGTAACTCACTCTGCTAACGATGGAGTAACTCACTCTGCTAACGATGGAGTAACTCACTCTGCTAACGATGGAGTAACTCACTCTGCTAACGATGGAGTAACTCACTCTGCTAACGATGGAGTAACTCACTCTGCTAACGATGGAGTAACTCACTCTGCTAACGATGGAGTAACTCACTCTGCTAACGATGGAGTAACTCACTCTGCGAATGCTGGAGTAACTCACTCTGCTAACGATGGAGTAACTCACTCTGCTAACGATGGAGTAACTGGTAGCCTAACTGCAGTGGAGTAACTGAACACTGGTCCATGGAGACACCTCCCAGCGCGTGTGCAGTGCGGAGTGACTCACTGTGCCCCCGTGGTGGTGTACGGCTCGAAGCGGTACGCCCGGGGCGGCTCAGGGCGCAGGTGCAGGTCTCGGACGTGGGCCGCGTACTGCTGCCCCGGGTCGTACAGCTTACAGCTCTCACACAGCGTCTGGTAGTGGACGGGCAGCGCCGCCGTCTCCATGTGCAGGATCTGATAGTAGGAGATGGTGCACTGGAGAGAGGGAGGGAGGGATGGAGAGAGTTTCAACAGACCAACCAGAGGACATCCACCTGGAATATGATTGGTTAAAATGCACACACAGTGAAATAAAGTTATTTGTGTGAGGTCGTAAGGTTTCTAGAGAAACAGGACATTTCAGACAGACAGTGGTCCTTCGTCTGGGGGGGGGGGGGGGGGTGTCTCACCGCACGGAGTATCTGGTCGGTCTGTCTGATGACGTCCTGGATCTGTTTCAACATGTTCACCTTCACGTGCTCAAGCCCCTGATGCTGTGTTGTGGCATCAGCAACACACGTCCGATATGTGGCCTCGGCCTCCTCCGCCTGGAGACACACACACACACAGCTAATGTTAAAGACTACTTTGAAAACATATACTACAAATTTTACACCACTTTTCCACATTCTAAAGGTTTTTAGCAGTTAAAACAGCTAAAAACGCAGCATAAAAATGCTAGAATAAAAGTCCTTAAAAGAAGCCTGAAGCTGGTTCATGGGAAAAGTGAAGGAAACCCTAAGGATGTTTGACTTGAGTCCAAAGGTTTTAAGCAAATCACATCTGAATAAAGACGAAGACCAGAAAAATGTGCATTTATTTCAGTTGTATTTCATTTCAGTCCAGACCAAGTAAACATTTACCTATGTGCACTATAGTAACGGGTCTATTAATATGTGGTCGGTTCTGCAGTACGAACGTCTGCTGTAATACCACCAGGATTCACTACTGTGTTTGAATAAGCTTCACTGAGGCGACCTGCTTTCTGGCAGCAGTGTTATTACACCAAGCCACCACTAGGGGGTGTCTGGCCCCATCGTGAGCCTCCTCCAAGCCCTGCCCTTCAGAACTGTGCACCCGCCAGCACTGCAAACGAACGACTCTCCAGAGGCTGTGGGCTCATGCGACAGGAAGTCATTATTTCTTCATGTGTGGGAGAGGGTGGAGTTTGTCCGTGTCTGTGCTGAGCCAGCATGATTCAGGTACTCTGGAGGTGAACAATTCTTGTATGTTTTACTCTTAATGCTAAGAAAGAATAACTAAAGTAAAAAAAACAAATAACAACAACAACAAAAAAAAAACAGATGAGATGCACATGAGACATTCTGCTATGACCACATATGTGTGGCATATCATTTCCTGTGCAGGTCAGCTGACCTTGCTGCGAGCTTCCTCCTCCTGCCGCCGCTTCCTGTCCAGGGTTTTGTGGGCGGAGCCTGCGTGCTCCTCCTCCACCTTGTTGGCCACAGTCCATGCCTTCTCATACTCCTCACTACGCGCCGTGTACATCTGACGCGCCTTACGCAGGTTACTCTCCGCATCTGCCTGCCATGGGCATGCACACACACACACACACACACACACACACACACAGAACAAGTCCTAAATACGAATATTTGTATTTATATTTACACATAAACTTAACTAAATAATTACAAGACAGTGACACAAACACTAAACAGTAAACAGGAAAGTGTGTGTGAGGAGTGTAGGGGAGTGTGTGTGAGGAGTGTAGGGGAATGTGTGTGAGGAGTGTAGGGGAGTGTGTGTGAGGAGTGTAGGGGAATGTGTGGGAGGAGTGTGTGTGAGGAGTGTAGGGGAGTGTGTGTGAGGAGTGTAGGGGAGTGTGTACCAATTTCCTCTTGGCCCTGTGCCACTGCTCCTTCACATCTCTCCGCTTCTTCTCATGCTCTTGTTTACGGTGCAGCAGTGGCTGTGAGACAGACAGACAGACAGACAGAGAGACAGTGAGAGAGAGATAGAGAATGAGAGACAGGGAGAAGGGTGAATAGGGGAGAGGGAGAGACTAATGGAGAGAGAGACAGAGCTCATCCTCGTCACTGACACTACAGGCTACTTGGGTGTCTGCGTATAAGCAATTCGAAACAGATGTTTACGTTAAACCATGTTGAGCTGGAGAGTGAGCATCAAGGTCAGAACAAAAAGGACATGTGTGTGTGTGTGTGTGTGTGTGTGTGTGTGTGTGTGTGTGAGACCTGTAGAAAGGAGTGTGTAAGGATGGAGGTGGCCTGCTGCACACCCACACTCTGCTCCATATCCTGCTCCAGAGCCAGAGCAAAGATGGACATCAAGGGCATGTGGTTCTGAGAGAGAGAGAGAGAGAGAGAGAGAGAGAGAGTGAGAGAGAGAAAGGGGGGGGGAGAGAGAGAAAGGGGGGAGAGAGACAGAGAAAGAGAGAACACAGATGCAGGGGTTAAGCCAAATGGGTGACTTTGTCAACATGTTATTGAACCAAACAACACACACACACACACACAGTATTCTGTACCTGTGTGATGCTCTGCTTGCTTGACTGGTACAGCCTCTGAAGACCTTTGGCAAATTCAACCTCTGAAATCCAGGCAGAGATTGAAAGCATTTAACTATGTAGACTGTGTTGTGGAGTGTAAAGGCAGAGTGTAAAGGCCGAGTGGTGGAGTGTAAAGGCTGAGTGTAAAGGTGGAGTGTAAAGGCTGAGTGTAAAGGCTGAGTGGTGGAGTGTAAAGGCTGAGTGTAAAGGCTGAGTGGTGGAGTGTAAAGGCTGAGTGGTGGAGTGTAAAGGCTGAGTGTAAAGGCTGAGTGGTGGAGTGTAAAGGCTGAGTGTAAAGGCTGAGTGGTGGAGTGTAAAGGCTGAGTGTAAAGGCTGAGTGGTGGAGTGTAAAGGCTGAGTGGTGGAGTGTAAAGGCTGAGTGTAAAGGCTGAGTGGTGGAGTAGAATGTAAAGACGGCGTGTTGCTAGTCTACCCATTGTGATGCGCTTGTCTACATAGCTGATAATGTCCTTCATGTACTTGGTGATGGTCTTGGCGTAGGACAGAGCAGAGTCCACACCTCCATCACTGTGCTGCAGGAGGATATCCACCTGCTCCGCCGTCATCACTGACACACACACACAAACCAGGGAACAACACAAGGGTAGATCAGTTCTTGAAGGTAGGCTTAAGACAAGCCCTGGATGGAGCCAGTGTGTAGCTGAGAGAGTCCCGTGTGAGAATGAAACTCACAGCTTTCCTCATGGTCACCACGACCCCCTCCATCCAGACCTTGACCTGCCAACGATCCACACAAATTCTCCATAGACTGCACACGCCAACAGTCACACATACACAAACACACAGAAACAGATACACACAAAAACACATTAGGAGCCTTCAATAACCTGACCTACCAGAAGACCATCAGATTTAGATCATAGTTACAACCTGTTATAAGAGATAAAAACACCCAGATATGGGTAGTGCGTTCTAGCCTCCAGTGAACACGTGTGTGTGTGTGTGGAGACCACATATTCGGTTGTTCCGACGAGAAAACTCACCGATGTGTTAGAAATATGCACTGGGAAAATTATTTTAATTCGATCAAGTTGATGCTGTTTCAGCAGGTCATTATCAGCAGAGAGAGGAGTGTGTGGATGTCGGTGGTGTGCGTGTGTGCCTAGTGTGTGTGTGTCTAGGGAACCGCAGAATGAGTGACAGCTGTGTGGTCGGGCTGCCCTGCACACGGGGCCCTTCACTGTGTGCAGCTGAATTCACTGGAGGGGAAAGCAGTTGATTTGATTGGCCCTCTGGACTGCACAGATACACAAGGCACGCGCTCCACACTGACAGACGTGACACAAGCCTGACAGCGTGAGGCGCATGTTTGCAGTCACAGCGGGGCCTGTCTGGGTGGGGGGGAGAACAGGAAACAAGAGCAGGAAGCAACTCTCGTACACACAGACACACACCAGCTAGGTAATGTAATGTGGAAGCTTATGCTAGAGATCTTGCTCTTGCTCCCTGTCCGAAGGGAACGCACAGCGAACGCGGCAGGAAGCGTCTGGCCAGGTGGGGGCGCTAATGAGGCCCGTGCGACGGTTGTGTAGCCGTCCCCGCCGAGGCAGCGGACCGTTTTGTAACCGTGACAACCCGCAACTGTCCTTACCCGACTCTTCTCGGTGGGAGGCAGAGACAGGAGGGTACTGCTGTCGACCTCTCCCATCAGCAGCTCAGACACGCTGGGGGGGAGGGAGAGAAACAGAGGGAGAGATGGAGAGATTGTCAGACATGTTAGTGGTAACTGCATCTGGTGCAACCAGGTGTAATTCAACTCTGTGGTAATACACATAAAAATGAGTGCAGATACAATATATATGCAGGAACAATATACAGTACGCCGATTACAACATTGGAAACGTTACATTTGAAAAGAAAAATTAGCAAGTGTTTCCAGGGTGTTCTTATAAAGGCTGAACTCTTGTAGACAGACTGTGTTGACGTACTCTGAAGAGTTTATTAACCTTCTCACCATAGGAAAGGACCTGGTCTTAATGTCTTAATGTTAATGTCCAAAAGGAAGTAGTGGGGAAAGATGGATGAGGAGTAATTTTTCTCTTTGCTACCTCAAAAGGAGGCTGAATCTAAACAGTCTGATGGACACGATATTGCAGTTACCTCTGAAGTTTTGCTAACGATACCTTGTAGTTTGTTATGAATCTGTTTGCCTGTGTTTCCATGCCAAACTGTAGTGGACGATGTGAGAACACTCTTAATAACGGATGAGTCAAATCGGACCAATGGAGGAATTCTCCTGAAGAACAGCCTTTGTTGATATTTTAAATCATATCAGAATTAAAACATCCACTTCAAAGAGTCGCCAATAAAATTTCTAAAGGTTTTACAGCCGATGCTGCCTGTCCCAGGGCTAGCACTGAAATATTTACGTATGCTTCTTCTCATAATCCACAATGATCTCCACTCTTTTCGGTGAGTACACCATTCTGCGGCCTCTAGTCTCATTCATTATTAGCATTCAGCCCTATGACGGCGATGCCGTCTGCATATTTCATTATGTTAACAGATTCATTACGAGATGCTAGATCATTAGGTATAAAGAGAATACACAGCTCTGTGTGTTCAGAGAAATAGAGGGAAGCAGATACAGAAATATAAAGAGAAACAGAAAGAGAGAATGGTGCAGTTAGGTTTACATTATCCTACACGGAAATTGAAAGTATAATGCCAACACTAGTGATAAGTGATGAGATGGAAAGAAAGAGAGAGAGAGAGAGAGAGAGAGAGAGAGGATTAATGTGCTGAATCTTGATGAGTCATAGTGCTAGTAATCAGACATAACAAGCCTGGGGCTGTTGAATGCTGGTCTGTGTGTATGTGTGAACGTGTATGGCTGGAACACAGGAATGTGATTGGACAACCACAATGCCATCAGACAGGAAAAGAGCAATCCACTGACCCCGACAGATCAGACACACTGTACCTCACAGAAGCTACAAGTGCAGTTCCAAAGCAACCCGTAACAACCCATGACAACCCATGCACCTCTTCATCAGAACACGTTACTTTTAAAAGACTCTTGTGGCCCAGGGAACCGAAAGCAACTGGAATGGCTAAATCGAGTGTTCCCTTGGAAGTGTCACTTCAGCAGAAAGAAGTCGTTTTCATGCACGGTGCTCGGAAGCGACAGTGAGAGACGCACACTCAGTCTGAAACAGGGAACTGCTGCGTGGGGCATGTCAATGAAGGGGGAGGGCTGCCCTGAACTCACTTGCTGCTGAAGGCGACGGCGATGGTCTCGATGGCCTTCTCAAAGTCCTTCTTCTGCGTGTCGCTGCTGCTGCCGTAGCTGAAACCTGCACACAGGGGCGTGCGAGAAAATGCAGCGTTAGCAACACCTCGCCACCCCGCTAGCTGGCGACACCCGAGAAAGACCCAACACGGCTTTGACCCAGCGGCCGAAACTGTCAGCATCGCGCCCGTGGAGATTAAAGAAAAAACAAAAAGAAATCACAGTGTTTATTATAAAAGTGGTTCACCTTAAAGAAACATAACTTTTTTAAAAACCTTTTTTTCCTTCCATTTTAACTGTTGGGTCAGAAAAGGAAGCTGTTATGTAAGAACAGCCATCTTGAGTCATGTTTTGCAAGGCTACCCTCAGGAGAAGACTACCCTCTACAAGACTACCCTCTGGAGAAGACTCCCCTCTACAAGACTACCCTCTGGAGAAGACTACCCTCTATAAGACTCCCCTCAAGAGAAGACTACTCTCTACAAGACTTCCCCCAAGAGAAGACTACTCTCTACAAGACTTCCCCCAAGAGAAGACTTCCCTCTATAAGACAAGAGAACACTACCCTCTACAAGACTACCCTAAGGAGAACACTACCCTCTACAAGACAGGAGAAGACTACCCACTACAAAACTGCCCTCAGGAGATCACCCTCTACAAGACAAGATAACACTACCCTCTACAAGACTACCCTCTACAAGACAGGAGAAGACTACCCACTACAAAGTTACCCTCAGGAGAAGTCCACCCTCTACAAGACTACCCTCAAGAGAAAACTACCCTCTACAAGACAGAAGACTACCTTCTATAAGACTACTCTCAGGAGAAAACTACCCTCTACAAGACAGAAGACTACCTTCTATAAGACTACTCTCAGGAGAAAACTACCCTCTACAAGACAGAAGACTATCTTCTATAAGACTACTCTCAGGAGAAAACTACCCTCTACAAGACAGAAGACTACCTTCTATAAGACTACTCTCAGGAGAAAACTACCCTCTACAAGACAGAAGACTACCTTCTATAAGACTACTCTCAGGAGAAAACTACCCTCTACAAGACAGAAGACTACCTTCTATAAGACTACTCTCAGGAGAATGGACAGATGTGTGACAAGAATGGCTTTCTGTTTGGACAAAACTTATACTGCATGTAAAGCAAGTCACTATTCAGTAACCTTAACACACACACATGCATGTACACACACAAACACAAGCACACAGGTCACATTTTAATTTTAACAAGGATTCTTTTTCATGGGGATAACAAAACAGTCGCTCTAGACAAGATCATCCACTGAATTCTGTTAAATGCTGCGCGTCTTGAAAAGGTCCCTCCACTCCAGATAACGACTCTGTCAGGGATTTTCCTAACTGGGAGGGATCTGCTCTTGGAATAAAACACAGGGCTGCTGGGTTGGACGTTGATTGTTGAGCTTATAGCTGTACTGGAGCAGAACAATTCTGTGTGTCAGTTTAGTACTTTTTTGTGTCCTTTGTCAAACACTCGGGGTCCTCAATCATATTATTTATGAATCAGTACAAGATTAGATTTGGTCTCTGCTTTGTAACAGATCTGTCCTGAGGTTTGTCTGAAAGATCTGTCCGAAAGCAATTCCATGTTCATACCAACTCCACCCACAGAACAGAGTTCAGAAGCTCTGACCTTTGACCTTGGAGATGAGTGTGCCAGCAGCAGTGAGAGTCTCCACGGTGTTGAGCAGAGGGTAGGTGCCGATCACCTGACGCAGAACTCGAAGCAGCTCCCCCAAGCACTCGTGAGCTACTGCTCTCCGAGATTCCTTCTCTATACGGAGAGAAACACAGAGAAACAGAGAGAGAGAGAGGGAGAGAGAGGCAGATATAGAAAGAGAAAGATAAAGAGAAACAGAAAGAGAAAATGGTGCTGTTAATTTTCCATTATCCTACACATAGCCACATAGACTGAAAGTATAATGCCAACACTAGTCATGAGTGGTGGAGGTGTTGAGATGCAAAGAGAGAGAGAGAGAGAGAGAGAGTGAGCCAGGAAGACAGAAAGGTGCTGTTTGTTTACCATTAGCCTAGTTTAACCCCCAAGCAGACAGGATTTCCCAGACTGCAGTGCTGTTGGTGCTCAGATCTCAGATCTACCACCCTGAGCTGCCCTGAGCTGCATAGTCGAGACAGCGTCTAGCCAGAGGCCGTCTCCCCCTCCACACGCCGTCTCCCCCTCCACACGCTGTCTCCCCCTCCACACTGTCTCCCTCTCTCCTCCCAGAGCAGCCTGTCTCATCACCTCACCTGACATCAGTCTGCTCTGTGCACTACGTGTAACGGATATATTACCAAAGCCAGTGATGAGGACTATGACTGTGCTTCAAATATGCCAAAGCAATATGAGAGCACAGCGGCCTACTGAGCAAATGTGTAAAAACTACCACTCATCACCGTCTACACCTCCAACCTCAAGCAAGCCCACGTTAGAGCCATGCAACACCACTGCGTGTGTGCTGGTCTCTACCACAGCGTGTGTGCTGGCCTCTACCACAGCGTGTGTGCTGGCCTCTACCACAGCGTGTGTGCTGGCCTCCACCACTGCGTGTGTGCTGGCCTCCACCAGTGCGTGTGTGCTGGCCTCTACCACTGTGTGTGTGCTGGCCTCTACCACTGCATGTGAATCTGGTCTCGCCCCGAAAAACCACGGCTAACGTTACTTCCTGACTGCATCTCACGTGGCGGTGACTTCTAAAACTACACTTCGCTTCCCATGAGCACGCATGGGCATAGCAGACAGCTTCAAAAACTCCTCCCCAAATCCCAGAATACTCTACGGTATGCAGCAAGGGACACACTACACCGGCAGCACGAGTTTTATTCACGAGAGAAGAAACGCGTGGCGGTGGGTGCTGAAGTCCTTCATGCCAAAGTCTCCAACGTCCCCGACAGTGGAACGTCACGTCAGCAACAAAGACACAAAGGAAGCAAAGACGGGGCAGAAATAAAGGAGCATTATGAAAACACGGGGGTTCAGTTCGGGCTACTGAAATTTCATGTGCTCCGGGGAAACAGAGGAAGTTGTTCTGTTTTACAGAACAAGCCTTTTGTGCAGCTGTTGTTCTTTCAGTCAGGGAAATGATCGTGCATGTGTGGGCACCTGCAGAAATGTACAGAAATGCAAAAACTCCCAGGAAAACAGCACAATGTTTATACACCTCCAGAGATGCACACACACACACACACACACACATACAAGGGCAGCTTCTGTCACTCTGCGATTTACTGTACAAACCCAAAAGGCCTCATCTAACCTCAAGACGTTATTATGCTTTGATGAAATTATCACAGCTTACGATGCTACACACACAGTAGCAGAAGAACAAACAATTTAAAGGAAGGCAAGTCACTCTATTAAGACATTCAATACCAAGCACGAAGGTCGAATACGATGCCATGGTGGTGCCATGACATGGCTGCTCTCTTAGCGCTCGTCTGACCCCAGAGACTCCGCCCTCAGCCCCGCCCACGCCCGCCCACGTGTGTTCCAGCCTGTGCCTCACCTCTCACACACCACATGGCTCATGGCCTCGATCATGTGAGTCACCCAGACAGACGCAGTAGCACGTCTGGACCGGAGAGACCTTTTAAAAACCATCTCGTATCAGGTTTGCCAATTCACTGAGTCATATCACCATTTGTAGAAATATTAACCCAATAGAGCATTTTAATTCATGCCATACAACCTTACAAGTACATACACCCTCACAAGTACAAGTACTGGACTATCCTTATTTAAATGAGTGCAACAACTGTCAGTGTGATTATGTCTTATCTCTCAAAAACTGGAAGGGCCTTCTACGTCACTGCTACTTGAATATTCATGAATGCCCTGATGCTTATAAGCCACTTTTGACCAATCAGCAACACATTAAAACATATAGTGGGTAACCACTCTCTTAAGTACATATACTCTATATCTGCGTCATAAGGCATATTTAAACTTTACATTTGTAAATAAACAAACATGAATGAATACAGATTTAACTGATACATATACATTTAAAAGAGGAACAGGAGACCCTGGAAACATGACACCTTGCAGCACTGCTGGGCGGAGAAGAAGACACGCCCCCTTCTGCACTGCTACACAGATCTGATCAAAACAAGCGGCCCACAAGGTCACCAGTTACCGCTGCGTTCATGCGGTATCATGTTAGTCTGCACCACAGACCGCGCTTGTACTCGATTGCGGCTTGGACGCACAGTTAAGATCGACGGCCCGTGTTTGTGTCTACACTGTTGTCAAACTCCGACTGCGTGAACTCCCACACGGTCGTCCGTTCTGATTCATCGATACTGCTGACAGGTATCGGACGTCTCCGCCACTCCCAGACTGCTGGGGTTTTTGGGTTGCTACGTGGCAACTGGTGGTGAGATACGCGGTGGGTTTGGCTGGTGAGGCCCCTGCATGACCACAGCAACACTGTGGCCAGTGTAGGAGAATGTAAACAGGAAGTAATGTTGATGAAAATAGCGGCACATAAAGGAAGTGGGGCAGGCCTGTCAAACTGCGTCTAACTGATTTCTGCCTCCACAAGACGGACGCGGCACGTGTGATCAAGACTATCCTGTTCATCAGACGCACACGCAGGTCACATTCAGCATCTCAGAATATTACGGTCACAGCACAGAGAGACGGGAATCTGGAGGTCTGACTGAGGAACATGGGAAATATATCTATTACAGTCATCAAGAAGGTTTATGTTCTGCTAATGGATGGTTCTAATCCACGAAAAGCAAAGTACTTTTAGCCAAGCCTTGTGGGTGGAGAGGAATGGACACCTTCTCTAACCATATTTTCGGAGTATCTCCTTGACTGTATTAAGATGTGTGAAGATGTGAAGGTGGAAAACCGTGAAAGTCCAACGGGGGCCTAATCTCGAAAGGCGGGTCGCCAGACAAACATCGGACGCCCTATTCCTTTCCTTCCCCTTTATCGCCATAGAAACGGGGAAAGAGGAAAAAACCCACGTCACAGCATGTTTAAAAAAAAAAAAAGAAAAAAAGCCATTTGTCTAAAACAGGAAAACCACGAGAGACCTGTTGGGTACGTGCAACGGGTGAAATACACAAGGTCTCCTACAAACTGAGCCCTGGCCTCGGCACGATTTCCACGCACGCCGAAGGGGACGAGACACGTGTGGCGGCCCCTACATGAAGACAAAGTGCCCACCTTCACCCAACACGATATCCTTCAGCTTCTCCACAGCCTCCGCAAAGCGCGCCACGTCCTGCAGCAGAGGAGGGATGTCCTCCACGTTGATGGCAGCGCCTTCCGCGCCGGGGGCGTGGTGGGCCACTGGGCCCCTGACGTGGACCTTGTTGAAACCCCAGGTGCCGGCCGTCTGGAAGGGAAAGCCGGCGGCGCTGGCGTGCCGGCTCAGGCCCGTGGAGCGCCTTGGGATCCCGCCAGGAGAGGAGCAGGCGGCCAGCCTGGACAGGGCCGGGGACGGCGTGCCGGGGCAGGATGAGGGAACGGCATCGGGAACGGCCGGAGAGTACGGCCCGCCATCGGTAGTGTCTCTGAAGCACTGCTCCTGGAGAACAGAGAGCTGGGTTTAAACAGGAGAGAAGAGAGGAGAGATGGTGATGATGATGATGATGATGATGATGATGAATGGGGGGAAATGAATTTTGTCTGAAGAACAAAACACATTGAATTAAACAGACATGGTGTAATTTTAATGAATACTGTATGAATGGTAAGTGGGTTAATAAAAAGAATGCTTATAGGTACAAAAGACAAAACTGAAGTTTCTTGAAATACCAAGTCTTCTTTCAAGTTTAAAATGTGTCTCTCCAAGCACTTCCTTACAGAGTAACAGTTATTTGGAGTCTTGTTACACAACACTACCGCTATATGGCTTACTTAAAAGGTTTACTACAACTTCGGGGAAAGTACCCGTTACATCAGCAGGTGTCGCTCATATCACTACCGATAAAGAAATTCAAAGTTTAAGCCCTGTTATTAGCTAGCTAGCTAGCTCGGGTATCTTCATTATTAAACAAACTTCAAACCAATTAGAATAAATGCATGCCTTCATCACGATGTTATACAATTAGCAAAACTGTTACAGATTTATTCTGAGTCAAGCCGACATCTGTGTGTGCGTAATTAGTCAGCTAGCTTGCTAGCAAGTTATCCTCCGTTTGGCACTGAAGCACACTTGTAGGCGACACTGAGGTGATTTTAATTTAGCTCGCTAGTAAAGTTAACGTTAGTCGGCGTGGTTTTATAATCGTTTTAGCCAGCATATTTTCCCCCCTTTGGCTTAGAAAGTCGCATTTGTTGAACGTGTGACTGAAGGATTTAATATAGAGGTAGCTTAGCCAGCTACCCGAAACCCGAAGGAGGGAAGGAGATAAACCCGGCGAACGTACCGAGGTGTGTAGTCCAGGATTTCCTGAGTGACTCTTCTTTACAATCGAAGGCGCTTTGGATAGTTCCTTTTTCTTTCGCGAAAACATTTTTTTTAGAAAAGGTTCAGTTTTAAAGTAAATAAATGTGTAATTTGTTCGGTAATACGCATCGCTTAGAGAAGTTAAGTTTTTTTTTTGTTCCGTTACACCTTAGCCGCGACTTTGACAGTTGCGCTCGTGCGTCTGCTTCACGCGCTTTTCCTGTCACCTCGTCATAACCAAGACAGCCGTCATCACCGCTGCTGCAGCTCTGCTGTCATCTGTTGGCGCGGCCCCGTTCAGATAACCATCGCAGTTTATTGCATTGGCATCATAAAAGCAAACATATGAGAATGTCGATATTTTAAACGTAAAGCGGGAAATTTATTCTTTAAATGAGTGTTGAACTGAACAGTTCGTCTTACATGCCAATGAAATATTTTTGCGGGGGGTTTTTTGTTGCACAAGGCGTCATTATTCGTGTTTGAGTGTCTCGTGTTGGAAGTCCTGGCAAAAAGCTCCTTTAATTACGCTTGTGCCTGTTAAATGAGGTCCACGTTCCTGTCACACACAGGCCCAATTCAGAAATAATTCAGAAATATCTGTTTTGGCAGTTAATACCACTAGCTAATACTAAAAATAATTAATCATACCAATCTGAAGTACAGATAAATCAAAAGGTATATGACATGCTCGAGGTCATTTCAACAAACTCTTTAAATTTTTATTTTGTTTGTTAACAAAATTAATATTGCAGTACAATATATTCCTTCTGATATGTTGTAGAAAACGTTCAGGACAAGTCAAAAGGCACAGTTGTTTACATTATTTACAGCTCCATCTAAAATCATAAATATTCAGATAAAATAAAGAAGCCCAAAGAAAAAGTGCTTAAAATATTTTTAACTGGAAATAATAATAATACATACATAAATACAATCAGTAGCAGTTTTAATAAATGTTTTGTATTTATTATGAAAGTGTTCATTTTGTGATTTCTTTTGTACTTGTCAAGATATACAATTTTTGGGCAGCAAACAAATATAGAAATCTGACAAGTTTCCGAGCAACACTGGAGAAATCATGTCTTACATACACAGTGATCGCATATCTCAGACCAGAGACGACATTTCTAGTTAGTAGAAATGTATTGTTTTAAATGCCAGGGAACAAAGGACAATAATCATGACAGTGATGTAGGAAGGAGGAAGAAACTGACTGTCCAATTGCTGGAGGAGTCTTTTGGGTAATAATTGTAAATAATGAAACGTGGCGTAAGGAATTTCCCCCCCCCCGCCCCGCCCCCCCGACAGGAGATACCAGAATACCATTTCTTGGTCTGCAGCAGTCGTTTGAACTCCTCAAGTGTAGGAATACAGTAGTCAGAAATGCCAAAAACAGTCTTTCACTGTCATACACTGCCTAAATGATTGCCTAACTTTTCCTGAGATTATGCGAGACCAAGTAGACTGGTGTAGGGGACTTTGGTGTCACTGGGATGTACGACCATAGCCCAGTAAGTGAGGTTACACATTATGCTGACGTAGTGTGCAGGATGACCGAGAGACAGACAGACATGACACATTGATGGTGGGTAGCAGTGCAAGGCAGTGCAATAGATTTGGTGGCAGATTCAAAACGAGCTTTGACTAGATCTGTATTTGGGAGTCGGATAAACAAAGATAGGAATAAAAGACCCTGACAAAGACATAAAACAAAAGTGTTAAAACTACCAAATAGGATTATAACCAGGATGACCCACTACTAAAATGTCCCATGAATATAAATAACAATAATTATACTTAGAATAGCAATGATACGAACATGAACGACATCAAAGACAATACATTGCTTCCATTCCCACCTATACAAGAATATGTTGACCTCATAAGAAAACCTCTATGAAATATTTTTTTTTTTTTTTTTTTTTTTTTTAAATATAATTTTTTTTTTGTGTGACATATCTGAAAAACAGAGAGCCAAAGGAACACATTATCCACGTTGTAGTTGAGTCTCTTGATCATGGGGCAGTTTTATCATTATTCTATTATTGCTAAGTGTTACACTCCCTCAGACAGGAGACAGAAGTTAGCATGAGGTCCAGTAGTTCAACTGTTACAAGTATTTCATAACAAATGTTCAGCGTAGTTTTCCACAAAAAAAAAAAAAGGCTTGAAACAAAGCCGAGTTGCCCAATAAATAATTTGGCGTCTCGCCCCAAAAACTCAAAAAGGTCCATCTCTAATTTCTTTAGTTAAATAATAATTGGTCTGGACAGTAATATGTTTATAATATACCTGAGAAAGTACAAAAACAAGCAGTAAAGCAAACAAAGTACTTCATTCCGCCTGTGGCCAATGTTGTTAGCTTTATTTAGCGCTTTCTGTCAAACCTTTTTGTCCCTCTGCTCAGGCCCATGGGATTATGGGAAGGGTGTAAAGACTGGAAGGGTAGGGGGAAAAAAAACACGACTTCATGGGGTCGACAGGTAAAACAGCAGTTTTAAAATCACATGTTCAGGTTGGTGGGTCCTCAGGTGAATTGGAACCCACTTCATGGTAGAGGGAGAAATATGCTGGTTGTCATAATAAATAATACACCACTAACCATCTATCGAAAATACAGCGCTTACACATACACACTCGCACGCACACACACTCGTTCTCATGCACTCTCGCACAGACATGCATGAGTTCAGAAGACTGCATCTTAAAGTACGAAGGCACTGACTCAAATGAAGGCATTTCTTTCCGGGTATGATTCAGCTCCCCCAAAAGAGGAGCAACTGCAGGGGGCGCGACAAAAAACGATCGGACGAACAAGTGACCAAAGAGGCCGTGGAAATGAACTCACAAACTCCTCCTCAACCTTGGAAACCGTTAAAGGTGCAAGCAGCACGTCTGGCGGATTCTGCCGTGTGTGACGCTGCTCTGAAGGAACATAAGTCAAGCGCTACGTGAGAACGTTGGAACGGACATGCTCGCCCTGACCTGTCAGCCGCCAAGTTCCTGGCCTTTGTAACGAGGAGAAACACAAACACGTTTGTCATACCGACAAATTCGATGAGAACCGTGTCCTTCAGGAAAAAAAGCAACCAGGTATTATAGTGATAGTTACTATCGGGTCAGTACTTGCGCCCTACCAACACTTGCAGCAGAGCTGAGATGATTACTGGAACAAATTCAAACCTACATTTCTGAAGAACATCATAACTAGGGTACCTTTAACTGGGAGTGTGTATTTCGCCGTCCCAGTGTAAACTGGGAAGGTACATCACCGTTTCCCCCTTTCGCCCCCAACCTCATTTGAATGATGACATCAGCGAGCCATTCCAAAACAAACCCAGGCCATCAGTTCTTAACAGACCCACATCCTGATCGAGCGAAAACTGTTGACCAAAAGAAACCCAGCTGAGGAGACCTAGCTTATGGTGAAGGACTGACTCCAAACGAACCAAGAGAAAAAACAAAACAAGACAAAACAAACAACAAACACCTCTCTTCAACGCAACCGCCAACAAACACCTCAGCCAGATGGGCCGACGTCACGGACAAGGCGAACTGAAAGTACTGACGGATGCGTGGTGCAGCGCCACGCCCCCCGCCCACTAGGTGGCGTCCCAGTCCAGGGTCTTGTATTGAATGACGGACTGTCGGCGGTCGGCGGGAACCCCGCTAGTCATGAGGTCCAGCGGCTCGTGGGCGTCCAATGCGTCCATGCTGTGTCCGTTGGCCAGCGGGAGCGGCCCACAGTCGGAGGGCGGGTAAGCCGTGGAGAACGAAGAGGAGGAGTGAGAGAACGACGGGGACGACGTGGGCGGGGCCTGCGAGGAGAACGTGTACGGGATTGCTTGGGTGCGGACGGACGAGTCGAAGCTGAAGCCGAACCCGTCCTGCTGTGGCGCGGAGCCCTCGGCCACGCGTGACCCCAGCTCCGGCAGCCGCTTCAACGCCAGAGGCGCGTGTTCGTTAGCGGCAGTCGCCCCCTCCCCCGCGTGCATGCCGGGGCTGTGCGCGTGGATGGCCTGCTGTAAAGGAGGGAGCTGAAGCACGTGTGGCGCGTGAGGTGCGTGAGGCGCGTGAGACACAGCGTGCATGCGCCTCTGCAGATGGTGCCCCTGCATGGTGTGGGTGTGGTTGTGGTTGTTGGTCAGAGGGCCGGCGTGTGGCTTCAGCGCACTGAGCCGCTTGCTCTCGTTGCCTGGGAACAGATGCAGGGGCCGCGCGTCGAACCGAGCTGTCGAGGGGGCGGAGCTCTGCGGCGCCATCACCTGTGGCGCGTGCGCCGCGCCACGCTGGAGCCCCCCGAGCGACGTGTGCTGCTGCTGCCGGAGCGTATGGACAGTGGGCAGACCTCCCTGCAGACCTCCCTGCAGACCTCCCTGCAGACCTCCCTGCAGCTGCTGTTTGAGCATATGCAGATTGTTGTGGGCGGCCAGAAGGGGCGGAGTCACGTGGACCTTGGCACGTTCTGACGTCACCCTCCTGTCCCTCTGCTGTTCCTGCGAAATCAGCTCTTCTAGCCGAAACATCTCGGGGATCTTCACCCCCCCCCCCTCCGCCTCCTCCTCCTCCTCCACTTCTCTGCATCCCGAACACGCCAGCCAGCCCCGCCAGCCCATTCACCGCACACCCCCCGTTCCCGCTGTCCGTCTCCGCCTCCGGGGACGGGCACGGGCTGAGCGTGAGGTCCAGGACCTCGTCGGCCGCGCGGCTCTTGGGCGGGGCGGCCTGGCTGGGCCTCGCCCCGCCCGGGTAGGGCGGAGGGCTGCGGAGGCGGAGTGCGGGGTTCCCGAAGGCGTCCGCCCCGTACAGCCGCTTCTGCTGCTCCAGCTGGAGGAGGAGCCCCTGTCGCACGCGCTGGGCCTGCTGTTCCTGCCGCGCCTGCGCCTCCTTCTCCTGCCGCACCCGCTTCACCTCCGCGTCCATCTGCGAAAGCTCACCCCGCACGCGCTCCACGCAGTTCTCCGGGATCTTTATACCTGGGGAGGGACGGGGGGACGGGGGGACACGGAATGCAGACAAAACGTTACGCGCGTTACGAGGACGAACGGCCCAGCACCAAACCCGACTCCCGACTCCCGCGGCTTCCACACCCACCGACTTGCTTGCTGTTCTGCTTTGTTTTCAGACGCACGATCTGCAGCAGGCTGGAGTTGGTGACGTCCGAGACGATGTCGGCCACGCGCTTCCAGACGCGCAGCAGGGCCCCGCACAGCATGTGGTACTGCCGCAGCCTCATGCCGAGCCAGCACTCCTGCCCCTGCTCCACCTGCTTGCACTTCCCTTTCCTACGGAGCACGCACACAGACGCACGTCATTACTCGGGTCACGTGCACGCGTGCACGCCCCCCCCCTCCTCAGGAAGCCCCTCCCCCCCTTCCTCGCTGTGTGCCACTCACCAGTTGGCATGGCTGCATTTCTTGAACGAGAAGACAAACTGATTCTCCCAGCAGTCCTTGGCTTCTTCGGGCATCACCTACAGAAGGACAAACCCCGCCCCAAAAGAGGCACGATCACAAATCTGACAGCACTCCTGCACCGAACCCCTTCGTCCACTAGGTGTCACTGTTCGACCACAGACTTGCCGAGCACTCCGGCTTTTGCTACCCACTTTCAAGTGAGAACGTGGCAATTAGAGTTGATGTTATTAATACGTCTCATTAATAATTTCACACTTTATGACACCCCTGTTGCACTGAGGCCGTGTAGGAGGACGTTGGACCAGGATACAATTATTCTGTGACAAAATCGACTACAGCACACAAAACAAAACCGAAAACTGCGTATAATTAGCACAGAGACCAGAGTAGAAGTGGGGCTCAGCCTCTACGCCCCCTAGCCTTCTCCTGGACATCAAGGCATGTGGACACAGTGGAAACGCTCACCACGAGCTGGCTGCTCCCGGAGGGGGAGGGGCTAGATGGGGAGGGGGCGGGGCTACAGAGCTGTCTCCCTACCTTGCGGTAGCGCAGCTGGAGGTTGTCCACGTTCTCCGGGTGAGCCTGCCTGCCGATGTTGGGCTTGTAGACGATGAGGTTGCGCCCTCTGCCCTGCTCAGCCAGCAACACGCAGGGCTGACTCCCACGCAGCTGACACACACACACACACACGGGTGCAGAGTTAATATCGGTACTAAGACGTAAGCGTTTGAAAACAGCATTTGCGCCCTTGGCGTCTGGTGTCAGCCGGCTGTAAGAACATGATCCAGCCGTGTGGATTGAGTAAGCACCTTGTGGGAAAGGTAGAAACCCTCATGTTCTGCAGTCAGCGTGTTTGCTTTGCTGAGGGCTTCGTGCCAGGGCATCCCACGATCCACGCTGATCTGGAAACAGCACGACAGAGCCAGTCGGACAGAGCGGCACACACGCGCGCATGTCACACTGCGACAAGCCTTTTCTGTTACTGCAAAATGAAACCACACAATCGACAGCTGGAGGGTAGCAAACTGAGCCGGACCTTGTAGAGGGTGACCTGGCCTTCCTGGGGGTTTCCTGGAGTCAAGAACACTTCCTGTTTCTCCTCGTGGATCTCATCATTACCCGGAGCTAGATCTGATAACGGGTGAACACAATTCAACAGGTTAAAACACAAACACAAACACACACACACACACTCTTACACCCTAGCTCTAAATCAGACCACTATAACTGCCCAGCTTGTAGCTTCCCTGCCCGAGATGATACTCTCATGATCCCCAGGGGCGCTGAAGAAGGGGATCCACTAATCCATCACATCCCCTCCACAAGGAAGCCCCACCCCCCAGGGGCTGCTTTCAGTCCCGCCCCCCTCACTGTGATTGGTGGACGGGCGTGACCCGGGCGTGGTGCCCCAGCCTTACCCAGGATGCCCATGTCGTATTTGCCCTCCTTCTTATCCTTCTCGATCAGGTAGTCGAAGTTGTCGGTGAAGTACTGGAAGAGGGAGTTCTGATGGTGCACCTCCATGCCTAGGATGCGGTTCAGGAACTTGGTGATGGTGCAGTCTGATAGGGAGGTCAGAGAAGAGGGTGCAGGGGGAGTGGGTCAGGGTCGCTAGGAAACGACGCACAGCCGTAGGAGAACAGCAGGGTGTGGTAACGTGCATCGCATGCAGACGGCGTGAATGTTGCTACCTTTCTCAGTGTTGATGCCAAAGCCGAGATCCTTGCAGAAAATGCCCACGTCAATCATGCCTTTCTTCATATCTATCACACACACACACACACACACACACACACACACACACACACACACAGATGTGTGCACCAGAGAACCAGAGTATTCGTTAAATATGGCCACAGTTCACGTTGTATGCCACGATATCCAGTGTCCCCCATCTTACTATGAACAGCACCGCACGGTACAGGCTTGTGATTGGCTCTAACCTGCGAAGAACTCTCCGCCCAGGTACGCTTTGGGGGGTGGCACCTTGTTGTCAATTTGTCTCAGGATGGCCTTTGTGATCTTATCCAAAGCTTTGGTGCCATACTGAGTTCAGGAAGAGAAGGAAGAGAGGAAAGCAGATGCATTTAGGACAGCACTTTAGCGCCGAGCCCTTCCTCACCACGGTCTCTCTGCACCATCCACATTACACTCAATTGCGCGCACCTCATAACTTAGAGGTTAGGGTAGATCTACAAATTACAGTAGTGCATGAAAAGTGTTAGATGAGAAAGGCTTTGTTTTTTGTGCTTTTAAGGTCATAACACTGATGGAACTTTCCCTTGGGAATAGAGACTCCCAACAGTCGCACTGCTACAGACGCACTGCTACAGTCGCACTGCTACAGTCGCACGACGCACTGCTACAGACGCACTGCTACAGTCGCACTGCTACAGACGCACTGCTACAGACGCACTGCTACAGTCGCACTGCTACAGACGCACTGCTGTGTCGGGCTGGGAGTGCAGTGTGTGCCAGTGTGTGCCAGTTTGTGCCAGTTTGTGCCCACATGCACCTACTTTGTTTTCAAAGTTGTACTTGCTCAGGTCTCTGGACTCAGTGGCTCGCCTGTCCCCGTGGGTGAGCGCCCCCTGGTGGCAAAGAAACATTCAGGATTTTCTCTTTCAGTAGGTTGTTGCATTTGTGTGTGCGTGTGTGTGTGTGTGTGTGTGTGTGTGTGTGTGTGTAAGGGGGATGCGTCATTACCAAGCTCTCCAGGCGCTTGGCCACAATAGAAGCGAAGCGTCTCTCTCCCGCCAGCTCTGAGATGAGGAAGATGTACTCTGGGGCGTTCACCTGGTTAGAGCGGTGCGTGCGACCTGACCAAACACACACGCACGTTAGCACACACACACACACACACACACACACACAAGATGTACTCTGGGGCGTTCACCTGGTTAGAGCGGTGTGTGCGACCTGACCAAACACACACGCACGTTAGCACACACACACACACACACACACACACACACACACACAAGATGTACTCTGGGGCGTTCACCTGGTTAGAGGTGTGTGCGACCTGACCAAACACACACGCACGTTAGCACACGCACACACACACACACACACACACACACACACACACACAAGATGTACTCTGGGGCGTTCACCTGGTTAGAGCGGTGCGTGCGACCTGACCAAACACACACGCACGTTAGCACACACACACACACACACACACACACACACACACACACACACAAGATGTACTCTGGGGCGTTCACCTGGTTAGAGCGGTGCGTGCGACCTGACCAAACACACATGCACACGCACACACGCACACACACACACACACACGCACACACACACACACACACACACACACACAAGATGTACTCTGGGGCGTTCACCTGGTTAGAGCGGTGTGTGCGACCTGACCAAACACACACGCACACACACGCGCACACGTTAGCACACGCACACACACACACACACACACACACACACACACACAAGATGTACTCTGGGGCGTTCACCTGGTTAGAGCGGTGTGTGCGACCTGACCAAACACACACGCACGTTAGCACACGCACACACACACACACACACACACACACACACACACAAGATGTACTCTGGGGCGTTCACCTGGTTAGAGCGGTGTGTGCGACCTGACCAAACACACACGCACGTTAGCACACGCACACACACACACACACACACACACACACACACACAAGATGTACTCTGGGGCGTTCACCTGGTTAGAGCGGTGCGTGCGACCTGACCAAACACACATGCACGTTAGCACACACACACACACACACACACACACACACACACACACACACACACACAAGATGTACTCTGGGGCGTTCACCTGGTTAGAGCGGTGCGTGCGACCTGACCAAACACACACGCACGTTAGCACACGCACACACACACACACACACACACACACACACACAAGATGTACTCTGGGGCGTTCACCTGGTTAGAGCACACACACACACACACACACACACACACACACACACACACACACACACACACACACACACACACACACAAGATGTACTCTGGGGCGTTCACCTGGTTAGAGCGGTGCGTGCGACCTGACCAAACACACACGCACGTTAGCACACGCACACACACACACACACACACACACACACACACACACACACACACACACACAAGATGTACTCTGGGGGCGTTCACCTGGTTAGAGCGGTGCGTGCGACCTGACCAAACACACACGCACGTTAGCACACGCACACACACACACACACACACACACACACACACACAAGATGTACTCTGGGGCGTTCACCTGGTTAGAGCGGTGTGTGCGACCTGACCAAACACACATGCACGTTAGCAAACGCCACACGTGCCGTTTCACTCTTACGATCTCGCACGCTCATCCTGACACGTCAGCACGCACGCACGCGCACGCACGCACACACACACACGTGCACGCGCACGCACACACACGCACGCGCACGCACACACACACACACACACACACACACACACACACCGAACTGCTGGATGGCACGGTCAGCGCTCCAGGGCAGCTCTAGGGTCATGTGGACACGCCTCCTCTTGTTCTGTACACGCTTGTCAGCCTGCAGGGAGATGCCGGAACTCGCCGCCTCGGAGATGATCGCTACCAGCTGGGTGGGGAGAGAGGGAGGAAGGGAGGGAGGGAGAGAGAGAGGGAGGAGTAAATGGGAGATAGAAAGGGAAGGGCTTTATACAGGGGCCAGGGGTTGAAGTACTGAGGAGTGTTGTAAAAATAGTGCAACAGTAGTCAGCAGCAATATAGATCCTGCAGTGTGAGAGAGAGAGTGTGGGCGTGTGTGCGTTTCCTGCACGTTCCAGAAGGGTGGGGGAAAAAGGGGTGGGACTTCCTCACCTTCTCCCCAGTCATGAAGCGCTCCTTCTCCTTGATGTTAACGTGGTCGATGGTGAGGCCCTGCTCCGCCCGCGACTCGTACTGCACCCTGCCATCCGGCCTCCGCACCACCCGGCCCTTACGCCCAGTCATCTACACACACACACACACACACACACGTGATGGGATTACGTCCACCACCCACAGTTCCTCAATTAAGCTCATTAATACCACACAGACCAGACATGACACCAGATCTGAGTGCGGCGTGTGGGGGTGAACTCTGACCTCGGACACTCTCTCTGGTCCCCCGAACCTGTCGATCAGCTCATCCAGCGTGTTAAGGGGGAGTTCCTTCCCTAGCCCCGCTATCTTACCCAGAAGCCCCTGCTTCAGCTCCTCCAGTTTTGCTAAGGACAGCAGAAAAGGACCATAGGTTACACACACACACACACACACACACACACACACACACACACACACACACACACACACACACACACACACACACACACACACACACTTCAGTGGGTTCGGAGAGCGGTGGTTATGAGAGCTGAACGACTCCCATGTGCTTTAGCAGTCTAGACGGGAGATCAGGCTCAGATTTAATAAGCCCATCAGTGCTGTAACTCAGAGTCCCGCAACGCTCGGAGGGGACGTCCCAGCGGACAGGACGGGATTACACGCATCCGCCTGGCTGCAGGTCCACTGGCTGTAGACGCTGCTCCGTGGGATCTAAACCACACTCACTTCCGCTGGATACGCTCGCTCCGTTTCACGCCACAAATGTAATCCGTCTCTTTTGGCTTTTTCTCGGACAATTAAGTGTGTTTTGATGAGCAATTAGTGAGACACAGGGAGACTGCGGGAAAGGTTTGAGGTGTTCTCCCAGCCACATACTCTCGCACACACACACACACACACACACACACATCACACAGCCCTCTGCGGGTGCGTACCGACGGGCCCGTTGATGTGGTTGACGAAGATGACGTCATCGTTGTCCTGCAGCGACTCAGGGGAGGAGTTCGAATCGCTGTCCAGCTCCTCGGAGTCCGAATCAGAGTCGTCACTGATCTTAATGACTCCGCCCACCTCCACACAGTGCTTGGGGAACTTGGGGGGGCGGCCCCTGGGCTTTCCTGCAGGACCCCAAAGAGGAGGCCTTAGAGAACGCCCGTGCACGTCTAGCCCAAACACACACAAACACCTACGTCTGGCCAACGCTTGACGTTATTATATCATAACCCAAGTGTGCTCAGAGGAACCAACATAATAAATCAGCAAACAGCTACAATCAGGAGCAGTAGGTCCACTTACGCTTTCGTTTATTTCCAGCCATCTTCTCCCTCTTGGGTTTCTCCAGCGGAAAGTGCTTCTGAACCAGAGACTGGAACACCCCCCTAAGAAAGAGCACACTGCAGTCAACCATCGCACCCCCCTCTGGTTTTCCACAGCACGAGCTCAGAGCCACCCGGCCTCCCATTGGCTCAAAACAGCAAGCGGCCCCGGGTTGTTTAAATGGGAACGAAAGACAATGCACAACACCCCCTGCAGGTCACTAGCTGAAACGCGAGGTCAGCCCCCCTCCCCCGATAACCCCCCCACTCCAGCTTTGCTTCCAGAACAAAAAAAAAGTTGGGTCCAGCTACTCTCCACGAGGACCAGACACACAAATCGGTGTCTGTCAGGGAGTTCACCCCGAGGCAAGGTCCTGGCTTCAGAGGCGGTTCGGCCCAAGGACGTCTAGGCAACGGGCCATTACTGATGGCCGGCGCGGTGCCATTTCTCAGCTGCTCCTCCAGTGTGCCGCAGTGACCTCAGACGCCCTGCAGGTCTCGGCAAAAACTCCCTCGCACCCACTTCCTGCCAGGGTCCGGGACCCGAGTCTAGATGCAATGGAGTGCTGCGGGGGGGGGCGGAGCCACAGATGTGAGGGTGAAGAACGGCCTCGGCCTTCCAGCCAATAGAAACTCACTCAGCGGCAGAGACGAACCGGTCCAGGTGGCCATCGTTCTCATCCAGGACCTCACGGGTGCGCGCCTCGCCGGTCGACTGCAACCCGATCACGATGCACTAAACACACACACACACACAAGTTAGAGGCTTATCTGACTTATTCACTGCAAAGAAGAAGCATACGTTAGAGGTTGGACAGGAGACACCACTGCTGAACTCAAATGCTTTTCAGACACATCCCAACCAGACGAAGCAGCTCCATCAACCCAGACGGCCCTCCTGTGGCCTGAAGGGTCCCCGCAGGGGTGACGGGGGCGGAGGGCGCCTCACCTTGCCCTGCTCCATCTCCGCCCGGGCCAGCTCCACCAGACGCCGCACTTTGGCGGCGATGCAGAGGTACTTGAAGAACCGCTGGTGCGACGACCAGAACTGGCCCCACAGGGACTTCCGCGACACCAGACCCAGGGTGTCGGCCGCCCGGGTGAACACGTCCAGCGCCTCGGCCCACTGGGGGGTTGGGGGGTGTTGGAGGGGGCAGAGAAGGTGCGGGTCAGTCCATGCGCATCGGTGCAGTGATGGTACATTGGTTCACCCTAAAGCCCAACCCACTGTTTTATCAGATCGTTGGACTGCCACAAATACAAATATAATCAAGTTCGCTTGGGTTTCCCCATCGACAATCAGTCTAGTTCTCACACGCCATGGTGTACAAGGCTCTAAAATCAGGACTTCGCCTCATGACTACCACCCTACACCCTGAAGATGGCGCTGTGGAGCCTCTCACCAGCCGGGCAGCCTTGTTATAGACCAGCTTGAACTCGTTGTCCAGTGTGATCTCCTCGATCCGGAACGACACGCCGGAGAAGCTCAGTTGCCGGGCGATGTACATGCCGCTGACTTTCATATCCATGGCAACGATCTCCATGGCACCGACGCCCCTGCGGGAGGTAAGGATGGGCGTTGAGGTTTGGGAGCCCGTCCCACGTTCGCTATGGCCCCGGGACTCATTAGGCCCACGGGCGTCAGCACCGCCGCGGTATTTAACGGGCGTCTTCCCACGTTACAACAGCAGGGGTGGGAGTGCGGCGGACGCACGGCGGCGGTGGTACGGACCTCTTCTCGATGGCGTGCAGGAAGTCCTCGAAGGTCTTGAAGGGTGTTCCCTCTCCCCAGATCCCCAAGCGACTCATGTAGATCATGTTCTTTGGCTCGGAGGCACCTGCAGAACAACGTTGAGAGGACAAAGACGTCACCGCGTGTCCGTTACCCAGCCGAGCGAGGAACAATAGCCTCTCAGCAGGGCAATCAGACGCTCCATGTACGACACCTCGGTGGCCTTTTTCTACAATGCCTTTGTATGACAGGGACTTTAGCAAGACTACAAGCATTATAAGTTCCAAATTATGAGTGATTGGTTAGTGACTGTTGGAGCGGTGTTGTGATTGGTTAGTGACTGTTGGAGCGGTGTTGTGATTGGTTAGTGACTGTTGGAGCGGTGTTGTGATTGGTTAGTGACTGTTGGAGCGGTGTTGTGATTGGTTAGTGAGTGTTGGAGCGGTGTTGTGATTGGTTAGTGAGTGTTGGAGCGGTGTTGTGATTGGTTAGTGAGTGTTGGAGCGGTGTTGTGATTGGTTAGCTCGCCTACTAACCTGTGGCACTAGCATACACCACCCTGGCCAGAGGCAGCTTATTCTGCAGATCCAGGACAGCTTTGCCCATCTTGGTGGACGTTGCGTTTTTTGGCTTTATGGCACTCATCGAACACGATCTGGGAGGACGCCATCGTCAAGGCAACACGTGCGACTGAAGTCTGGCCAGGCTCTGGGAGCCAGTCCTCACGGACAACACCAATCCACACATCCCTACAGCTAAGCTCTGCGTCTATCCAGGAGAGTGTGAACCAGGAGAGCCTGGCCTCGGACCATCCCGGAGTGCACAAATACCACACGATACGTTACGGCATAAGTAAGGGGCAGGTGTGTGCGGGGAGAGGGTGGGGGTGGTGGTGGGGGGGAGTGGTGGTGTAAGCTGGGGCAGCAGAGGGAAGGATACGACTCCGTCAAAGTCGGGCCTGCACCAGTCCAGGATCTGCTTCAGCCGGGTGCGGTGCTGCCCCCCAGCCTGGCTCTCCCCGATCAGAGCGGAGTACGTAGCAAACAGGACACCCTCTGAGGTAGCTGTGTCTCCATACTTAATCTGACACGCGCACACACACACACAGCAATGACCACGAAGCTATAGAATATCCACGATGTGAAAAATCACATAGATATATATAGATGATAAGGCAGAGGTTTATGTATGTAGTGTAAGTGCTAATGTGCGGACTGTACCTTGTTTAAAGCAAAAACAGGGATGCTGGGTGCCTCTATGTCCCTGAGATCTCTTTCTGCGTCATACTTCAGATCATTAGACACACTGAACCTGAAAGAGAAAATAAACCCTGACATTTCAACATTTTAAAGAATTCAGACACTCAGAAGTGCGACTCGCACACTCATCTTGCCACTCCAAGTTTCAGTGTCATCTGATCTTAGAAACAGGACCGTTTCTGTTTCGGCAGTCAAAGTAGAAAAAGCTACAAAGACTAACCGTTTGGATTAGAGAACAAACACGCACCTTCCCGTGACATGGTTTAGCCAAGGGGAAGTGGGCAGGGGTAACACGGGAGGGGGCACTTGCTGGTTTAGAACGGGCCCGGAAATGCTGGAAAGCCTTCTCTTACCACAGGGCTCTCTTCCTTCCCTTTAAGAAGTTCTCCACTATGATGCCAGCTACTGTGCGGCCTTTGCCCACTCCGGCTCCGTCGCCGATCAGGAAGCCGGCCCTCTGCTTGTTCTTCAGGATCACCTCGTGTTGCTGAGGGGGCGGGGCAAGAAAAACAGGCGGAGCGTAAACTCTAGGAAGGTTCCGGAAGGTAAACTCTCGGAAGGTTCCGGAAGGTAAAGGCGGGAGTGTGGATGGGCAGAGGGAGAAGCAGTATCGGAGCAGCCCTGCCCCAGACTGCCCCGGTCCGGGTGGGTGTATGTACCTGGCAGGCGTAGATGATGGCCTCCAGCTGTAGGGCGGAGAGCATGCCCATACTGATAGTGCTGTCTGGGATGGACAGGGTGTAGGTGATGTCGGGTGGAGGCACGCTGGACAGAGTGCTAGTCTCCACCACGATGTCCGGGTGAGAGATGCCAATGGTGGCTGCATGCGTGGGCGCGCACACACACACACACACACACACACACACACACGCCAAGTGTTACATCGTTGTACCCGCCCGGTCCGGCCGGAGACATTTTAACACACATTCAGCTTTTGAGCGACGCGACAAATGCGTACATTTCGAGGGCTTGTATTCGGCGTACGTGTCCACATGACCGAGCTCCTCCGTTTCCTCCTCGTCTGCCTCCTCTTCCTCCTCGGGTGGGGGCGGAGCCATTTCAGGGAGCTGGAACGCAAAGACGGGAGACGAGCAGCGTAAAAGGATGAGCGGAGGTGCTGTCTCCCGAACGGGACAGCAACCCGTCCCGACAGCAGGACAAGCGTACGGGACACTGGGGACGCTAAGCTACCTTAAGTCCAGCTAATGGCGTGTTGGTCAGGATGGCATCCAGATTGCTAAAATCTGAGAACTTCAGATTCAACTGATGGGAGATTGATGACATGGAAAACACACACACAGATACACAGAACATTAACAATGGCAGACACAGAGAAATGAGTTGGATTATCCTCTCTTCCATTAGCTAGTAGGTGGCACCTTAAACAGGGTTCAAATAAACAAACAAAAAATTTATTTAATGTCACTGGCCTTTGTGTTTGGCCTGTTTGTTTTATTTTGAAGTTCTAGTTTAAGCACTTTTAAAAGCATCGTTTAAGCGCCCGCACTGGAAACCTCCCAAAGGACCCCCAAGCCCTTCTGCACTGGGCCACTGCTGTGGGTTCGGCTCTCATCTCAACCCTGTGCCTCTCCCACCGGCCGAAACTCTCCGCCGGGATGCAACCATAATGACCAAAACGTGCCGCCAATGGCTGATTTGACGAAAGTCCAATTTGTTCGTTAAAAAAAAAAAGAAACAAACGCATCATCTCCGTAAAAGGTCGGAGTCCGAGCGCGAGATCGTGCTCTGCCAGCTCACGCCCGCCAAGTACACGTGTAGCACAGCGCATGGCCTTATGAACGCGGCCCTGGAGGGACGGAATCCAGCTAGTCAGTTTCTGGGCTTGGATAAACCTGCTTCTGACTCACCGGATAATTACCAAGTTAAGTAGGTACTTTAGAGGAGAGAAATCACCTAGCTGTGAACTCGGCCTGTGCAGAACCAGTGTGCTTGTGTGTGTGTGAGAGTGAGAGAGAGAGAGAGAGAGAGAGAGAGAGAGACACACCTCTTTCTGGTTGGGCTCTGCTGTCTCCCATAAGCCCTGGCTGGGGCAAAGAACCAGGGTGTCCAGACTGAAGCCGGCGGCGTCTGGGTACTCGGTCAGAGAATCGGGGGGCGAGAAGGACGGCTCAGACAGGTCGTCCATGCACGACACACCCTGTAAGGACACAAGAGCGTAGGACACTGGCATTAACCGCAGGCGTGAGACGAGCAACAGGGGGACGCGGGGCGCAAGGGAACGAAGAGGCGGAAATCTTCCACAGTTTGAAGCAGAACCGCTGGGGTGCAGGCAGGAGCGGGCAGAGATCGATGTGAGGGAAGACGGCCTTTCCGTCACGCCATCCAATCAGAAAGGTCAGATGGATGATCAATTCACCGCGACAGCCAAAACGCATTTTTTAAATAATTCCCATAATACGTACCCACTTTTGGGAAGAGCTGTCCGTTTAAAAGGTAAAATTCAAACCCAGGCCAGGCCCGAACCATTTCTGGAATATTCTTTTCCTCAAAAACCGTGTACATAAACCTGGAGACATGTGAGAATCAGGCCCATACATATGCAATGCGAATATGACACATTACTTCAGGCCCGGGGGTGTGGGGCGGGGGGTTGGGGGGGGGGTTCGCTGTTAATCTGTCGGGAGGAGATTTCATGTTCCTGGAATCTTTAATGCCATAGCTGCGCTGGTCCTCAATCACACCGTCTCCTCTCCAGGGAGACACGCGACCTCGCCAGGGACACAATCGCTCGCGCAAAGACAAACGCACAAATCAACATGATAACCACGGCGCACTCGCGCTGAATGTTAATTAAGCCTAGTGTGTAACGCAAAGGGTGAGGGGCGTAGGTCTGTGTGTGTGTGTGTGTGTGTGTGTGAGCTGAGGCTCATGGGCCTGCCTGCAGGAGATAAGGCAGTCCTGCAGCATGATGTCAGCCCTCTCTGCACTACAGCCGCACTTAACACCTTCCTCCTACAGTCACGCCAACTCCGCCAACCTCTTCCTCTTCTCTGCTGCGCCTGTAACGGCTCAGGGCGCTTAAAAAAAAAAAATAGGGAAAAAAAAAAAAAAAGTATTTTTGTCAGTCGGCAGATGATGAAACAGGAAAGAGCTTCGGTTCGAACAGCCAAAATTCCAACTGCAAACGTTTTTTCCCCCGCGCAGACTGGTAGCAGGGAGAGACAGACGGGCCGACGCGGGACGCGTGAAGATATGCCCGCGTTTAAAGACCTACGGTGGAGACCTCCGCTCGGAAGAAGTCCACTCCGACGGGGAGGTGACAGTACTGTGGCCGTTCTAATGCTTGCCCTCGATCCCAGAGTCCAGTGAGCTCGTCCGGGGGGAGGGGCTGACCGGCTTCACCACAGAAGGATCCCATCAAGGCTCCACCGCGCATACGCCGCAGGAGCACGTGGAAACAAGGAGACGTTCTGGTGGCACAGGGCTTTCAGCCACACAGGGCACCACGAGACGTGAGCCTTTCTGGCGACGTTTTTTTTTCCTCAGACGAACAGCGATGCATAACGATGATGGCGGTTTACGCACGCCGCTAGCCCGCACGCACTGCAGTCCTTTCCCCAGCGTCACGAAACTACAAAAGGGAAGCGAGGTGTGGAGTTGATGCGGTCGGAAAACGGGCCAATCACACGCAGTGGTGCTGCGGTGTGGAGTTTGCACACGAGCGGCGCACCTCAACCAGGCCGCAGCTGAGAGCAGCTTTCACACGTGACCAAACGCACCAAAGCAGAGCACGTGGCCCCGGGTCTGATGGGAAACGTCTAGCGTGACGTACGGCCACCCAGGACGTAGGGGTGCGGGGCTTTATCGCGCTGGCCCAGAAGATCGCATCTACGCCGCTCTCCAAAATCCATCCTAAGAAAAACAAACTACAGAATCCAAACCGATGAACATCCTGATGAACAGGAAACCCAGAAAACGAATCACATCAACGCACTCCGACGGAAAAGTGCGGAAGCGGACAGGACGGTGCGGTTAAGGCTTCAGATGAAGGTACAGACAATACAACACAACCCGGTTCGCAGCAGCTGGTCCATGGCTCGTCTCCCATTGGTCCCCACCCCCCAACAGCCAATCGAATTCGAGCAATCCAAGCGCAGTCATTAATCGATGAGGCCTCGGTTGTGTGTGGCTGTCGAGCTGTGGACCTGTTCTGAAGTGATCCGGCCACCTGGTATCCTGACAGCTCACTGCAATACGGCCAAATGCCATTACGTCGCACCACAAATCAAGAGATTAAAAATTGCACTGCAGGATACAAATCACAGAGTGTGCAGCTGTGTTTTGGTGTGTGTGCATGAGTGGGGGAGAGTGTATGTGTGTCAGGGAGAGAGAGAGGGAGAGAGAGAAGGAGAGAGAGAGAGAGAGAAGTGGGTGGGGTCATCTTTCAGGAAATGATGCTTCAGTTGGAAGGTGACCAAGATTACTGGCAGTCAGGGCCTAATTTTACCGTATGTGCCGTGCGAAAGATCGACCAAAGATTTGAAGGACACAGAGCATCTCTGGCAAGCAGGTTCTCCAAATCAGTCTACAGGGTTTAAGAGCCGTTCGGATGGAGTGTCTCCAACAATTACAAGGATTTGTTTAAAAAGGTGTTTGGAATAAAATGGGCTAGACAAGCAACGTCACCTGCTGATTTCACACCTAGCGACCCCACAGGACACATTCTGTTTCGAATGCTATTTGCACAGAACGCTCATGGTTCCAACATTTTAAACATCACGGTTACTCTCCTTTACTTAGTAACAATGTTTTACAAGGAAAACTATTTTTTTTAATGTCATAATGCAAATAGTCACAATAAAAACAGAGAGATGTGTTAAAGTGTAACTACACTGCTGTTACACAATGAGTTTCTCAAAGGAAAAAACAGCTTTGTCTGCTAACCGATCGCAAGGTTAACATGCAGTTATCAAGAGATCAAAAGGAGGGGGGGGAGGCCTTGTTTAACAGGAACTGACACTTCTATGCTAAACTTGCCTGTCCATCTGAAAAACTGCACTGAAAAAGTCAAGAAAAGCAGGACAAACATCTTAATGAATTAATACTGTTTCAATTATGAATAAACGCGGACAGAACAATCGCAGCTCTGTATTTGCTCACATAATCAATTATGTTTTCGATGGGAGTCATTTCCGTCCACAGTGCACTCAGACCCAGAGGGAGACAGCTCAGAGGGAAAGTTACAGTGAAAGCCAAGCTGACCTCCATTACTGCCACAGTAGTGCTCATAGGCCCTGCTCACAGCAGGTTCGGTCAATGACTGCGGATGGAATTGGAAATTTAAGAAAGAACACCTAGGAACAAAGAGAGAAACTCGGTCCCCAAGAGTGAACCAAGTGTATATGAAATACCATTGGGTGGAAAAAGATGTACTAGTTAAAGCGTTTCAACACCCTGGGGGAGGTGTGTCCTACTGCACGGCGGAGTGACGCGTCACGGGGCGGAGCGAGACGACGCTTACCGGCCCAAAGTCTCCGTTCCTGCTCGCTGCGATGTCGGGGAAGTCCACGTCGGCCAGAGAGTTCAGCACGTCTGTGGCCGAGGAGCTCGGCTGGAAAACCCTGCAGGGGGGACACGGGAATGAGGGCAGACGCAGAAAAAAGTTAATCTCCACCTGTTTTAACTCGTACTAATAAACAAAGTCATATAACAAACACTGTGTTTTGTATCTCCTATGACTTTTACTTCGTTTATGAACATAATTCATAGAAAGAACGTGAGCCCTTATATTTAGTCACCATGTTTGTTGACAATAAACCCAGCCATCACCTTCAGCACTATCAGATTCCTCCGTATCACCAGATTTAATTTCCACTCTGGCATGTCCTGCTTGAATGACCTCACCACCGCCAGGTCCCGTAACAGCAGATATACAGGACTGACGTCTAGCCTATCCCACTGACCTCTAACACAGTCTACCCTTCTGTGTCTTCCTTCCAAGACACACTTCTCTCAGATGCTGAAATTTGCCTATTGCAAAATGCAAATTCTTCTACGATTTCAAGGTTCACACGTTCACACACACACACACACACACACACACACACACACACACACACACACACACACACACACACACACACACACACACACACAAAAACCCCTGATATTGTTTCGCCTTTTCCAAAGACTTCGACACGGTCACCTCTTTAATGAGCAAAGGCTTGAAGCCAGGGGTGTGCGCTTTGCCTCCAACCCTGATCCAACTCACCTGATCCAGTTGATCAGGCCCTGGGAACATATGAATATTAGATGCAGGCGTGTTGGACCAGCCCTGCATTTGTTTCAACCCCTTTGTTCAAGAAAGACGGAACAACAGAAGGTGCTGTAGGGTTTTGTTTTTAAGTCCTGCTCTTTCAGGAGCTTCTTCACAGAAGCAGGTTTTCGTAACATCTCTTGATCACTTAATGATCTTGGCTAACCCGGGGGCAATTGCGCTTGGCAATGTTAGCCATGTTATTTCAAACTCAGTCTCTCCAGATTTCGTGTGTAAGCAACGAAATCTTTATTTTCCCGCCGACGAATAACACAACGGCGTTTGTAGCTGCAGAGAGACCGACTAACGCCACCAACGGCGCACCGTTCGGCTGGTGAAGAGTTAAGTGCGACCGCAGGTGTGAGAGAGATGTGCGCTGAACCCGACACTGAGCATGAAGAAAGTGAGTCTGTGGTCTGGCTTCTTCCGTGACCTATTCGCGTTTCCTTTTTAACTGTTTGTGGCCTGCGATTTCCAGTCTTGCTGATTAAACTGTCCAAGTGTGAGAAGCCGTGTAACCGAAAGTTAGAATTTTTTCTTTAAGGTGCTTCAGAACCAAGACGTGCACTAACAACACCAACTCTGAACTCCCAAACGCCCACTGCCACCAGTACGCGGATAGCTATCGTCTCCGACCCATTATGAAACGAACAATAGATCCACTCTAACGCTCTTCAGTCATAATAAACACCTGATATCTCCAAACAGAATAAAACACCCTAACAAGATTCATACGCACACAAAGCCGAAATGTCGCGCGTTTCTCACGCTGCCCGATCAGTAATGGCGCGGGACGTGTATTATGGGCTGTTGAGATATCATTTTGCAGAGGCCAGTAGTATAACAGAAACTGACAAACACCACCCATTACGCAGCCCCAGAAAACCACTTTAGAGACAATAAACACAGCAATGACAAACAGTGGTCATTAGCTCGTAGCAAATGAGTGGAACCTAATTATTATTATTCACGTTACTATAATATGAAAATGCTCTGAGCGCTCAATCATCAGTCGTCATGGAGCTGAGAAGCAGGACGTTAATGCCAGTGCCTTCGCTGTTCGGGCGATTCCGATTCCAGGATCCTGACACAGGCGTTTCGTTATGTAACATTTTTTTTTTTTTTTTTTTTTTGCTTGCAGCGGTTGCAAGAACCGAGGAGAGACGAGTCCGCAAAACGCACGCGGGGCGGACGAGCAGCGTGAGCGATGATGGGACATGTGGGGGACAGCGTCCGGCGCACACGCAGGGGAACGTGGGAGCCGTGCGTCTCTCCGGGGCGGGAGGGGTGATGGTGGTGGGTGGTGTCCATGCACAGGACCAAACGCTGCAACGGCGGCAGACAGGGGCGTGCACGCAGACACATGCCCGTGCACGCTCGTGAGACGATCTGCACGAGGGCTGAACTCCACAAACTGCTTTGTTACACCACAATGACTCAAAGATTGGACTCTGAGCAATATGTTGTGCCCACAACCATAAAAAAAATAAAAAAAACATACTTTCCAGTGGAAACAGCAAAAAGAAAAAAAGATGAGAGGTTAGTCTATCAATCTGTTTTCCTACTGCTCTGTATTTCTATCTCCTGTCTCTGTCCTGCCTGGGACAGATTACTTATCTTAAATCTGACTGGATGACTGAGAGAGAGAGAGAGAGAGAGAGAGAGAGAGGGAAAGAAAGGGGGGGAGAGAGAGAGAGGGGGCGGAGAGAGACTTACCTCCCAGACTGTTGCATAGGATAGGGCTGGCTGTATTGGGACGGCTGGGAGAACTGCCATGCGTTAGAGGAAAACGCCTCGTTCTGCAGAGGGAGACGAAACAAACAGCAGATTGTTCACAGCACGTTTGGTGCCAGACGGATAAGAGCAGCAGAGATGGCACCTGACGTGGATTACACGTTGGCTGGAACGAGGTGGTATTTAAAGGAAACAAAACAGCGCGTTTTAAACACACCCCACGTGTCCCTCAGCCGATGCGTAATTACAGTTCAAAACGCACGTCTGGCGCTCTGGTGAATCGCTGCACCAAACAGCCATGGCCACACAGCCCTGCTAAGGAAGTCCGCACTCAAGGCTGCGGTGACGAGAACGGCGGTGCTGTTGGACCTCGGCGAAGGGGCAGGAGGACGCGGCCCATTCAGGCAACTACAGGGGCGAAAACGTGGAGCGCAACAGGCAATTACTCCTTTCTTTGGTTGCGTTGTCAAAGTCGAAAGCCGCTTCAAAATCAAACAGGGACGGCGCGACAAAGGAGAGCAGGGCGCCGAGGAAAAGGAGAGAGTGAAAGCGGCGGAATGAGTCACCGCGGGACTCGTTGGCCCACCATCTCCGGCCACGAGTCAGGGGCCGGAAGCACAGAGGGCCGGCAGCGCTGGACGCAGGGGGCGCCGTCGTGCTCGGACGCGCTGTACGGGGACACGGGGGGGGGCCTTCTTTTGTGCCACGCCTCTGGTGGGAAGGTCCATCCAGAGCTGCACAATGCAGACAGTGCATGGTGGTGTGGCCACACTGCAGTCGGTCAGTTATGCATCTGAATCGACATTCGGCATCTCATTTCTCAACAACTGAAACCGTATAACTTTAGACACGTTTAAGGAAATTAAACCCCAATGGCTTCAAGTCATAATATATATTTTTTCATGCATATATGTGCAAAGAAATGATCACAAATCGCCCCCCAACCCCATCAGTATTGTTTTTCTCCTCTACTTCTTCAGATGTCCCTGCATGTACTGCGTATACTGTATGTACTCTGCTCAACAGTCCCTGGCCTGCCCTCTGGATCAGCACCCCCAACATCCCCCACCTTTTCCTCACTGGTTAGTCATCCGATTCGTTCCAAGTCTACTGAACAAACTCTGTGCTCAGACCTTTAGCAGCTGTGCTATTGGCGAAGGCTTCACATGTGGCGCAGACACAGGTGAATGACCTGATCACAGATGGAGCCACATAAACAAAAGGACGTACAATCTGTCAACGCCGCTGATTAGCACTCTCCTCCAATGAGCAGAACGCTGCTGGGAGGACTTTTAATTATCTAAAGAGCCAATGGGCAGGTTATCCCAGACTGCTAGTATTGCTGTATGACTGCAGACAGACCTAAAATGTAAGAGAGGTTTCAGATACAGGCCCGTGGTTGCGTCATTATAATAATGGTGCATTTCATAACAGGACAGCATTTAGATACAGCAAAATAAATAAATAGAAATGGTGAAAGTGTGGAATGGGTCTCCAGTGATACCTCTACAGAGATGGGTAGTGGAGGACTGGGCACGCTATATTTGGGGCTCCCTAAATGAGGGCCCTCTGGGTGCAGGAAGTCCTCCGTGTCCATGACAACAGATGTGGCAAGAATGGGCATCAGGCTATATGGAGTCTCATGGCGACTGAAGCCAACGTGTCAAACGGAGCGATGTCTCGTCATTTTCCAGGCATCACTAAGGAAAAAGAGAACAAGAGAGACTTGTCAAAGCACAAAGGATGGTTTTAGACGCTGTATAATTGGTATGCACTTATGTGAAGCGAAATACAGTTTTCCTTGGGAAACAAACATACAAACAGAGTAATCTTCACTTGATAAAGCACAAAGTGAGAAAGTTAACTGATCCGGATGTCTGATGAAAACCTAGTTAGCTTGGTTGAGTCCGCAAACAACGGCAAGGTGTAGAAAAGGTATGGGGGCTGTGTTAGCTAAAGTCAAATCTGAAAGCTAACGCAACGTCCTGTTTCAGTACAACACTGTTAAAACGTGTTCCAGTTTCCTATAAGTTTGCTGGACTAAGCCGCATGGTTATACTAAGGTATGTCCAACTAAATAGCGAGGATAGCTAGCTAGCTGCCCAAGCAGTTACACGAGGGACAGCTATGGTAACCGTATTTGTAGCTCGGCTTTTTCGTTCTCCAACGCTACCAGCTAGCGAGCTAGCTAACTTAGCCATTAAAACATCAAACAACATCGATCTCACGTCCACTCCTTAACAAATGTCACCACAGCCCACACAAGAATAACTTTAACGACGGGATTTGGCAAACGACTTCGCGAACACGTCCCAGGGATTATAAACTGTACCACACGGACGAGAAACACTTCACTCGTATTAAACTACGGGGGTTATCGCCGTTAACCGATCCGGCTTTATTAACAAGGCCAAACCCCCATTGTTTGACCAGCTAGCTGGTTAGCGTGCTAACTCGGCTAAGCTCGCTAGCCTGGCGATATTTGCGCGAGCGTATGTTCGCCACGTCTCTCGCGCGCGGGGCTCACTTACCGCGCGCGGTCGAAACTCCTTCCACGACCGCTTATCCTCGTGGCCCGCGTCCTTTGGTGATGGTTTCAGATCGTGTAAATCTGAGACTTTAATCCATAATTTTCGGCACAGTTGTTTATCTCACTTCCTGGTCGACGTCGCCATCTTAATTTAGCAAGGGGTGGGGGGGGGGAAATCTTCCGCTAGGGATGATGTCGTCACGACATCGCCAGCTACGACTTTCTAGCCAGTATAAAAGGTAAATGTTTGGTGAATGTTTATTTCCATATTTGCCCCGTTTGCTCCAGGAACAAGCTGCTGTAATATTTCGGTTGCCCAATAAGTCCTTTGTGCTCACTCAAACGTCTGTGTCAAAACAGTTGCGTGCTTCTTTAAAGCCTACCACCACAATCATCTTATTCTAAGTGTATTGCTCATTTGCTTCGTAGTTGGTTATTTGTTTATCATATTTTTAAAAAGTCGTGAACCTTAAACATATTCGTTCGCAATAAAGGGAACTTATAAATGTTCTGCTCCTTTTCAATTCCACACTAACTTCAAGACAGCACGGTGATATGATGTAGCATATCGATAAATAGTAAAATAAGTATCAATTCAAGCTTCGCTGCGTAATCTGCCAGCCTTTTTCTGTCAGCCTCGTGGATGTGCTGCCAGGTAGAGTTGAACATGTTTTGTGGAAGGATGGATGGACCATTTAGGTGTAGAGAGTGTAGCATTGATAGCCCAGTGCTGCAATACTTGACTCGATTCACCAGCTATAAGACAACGACAGGGCTGGAGCATAGCCGCACAAAACCGAATAATAACACTGTAATAATAGTATATTAATACTATAGCTACATTATTTATTCCGCCGCTGCATTCGGGTCGCACATTTTCAATTGCCATGAATTAACCTACTGACTTAACCTACGGATAAAACTTTGCTATGTTACTCTGGGCTACAAGTATCGACATTCCACTACATATAAAACAAACAACAATACGAAATGCGTAACTGAGCTCTTAGTGCATTAGATATGTTGTACTGTTACCATAAACATGTAAAAATGGATACAGTTCAGTATTATTTATCAGCAGCGATCAATAGCCTATACCGTTGATATTATGAATGAAGAAAAAAATTGCTCATGGGCATAAGAAACCAGTACTTGGCACACTTAAGAAATCCATTCATTACGCGGATCCTGAGTTAATAGCTTTATACTAGCACCCCCCTATGGAAATTATTTGTAAGTACATCACTGTATTTATCAATACGTCGTATAGGCCGAGCGTTCGTGTTATACAGGTCATGGACTTTGACAGTTTTGATTTGACGCGGCAGTCTATATTTCGCGCTGCTGCAGGGCGCAGAAGTCAGTGTGGAGGCGGCGAAGCGGAGTTGTCCTTTACGTGTCCTTTTCACTTGATTACTACACTGGACAGCCTACATGACTCCAGTTTGAAATATTGTCGTCTGTCTTTCTCTCTGTTCCTGTGGTTCACCTTCCCACGAAGCTTCGTGTGCATTTTAAACGCGTTTACCTGTCGGGTGGAAGGATGCGTCTTTCACAGGAGATACGTGTTTTTATCTTGTCTCTAACAGCACCATTTGCGCTTTACGTAGTCAACAATGTCTCTTCATTGCAAAAGTAAGTAATGCTCTTCAAATCCTTGCTTCGTAGTAGACATAAAGATTTAGAGACTTTAATCAGTCACCATACAAATATCTACATGACGGTCCTGGCAAGTGAATTAAGGTATCTTGTTGTCTCTGTCGTCTCTGTTGCAAAGCCTTTGCATAATATTCAGTTCATTATGACGTTTGCATTGTTTTCAACTGTGTCATTAGCATAAGTCGCCAAGAACAAACTGCATTAAAGACTTTTATTGGCATTGGTACAAATATCCGTGAGCCTGTAGAAGTGGCCCCAAAGTCTATTGCTGGTCTCTACCTAGGCCTCTAGTTACACTGGGAGTGGAAGCAGCTTTTCTCATGACTGTTGTCTTCATGGCACACCTGTTTGTTCGAAAGGAAACATCAGTGGATCCTCTGTTCTACGGTAAGGCCACAGTATGTAGAAGGATTTGGGGGTTAAACAAGACGTGTTTTGTTGAATACAGTTAGGAATAATGCTGGAGAAAGCATTGGAGTGGGTGTGAATTCATCTCGGAGACACCACGGTATGTTGGTCACCATCAGAACATTGGTCAACTACAGTGTACAAGAAAGATAGAAAGCGAGTGTGTGTGCATGTATGGGTGTTTGGGGAATGGTTTCTTCATGCCCAATAATCAGCTTTAAGCTTATCTTTAATCCTTGGTTCAACTGCAGCACCACTGACTCACCTCTCGGTGGCCTCTAAAACAATGCCTAGCAATCAATCAACATTCAGGCTTCTTCTCAGCCTGGTCACCGCCTGTCACTTCTAATACATGTCCCTCTGCACCCTTTAACCCCGCCCCCCCCCCCCCCAGGCTGCGTTCACTGTTCTTGACCATTAGGAGATATCCAATCCGCCGCTGAGCAGTGGGGTGGGGGGGGAGCAGCCCCTGTTTGTCAGTGATCGAAATCCAGCCTCACCTACACAGCCACAGGCCACCATAAACTCAGTCAGGGGGAGGAATCGATAAAGTGGAGGGAAGAGGAGAATGAGAAGGGGATGACAGGAGAGAGGGATGGAGAGAGGAGTGAGGGAAAGGTGCCGGGGGGGATTGGGAGGGGGCGGGGATGACTAACATTCTCTCACCATGTGTTCGTCCTTGTTCCAGTATTTGCCCTGTTTTCTTTCACCTCCGTCGCCGATCTCACCAATGCTCTCGAGCAGGATGGTTATATCAGAGGCTTCATGGATTCCTACATCTACAAGGTTTAAAAAAAAAAAACCAGCTCTATACATACCCACACGAGTCAAACCACATTTCCTCAGTCTCAACACAAACACGCAATGCCCAAACGTCACTCGTCGCTGTGTCGCTGATGCAGGTGGAGCCCTACCTGAGCACGGCCCACTGTGTGCTGACAAGCTACTGGAACGGGGCGGTTCACTTCACGCTTCTTCTCACCATGATCCACCGCATGTGCAGCGGGTGAATGTCGCCAACACAGAGGCCTCCTGGGAACATGCAGTTCAAGGGCCCCTGTGCCTTACATCACACAGGATGAGCTCTTAAGACATCAATTATAATATCATTACATTTGAAGTACAAGTTACAGTGTTGTTTATTGTTATAATTTTATATTTATATATATTTTTTCGCTGTGTGTTTTCATCATTATTATAAAGGTTATCGTGCATATTGTGGCTGGATAACCTAATGCCATTCTCTCTCTCTCTCTCTCTCTCTCTCTCTCTAGGAAGCCATTTCGCAATATTGCATTAGTGTGGGCGGGTTCAATGATAACCACTCAGGCGGTCTTGATCTCAGGCATTGTCATAGGTGAGGGACGATTTATTCTTGAGAATATGCCGCTCAAATATACACTCAAGTGGCCTTAGATATGTGACCCATGAACACCTGCTCTGTAACAGCTTCATTCCTGCTTAGCTTTAATATGCCTGCGTGTCAACCGATGATCTTTACCTGTCTTGCTTCAGGCAAATATGCGAAATCCATCTACCCAGGGTTTTGGCGCAACCTCCCTTTCTTGTTGCTGCCAATTTGGGCGGCAGTGAAACTTTTCCATAGGCCAAGGGAGCTGCCAATCATTCCTGCGGACAAGGTGGGGTACCTGAGCTAAGACTGTAGATAACTACAAAGATATCTCTGAGATAACTCTGAAGCTGATACGTAGAACGTGGATTTGATCCTGTCAAGAATTCAAACCAATGGGAAAGTTCAGGAAAATGTACGTCTTCATGCACATCAAATTGTACATCTATGTGGTGTCGTCCATGTCTTCAGGTTGAGGCGGAGCAGAAGAAAGGGCTTGTGTCTCGTCCCAAAGACCTTCTCCTCGTTCTAGCTCTGCTGGGGGCCATGGCCTTCACCATATTCAGAGGCTTTGTCAGTTTTCACTTCACCCATTCTTTCCCTCATTTATTATTCCTTCATTCAAACGTTCCTTGCTTTCTTCTTTAAAACGATAGCGTACCTGACCAACGGTCAGTGCTTAATGGGAACAAACTTTGGGGAATCTCTTCCAGGTGGTTCTGGAGTGTGCTCTGGATTCCTGCTTCACCTACATTTACCAGTACGAGCCCTACCTGAAGGACAATGTGGCCTTCCCCCTAAAGTCACGGTACGCCCTGCTTTAATACACTACGTAGCACACATGGTACGCCCTGCTTTAATACACTACGTAGCACACATGGTACGCCCTGCTTTAGGACACTACGTAGCACACATGGTACGCCCTGCTTTAGGACACTACGTAGTACACGCGGTACACTACGTAAGACTCCATGTGCAGAATGTTCTCGAGCACCGTCTACTAGAGGCTAGATTTGGTCAGGCTTCGATGGCACAGACTGACCCTTCTTTGCTCTTCCTCGTAGATGCTGGTCTTCCTCTTCTACTCCTTACCCCTGATCGCCGCATGTGCCGTCGGGCTAACTGCTCCGGGCTGCACTTGGATGCTGGACTGGACGCTGTTCCTCGCAGGGGCCGTGGCTCAGGTAACCCAGTGCCGTTGGTGCTGTTGGGAATTTTGACCCACCTGTTCAGGCCTTTCTGATACGGGACTCTGTGGTGTCTCTGCAGGCCCAGTGGGCCCACATTGGGGCATCGGTGCACTCCAGGACCCCCTTCACGTACCGCATCCCTAAGGAGGAGTGGGGTCTGGTTCTCACCCTCAACCTGCTCTTCCTAGCCATCCCTCTACTCGTGGCGTTGCGCTGCTGCCGAGACCCGGCCTTCTTCATGAAGACGGTACCCACGGGTCAGGCCGACAAGGACAAAAAGCGAAAGTAGGGACAGCGCGCGAGTATGAATGCGAGGTCTCACAATCCTGTGGACATAAACAACATCGCGACTCTGCAATAGCAAGATCTTGGCGGACGGATGATGACACAGTGGGAGAATCATTCTTAACAGGCCCTAAAATCAACACCGCGTGGGGAAATCCAGAATCCATTCTACGAGACCGCTGATAGTCTCGGGCTTCTGGAGATTGTTTCTTCCTACGAGTAAGTGTTGAAACTGTATCCTTCCCCCCCCCCCCCTGGAACAGAAAGATGATAGAGCACACCTGTTGCCCTAAATGACCCCTGCCTTTGATTGGGTTCAGACCATTGCACCAAGATCGGCTCGACAGTTCTGGAGGACGCCTTATCTCTCCTCTCAGGATGAGTCATTTGATGAAATCCAGACTCGGTGCAGAAACTCTGGACTCTGACACACGCTTTTCTGCCCACATGTCATCAACTGTAGAATTACTTCATACTGTTAGTCCTTGAACCCAGTTTACAAAAAAAAAAAAAGAGTCTTAGGTGGGTCAAATGCTGGCTAGCAGTATTTTTGCAAAGATGTCTAATATATGGCAGACAACTGTTTTTCTAATAAGCCATTTTGATATACACCGCACAAAACAAAAATACATTCTTATCAGTAGTGAGTGTTTTTTTTTTTAAATTGTTGCTATGTTTGTGCAGATTTATGACAACCGGTCTTATATGAAGATCAGTAATCTTGAATATTTCAGTGATTTAAAAAATGAACTTTTAAAACTTTTTGCCAACATTTGACAGAAGGGGGGAGGGGGGGGAAGGGAGGTGGTGTTAGGAAGTGCACGTCCCCTGATATGAACCCTATCTCTAGTCTTGTGAAATCCGCTGTTTATTGTGCACATTTGACCAGAGGTGGAGGCACAGGTTCAAAAGCCACAGCAGGAAGTGCTGGAGGCTTTAGAGATTAGATTCCCATTAAACCAGCGGGACTTTAGCCAAACCGCACGGGTCCGCACAAACCTTTGCAAAGCCCCTTTACGTTGGAGACAACACTTGGCTGTGTGCCTTACTGATGACATCATGCAGACCGTCATTTAAATGACTCTACAGTCGGCCTAGTGAACTCTGACACGATTGCCTGCTGGTTTAAAAAAGATACCCAAGGAATGTCTACGGGGGTTGTGCAATGGGCAAGAGCGCCTGTTAAAGAGTTACTACTCCCGTTCTGTCACAAAGTGACATTTGGCAGACATGGCGATTACTGAACAGAAGAAATTGATGTGGATAAAGAATTGTTAAGTGTTTATGTAGCCTAATGCTGCCATGATTTCTTTTGCCATTAAATGTGTTCCAGACACTAAGAAAATGAACAGCCATATGTCTCAGACGTTAATCTCAACTGCCTACACCGCTTGCAAGAACCATAATCCTGTCAGACGTCCTAGACAGAAACATATTGCCTTCAAACTGCTTCATAATTAATTGGCTCTTACTAGGAGGGGCAGTAATTTCCCAAACGTTTTTGAAATAAGACGAGTGTCCACTTGGTCATCCTCAATGTCTCGGATGTCTTTCAGATCTTCTCAGCAGTATTTCAGAAGCATTGCCACACCAACACACTGTGTGAACTTGGTACAGTAATTTTTGTATTTCCAAATGCAATTTATTTTGGAAGGTTACCCAGGAAACGTAATTGGACACTGTAAGGACACTGTAATTGTCCTTAAGTGATTGGAAAGATCTATTTTGTCTTCCTTGAAGATGAGAAATGCATGCAGAGCTAACTTTAGTGCATACATTAATGCTTAGGTTTATATCCTGAGTCAGAATTAAGCCTAAAAACAGTGGTTCATAAAAACGTTAGTTATGCTAATCAGACTTTAAGGACAGAGGCTAACAGATCTAAAGGCACAGGACACAGAGTTCATGTCAGCATCAACCTTCACAGAGTAACAGTGATGGTCTGGGTTTGGTTTTCTCTAACACAGACCTGATCTTATCAACATTTATTTTAATAATAATTTCCTCGATGACCATTTGTGTGGCATAATTAATTTTTACTTCATTCATTTTTACATGACCCTTTTTCCAGCTCTTTACCCCCTTCAAATTAAACACGCTGCTTCTCTTCCTGTGTCTTTAAGACAGATATAAGATATATGAACTTTGTTCTGATTGGCTGCTCTATATCGTGCCTCTTTCCAAAAGCACTTAGAACTGAAACCCTCCTAAGAACTATATTGTCTGTGGGAGGGGCCAAACTGCTGCTAAATATGCAAAGATATGTAAATGAATTTGAAAACGGGCTGCTTTTACTGCATAGGTCCCATATATGGACTGTATGGACAAGGGGAATGTATGGTGTCATTTAAAACGTTAACAATATTAACATATTTTTACATATTCAAAATTCTTAACTTCAGTGATACAGCCCATTTAATCAAAATGGGACATACTGTAGATCATTCAGAGTTGAGACCATCTACATGAGCGTTTCTGTATCCTTTCCTCTTTCTCCTGTGAGAGTACCTGTAGTCAAAGATAGTAACTGTACTCCCAAGGAAACCAATGTGGGTCTTTTGAAACCACAAGCACGCGATTTAAACAAATCACATGTAATACATGTAATACATTGAAGCAGACTTTAAATAGCTTTTAGGCCTGAGAATGATTTGCAGCAGTATTAAACAGACTGCAAGGTCACACTATAATTGGCCAGTCTAGTTAATTACAAATAGAGTTTCTATGTGAAAAAAACGCTTCTGGAACACAATATGCCTGTGGATTTGTGGAAAGAAAAAAAAAAACGATCAAGTATAGAAGGTGCTAAAGTATATATGTTTAAAAGAGGTGTTTCTTGTAAATAGTATTTGTATATGTGTGTGTGTGTTTTCAAAGCTGGAGAGAAATAGGTTCAGACTTCGCTATTTGAACTGTGGCTGGGACTGAAAGGCTTCCCCACAACTGCCACCCACAAAGAACAAATGCCGCCGAAGATGTGAAAATGGCCTTTTCCAGAGAGGGTGGAGAAGGTGGAGGTGGAGGTGGAGGGGTGTAGGGCACTCTGCTTCCCCCCGGCAGCAAATGAAATAAAGGCAACAATGGCGCTGAGTAAAGCCTGAGCAAATTCAGCGCCATCGTGTCACAAAGGCTTTCAGTACAGATTGGTTTATACGCAGGCTGGGGGGCACCAAGATAAATGGGTCCACTTCAGACACGGGGACCGGATACAGGAATTGGACTTTGATCCGACAGGACCGCTGTCGGACCGAAGGTCACGACACACGTGGTGCTGGCCCGGGGACCCCGCAGGTCGCAGGCTCTAGAAGTTTCTTGGTCATTTGGCAGAGGTTACCCTGTGCGCCAGGAGTCAGGACTAAATGATCTCATAGCTGGCACGTCCAGCCAAGAAATCTGGGTTCAGTCCTAATCGAATACCTTTGATCCAGCTAATTCAGGCTTTTGAGCATGTCTGAACAGAAACACATGGTTTGTTAGATTAAATTTGGATCTAAACTCATTGCAGGGTGTGTGATGTGCCACAAGTGCACTTCAGCTCAAATTCAGTTTCCATAAGTGGGATTTAAAAGATTACTGCAATTTCCTCTATAATACTACAAAATACAACCTATGCACAAGCAACTTCCTTCCTTTGGCCCATGTTTAATAGTGCTTTTATTATTTTAAGTTATAGGTGAGTTATAACCATAGCATCAGGACTGACATATGAGCAGCTGAGTGTGGTACCCATAGCAGACAACCCCCACCAGCGACCAGCATGGCTCCCCACCCAAGACCCCCACCCAGAGAGGAAACGTAGGCAAACTGGCCAATGAGATGCATTTGTGGTTGGGAGCATGTCTCACACTAGGAGAAAAGCTGGTTGACAGGCTGTAAATGACAGCTAATCTCAGTCAGTCTCAGGTCGCAGTAGCAAATTTGTTAATCGTGAATCGGTGGAGAAACCCACAGTATTGCCTTTGGAATAGGAAATGTGCATCGCTGCAGAATGTTGGTGTGTTATTATTTTCTTGGGAAATGCTAACAGCTGGTATACATGGCAGTAGGTACCAGTACAGAAAGACAAAAGAATGAGGGAATGATGAGACACGAAACATTAGGGAAAGGTAACGGATTGCAGCCATTTGGAGAGTTTAAAAACCAACATGCTAAATGCTACATGCTAATGCCTAGGGACCTCAGAGTCATGCTGCTGACTTGTGGAACACTTTGATGCGGCCTGCTGCAAACAGCAGAAGCTTGAGTGTGTGTGTGTGTGTGTCTGTGTGTGTACGGCTGGATGGTATCCAGGGCAACGAAGCTGAGCGACAACATCCCATAATAAATCTAGGGACGCGTCCTTCTAAAGAGGCAAAGCCCCATATGGAGTAACCATCAATAAATTTCTATATCTGTGACCGAGCAAACACCCTGACACATCTTCATCTTTTCAGTCTTTACTGGCAGCAAACAAACCTACCTTGTGTTCAGAGGTACCACAAATAGCATCACCTATGTGTAAAGTGAAGTGATGGTCATTCTGTTCTAATGGGGTACTAGATCCCATATGGTGAACCTCCTTGTTAATACGCTTGTGTGCTAAACACTTGTATTATGCCTATTCTTAAAAGAAGTACTTATGGTTTCAACCCCCCACAGCAACCGGCATAATCAAGAAGGTCTCAATACAAGTGCTAGTAATGATTCAATCAGTTTTATTGTTGGTCTGTTTCCAGCTTATTAAAGAACATAACACAGCAACAAGAAGTCATAAGAACACCAAAAAAGAGGACACATTATTTCAGAGACCAAATCCATCACGCCCCTACCCGCAGACGCTGAAACCTCTCTGGATGACACCGCAGAAGCACCATTGTACTGGTTAACGGATCTCCGGGAAAAGGCGGGCAGCTAATGCGCTGCTTTGCATTTACAAGCGTCTCTTAAAAATCTCGACCTTTCCCGTGCCATTTCTTTTTTCGTTCTCTTTAAAATGATTTGAGGAACATCACTGAAAGCAACACGGCCGAAGCAGTATGAAACACATATTCCGTTGGCCTGACACGGAAATGGCTGCAGCGTATAGGCGAAAGTGTGTGTGTGTGTGTGTGTGTGTGTGTGTGGGGGGGGTCTTTGGGTTTGGGACGAGCTTTCTTTTCCAGAGTTGTCCGTGAAGGTGAAAGAAAGCACAATAAGAGATCAGAGATTGTTAAGCTTCACAGAATTTACAAACGTCAACCAGTGGATTAAATGCTTCTTTCTCGGGTAAAATATCAACAAGGATATGTTTGGGCTAAAAGGTTAATTGTGTTGGTCTCTTTTTGTCTAACACCATAGGTACTTAGGAATACATGTTTTAAATAAACACACAGAATAACCTACATGAAATATGACAGCAAGCAAATATTAGAGAATAAGTCAAATTGCTTAAATATATAACAGAATAGGCTACTAAGAACGCAAAATACACACCAAGTTATATTAAGGTCGTGAGGTTACTATAGAACGAATGGTTGAATTTATAAAGATCGTGTGAGTGTGAACTGGTTAATGTTTGTTTTTAGACAAGTATAAAAATGTTTCAACATCACGACAAAAGCACGCGCGCGCACACACAGGGCAGTAATTACATCACCGATACACACTCATTCAAAATTATTAAATGTTAAAGGCAACCTCTCTAGATAACTGCACTTACAATTCGAACCGGGTCTTCCCACTTCAAACGGTTTCCGATATCACACGATAACACGTCTCGCCGCCTCAGAATCAGCGGGGGTCTGAACGGTTTTTCTCGATCCGCTCAACGCGATTACAGACATTCTGCACCCTCAGCCACAAGATAGAAGGAGATATATGTACGACAACAAAACGCAGAGCGGGTCAACACAGGCAACTAACCGCAACATCAGATTTATCAGAGTAAAAGTGGTTGAACTTTCTCAGACCGATTCCAACACCCCCCCAAGATCGCACATTCACCTCCGCATGGTGCTTTGACTGCAGACTAAAACGTCTTCGCCACGATAGGGTTTCCTTTGGCCTGCATGTGTACCGAATATCTCGGTTTTAAAATTGACCATCGTCTACTTTATGGTTTATAAATTATGGATAATAAATTTTAAAAAATGTTTTTTTGCGTGGCAGTGCTGAAAAAAACAGCTGATAGTCTGAAAAGCGTCGACTTAGCTGCTTTAAGGAGTGAAACAATCTGGAAGAGGATTTATATAGCAGTTCAAACCAATACCTACACGAGAGACCTACAAGATGAGATGAAACAAACACGAACAGGAGATGAAAAAACAGTGAAACAAACAAACGCACAAAAAGAGCAAAAACAATCGGAGAGGGCACGTACAAACCCGCAGACCCACTGAGGACCTCACAACCTGATAATGGCCAGGAGCATCAAGGATTAAGTCCCGGGGTGGTCGTGAGACGTGTCGTTTTCAGGCATAATTCATCAGCCGTGTTCAAACCACGCTTTCTGCCACAAGGCTTTAGTACAAACCAGTAAGAAATGGCTGCCAAATAAACACGAATTAATTTGCTGTTCAACCCTCCAATAATGAAACGGAATGTTAATTAACAAGATCTGCGGCGAATGTATCAATTAGATACATTGAGTCAATTAGACGTTCATTAGGACTGTAAATTTTTAATCAACACTGAATAAAAACTAACACTGAGGTTGTAAATGGTAAATAGTCCAGTGGTAAATAGTCACTGCCAATAGAAAGTCTGCTAACCATTCCCAAGAACTGTGTTCTGTCCTTTCATCAAATGTTTCCTCGTTCTTTTTTTTTAAACACTTTTTTGAAACCATATTATTATTTTTATGGCTCTCCATAACAATTATACTGCTAAAGTGTACAGGATTATTTTGGTGGTAAATTGTTGTTATGGAGATATGTTTTTATTTCGATATGCAACTTTATCAATGTAGATTTTTGCTGAAATCAGAAAAAGGGGGTGGAGTTTAAAGTGATATAATTAGAGGGGGGCTAGTTCATCCATTTTGCGGGCCACATTCGTTAAAGCATTATTGCACTATAATAGAGGGTACAGGTAACTAATCAGATACTCTGCTAGACCTATGACATCATTCTGCTATCACAACAAAAATCATTAGCGGTGGTTTGACATGTGTGTCACGGGCCACAACACACAGGCATATAAGAGAATCGGGAGAACGTGCCCTGGAATCAAACCGTATCAGATGACTTCAATTATGTTAACTTCAACTCTGAATACAATTAAACTAAGTTGTGTATTAGTGGCAACATTAGAAGAGTCCAAAGGAGACGGAGAAAGAACAGAGGAGTCAAAACACAAGCTTGTTTGAAAAGAAGAAAAGAAAAGAGGGAAGGAGAACAAAAAAAAAAAGACGATAAGTTCTGTCCTTGAAGGACTTTTCACTCTCCTCAGCACCTTCTGGGGCCGGAGCAAAGGAAGTGATGTCACACAGGGATTCACGGGTGGTGACTGGCGGCTCTAGTCCCGCCCCTTGTGACCAACCCCATGTCTCCGGTGTCGCCGGTGCTCATGGCGGGATCTGTGGTGTTGCCGACGGTAGCGGTGAGACCTCCGTGCTGGTTTTTGGAAGTGAGGAGAGAGTGAGAGAGAGAAATTAAGCTGGCGGGCTCAGCAGGAGGTCCAGATGAGGAAGTTCAGACGAGAAGTTCAAATATCAAACGCTTGTAGCAAAACCAGCATTGCTAATCACTATGACGGGTTACATTAGCCACTGGGACAGAAGTACTGAACTCTATTCCTGGATCTATATGACAATCTTCAAGGCCTCCATGCTGCACGAATGACGTACACGGGAGTCACACGAGATGAATGAAGCACACAGAGGGCACAATAATGACTCGGTCACACCGGTCCGTACTCACACTTGGTGCAGATGATCTTGGGTCTCTCCCAGGTGCCGTTGGGCCTGCAGCGGGCCGTGGGGATGTGCCTCTGGAAGAAGCCGTCGGCGCACTGGTAGCGCACCACCGAGTGGATGTCGTAGTGCGACCGCCTGCGACCCACCAGGTACGCGTTGTCCACAGCAGGTGGAGTGCTGCACATCACTGACATACAGAGGAGCGGAGCGTTATGAATGCTCTATGGGCTCATCATGAATACTCCATGAATACATTATGAATACTGCATGAATACATTATGAATACTGCATGAATACGTTAGGAACACTATATGAATACATTACGAAAACTCTATGAACTTATTCTGAATATTTATGAACTCATTATGAATACTCTATGAACACATTATGAGTACTCTATGAACACATTAGGAATAGTCTATGAACACATAATGAAAAGTCTGTGAACACATAATAAAAAGTCTGTGAACACAATATGAATACTCTACAAACACTTGAGACATGAAAGAATATTAATGAATAGAGTTTTGTGATTTGATGAACAATGACCATTTATTATGAGCAGTTTGTGATAATAGAACGCAGTAGGACGTTTTGGTTATTTTACGTCTGACTTATGATCTGGGATCGGTGTCAAACTGAGCTTTTCTTTTTGCCTTGTCACTGGGGTCGCAGCGCGTAGGTGATCTATAACTGGCAGTAATATGGGAGTTATAGTGGTGCTTACCACAGCCCTGGCTCTGTTCACCACACAGCTGAATTTGTGCAAACCTCAGGGCGTCTCATACATTACGCAGACAGGAACCAACACACATACACAAACACATGCACACTGAAGTAAAGGGAAGGAGTGGGAGAGGGAGAGAAGTATATGGGGAAAAGGACACACTTCTCAGGGAAGTAGAATTAACAGTACACACACACACACACACACTCAAAAGAAGTGGCCCACTGCTATGTGCTGATGGCAGCCGGCCAGCGTCAGTATATCCTCTTGTGTGTCAGTTCGGCTCCAGTCCTGATAACTAAAGTTCCACTGCCCTCCCTCAAGCTTCACCCCCCTCCCCACCCTACCCCCCTCCCTCCACCCCCACCACTTCCTCACAAAAGCTGGTGGCTAGACACAGAGCTGTAAATCCAGACACGTTCACCAGAGCACAGATGGGCGGGGCCCAGGACACAGCACAAAGCAAGGCATGGTTCTGGAGAGGAGGCAGCATGTCGGGGCCGGAGCAGGCGGCCCGTGGGCCGGCCCCTCGAGGGCTTCGGAAAGACACAGCCAAGACTCTCTACTGGAGTACGCAGGAAGGGGAGGATATGTCTGACAGGCAGGCTCCAAGGAACACCGAGGCTGTCTGCACTGCACCGCGTCGCAGCCGCTGTTTCAACGGGGCAGCTTTGAACAGGACACGGGGGGAAATGTCAGGGGAGATGAATGTAACTGACTAGGCTCTTTGTCATCACACCTGAGCTCTGGGTAATGGAAGAGTAGAAATGCCGCAGTAGTTGCAGGAAGTTCCAGGAAGGCTGTGATTTGAATATTTGAGTTATTTGATTTAAACGAACTGCCTGATATTACATAATCCAATTCTAGATATTAGATACAAGGTCTGGTGATATATATGGCTAACCTATAATCCAAATGGACTTATAAACACACCATTATTAATGCGACATTGTTTCTTTTCTCGTTGTGTTTCTAGGTAAACGTTGCTGATGTTCTATATGTCAATTCAAAGCTACTGACAGTCGATTTGACTTTTGTCTGGTAATTTAAAGAAAGCGAAAGCAAACATCACGAATGCTATATCTGCCACAAATTCTATATCTACCACTTTTCTCTGGTGCGTTTGATAATGCCTGAGGAATCTTGAGGGACAGCAGTGTGAGCTCATTTCACATGGCTGTGACTGCGGCCGCATTGATTGACAGTGCGGAGCTCTTCGTGGGACTGATGGAGTGGGTGCTTCAACGAGATGAGCTGAACACAGAGTTCATCCATGCTGTACAATCAATAGTCACTTAAAGCAGAAATCAGAGACCGTTCAGAGGTGTGTTTGCCGCTTCTTTGAGGCCATGTTAAAACACTCAAATTGTCTTAAGCTATTCAGGCCACATTTATTTTTTTTTTTAAGTGAAAGGTCTTAAACAGTCTAGCAAAGCTGGTGACAGAAATGAGCAGAATCATGAACTCAAGAAGCTGACAATGACATTGCGGAGAAAGCAGCCAGAATATTTGTTCTAAAATAAACACCGTTCCACCCAGTGGCACGTAACGGAATTGTTTTTTTTTTGTGAAGAAAATGAGTCCGGTGCTATCAGCCAGTGCTGGGGTGAGTTGGACCAGGGAGAAGAAAGCTTACCTGTGCCCTTCTTGCAGATGTAGGGCAGGTTGTAGTTACAGGGCACATCGTTCCATCTCCCTGCCTCTCTGGAGATCATCACCACACAGTCCTCTCCGCCCGCAAAGAAATTGTCTGGCTGGTTCTCCCTCCAGTTCTCATACACCTGTTACAACAGAGAGATAAAGACTCTGGTCACTGGTCTGAGACAGCTCAGTAGAGATCAGAGCCTGAGCAGTCAGAGTAGCTCTAATGAGAGCAGACTTTGACCAATCAGACTAGTCTTATCTGACCTGACAGGGTCATTTAAATGAGATTAAACTGGCCAGCCAGCCTAAATCAAATTAAGACAGAACGTTTCCTAGGAGTAACTCAGGAGAACTGAGACTTTATTGGTCCGATTAAATCAGATACGATCAGACTCAAAGCGCTCCGCGCGTCTCAGGTTTAGGCCTGCTGTTGTCACGGAGCCTGATGACATCACTCCTTATCAGACACTGATTGGTTCATTACCACTGGACTACTGAATGCACCTGTCAACCATTTCCATGCCTATTGAAAGCAGCTCGTTCCTTCGGGTTCCCTGCAAAGTACTGCCACCCTCACCGTGTGTGTTCTGAGCATTCCCTCAGCGCCTGCCGCCCTGCTTCATTTATTCTCGTCTGGATTACCGTTATCGCCTACCCCGCTGTTAATCCTCGTGGATTAATTATCCTGCATTTGACGTCTGCAGATCTCTCCCCATCGTTGACGCCACTTCATTTGCGCTCTTCAACTCAGATTAGTTATATTACTCGTGTACGCCAACCTGCTGTAGTCACGGAAGTGCTGTAAACGAAAGTGACTGGATCATTAAAGTTGTATTCACCAGGTCCACGCTGTCGGTCCACTGGAAGTCTTCCTCTACCGTCCTGTCATTAAGACCAATCCACATGTTCTCGTGGCCCAGACCTGACAGATGGAGAGTGACGTTTCAGTAAAGCACGTCGGCGCGGCACGCGGCTACACGCGGTGGTGAGCCGCCTGACTCTGTAACCACACCAGCCTAAGATGACAGCATTCTACGATCAAAGATGACAGTGTTTGTCAGTGTTTGTGGCCAATGTAAGCATTGAGTGCATCATTTTATTTATAACCAATAACATTCGGCCAAATGCGTACATGAGATGCTCTAAGCAAGACACTTTGGGTGGTCTTGTAGGTCTTTCTGTGTTCTGATTTCTCCATAGTCAGATGTGCTGTATATTAATCTAGGTAAATGTGTGTTGTAATCTAGATTGAGATAATAAAGAGGAGAACGGAAAGGGCCGGGATGCTGCGTCCGTGACTGTGTGGGACTCGCCGTTCAGGAAGTCCTGCTCTGTGGGTGAGGTGATGCTGCTCAGGTGGCCGCTGTGTTCCCGACAGTCCTTCTCGGCGTCTTCCCAGGTGTGACGGCGCGGGAAGAGGCGGTAGCAGTGACCGTGGAACTTCTTCCAGCCGTGCTCACAGCCCTCGGTGTCTGGAGAGATAGTGAGAGAGAGAGAGGGGAGGGGAGGTAGAGAGATATATATAGAGAGAGAGGGAGAGAGAGAGGGTGGAAGGGAGTGAGAAAGAGGGAGAGGGTGGGAGGGAGAGATAGAGAGAGGGAGGCGGAGAGAGGCATATAGGGAGAGAAGAGGAAAGAGAAGGTGAAAGAGGGAGAGAAAAAGAGAAAGAGAGAGAGGAGGAAAGAGAAAAAGTAAAGAGGAAGAGAGGAAGAAAGAGATGGAGAAAAAGAGAAAAGGAGTGTGGAGAGGGAGAGAGAATAAGAAATAATTAATAAAAAGACAAAGAGATGAGAGTCGAGTAGAGGGATAGAGACGGAACGTGAACCCTCCGTAGCAACAGCGTCCTGGCGACCGCTCCACAGTAAAGCCGACGTCTCTGCAGCGCCTCAGTGGGGTTCCGCCTTCATCCAATAAGTGCAACCGTAAATGTGCTGACATTGATAAGTTGTGCAACTGGTCTAATATGATTTGCATCAACAAAAATTGTTTGCACAGCCTTCAGCTTATTTTTTGCTGCCCTCTTATAAGAGAGCTACATGGAATCTTGATATTTGTGAAATTCATGCTTTTTATGCGCACACGTATGTGCGAGAGAGAGAGAGCGAGAGAGAGAGAGAGAGAGCGCAAGCAGGAAGTGTGAGTGTCGTCAGAGCTCGAACTGTGACAGCTGGTCTTTGGTTCACACCGGATGAGTGTGATGTCGGGCCTGATATTAAGGCTGCACAGGGTGATAACGAAGACCCCATCGGTGCGAAGTCTTCAGAGAGGAACTGCAAATTCGAATATTCTGCATAATTTACCCTCACAACTCCTCCAAAGAGGTTCCAGGACTTCATTTGTGTCATGTGACTTCATTTATGTCATGTGACTCCCGGCTCGCTGACAGTTAAGTGATGCTAACGAATGACGTCCAGGTCGGGCTTGCGTTGACGGAATGCGAAACCCTGCTTCAAATCTAAAGTAATCCCCTCCGGTGTGTCACCAGGGCCGGGTTATAATGGAGTATGTGTAATAGCATTACGTAACGCCATTACGTTACAACATAACAAGGATCACTTACTCTTAATGCCTTTATTCCTCTGTTTCTCCCTGTCTAATGGGAGCATTTGCCATGACTGCTGTCTTACTCCAGTACCACCAGCATTTATTTAACCGTTTTAAAATACATTACATGTTACGTGCATTGGAGTTTTTACCCAGGGTGCATCTGGGGTCTTGTGCCTAATGCCATTAATTGCGATGGAAGCAGACGCTGATTGGGGAGATCTTTCCGGGCTGGTGCTCTCCTCTCCGCGGTTGTGAACACACACATGGCGCACGTCGAGCGCCAACAGCTTTGTTTGTGGTGAACCCGGGATTTGTGTCGCGTGGACGTGAGGCTTGTTTGTTGTGAATGCAGGATGTTTTTTCCCCCCCATTGTTGGTCCGTCTCCTCACTGCCGGCGAAGTATCGTGTTGTTTGCATGGGGCACTTTTACACCCCTCCTGATTTAGTGGTGAGCCTGCAGAAAGCCCACGCAGGGGCTTCTGGGATGGCGCGTGTCTCCCGCCAGGGAATGTCTCCACAGATGGGCAGTTGGAGGCTACAGCCAGCACCAACTCCCCCCACTCCACCCAACCCCTCCACTCGTCTTCTATGAAAACGGACCTCCGTTAGTATTCTGCAACACAGGAGTTGTGACGGTTTGGTCCACCTCCATGACACCTCCATGGGTGTGATGTAGAAGTCCTGTAGCCTTTGGGATTGTGAAGAAGCGCTTGTGTATGGACTACAGTATGGTGGAGTGGACAGGGCCGACCAACTCTGCTCACACTGTGAACATATACTGTGAACTGGCGAATGTCCGCATTACTTTCCACGAGAGCAGTGACTGGTAGAGGACCTCCCAGAGAGACGGGCAGTCCACAGAACAGCTGATGTCTCCAGTGGACATGGCTGATATCATGTATCTGGTGATGTGACATTTCTTTCAGCCAGAATCTGTGTATTAAAGCCTGATTTATAGCAAGACCTGCTCAGACAAACCTGCCCAGTGCTTTAAACGATACCACGTCAAGATAGCCGTAGAAGCAGTAGCTCATGGGTATTTTTTTCTGTTTATTTGTATTTGTTGATGATTAATTATGGCTAGAATGGCACTAATAATATCGAGCACAGTATTATTGGAGCATCAATTACGATGAGTTATTTTTTAAACAAATTATTTTTGGTTGTTTTCTCCGACAGCTTGCTTTGCTTCCTGATTGTTGATTGTTGATGTGTTTGTTTTTTATAAATCTATACCAAGGACCATATCTAGTTATTGCTTCCTTTTGCAAACCTCTTTCGCAAAATGTCACTGAATTTTGATTAGTGACGACGTCTTGCTTGTTCTTAATAAAGGAACCCAAAACTTTAAAGTAATGAAAATGAATATTTCTTTTCCCCCATTGCTTTATTTCCACACCGAGAGCCTCTTGACTCCTGACTCTCTAGTTAAAGAGAGCAGCAGTGTTTTTCCCCGGCTGCCCCTAGGGAAGCCATTTCCCCAAACAAGTTATACTGTATCAGCAATTTCATGCAACATATACCTTAAAATGGTTAACGTAAGGTGCATTACCACTATAGTTACCACTGGGCTGAGGATTAAAACATGGTTTTATAAAATGGTGTCCCATATAAGATTTTTTACAGTTTGAATGTTGGTGGACATACTGTAGGGAACCAGTGTTTCAGATCTCTTTGGTAGTTAATGGGTTAAAAAGTGATCTAAACATGTAATCGGGTTTAACAGGTAAACAGGAATCTGTAACAGAATACAGTCTAAAGTAACCCCAACCCTCTATATCACCAGTACCTGTGTCATACCGAGCGACTATCTTGTTTGAGCTGGGGGCTGTGGACCCCACACTGTGTGGCAGTTTCCTATAACCTCCTTTATCACACTGTAAATAGCAGTTTATTAAGATCGTAAAACTTGCATGTGCTGCCCTTGGATCCGCTCCTCAAATCAGCGGAGAGAACAGCGGCGACTCTGCTGGCCTGCGTCCTCGGTGTCGCCGTTACATCATCTTTACGCGCCCCGCTCCCCCGCGCTGCGGCAGTCGCATTATTAGAATTCATAAATCATCATTAGCGCCCGTCTGTGTGCGCGTGTGCGCCGGGGGCTCACGGACGTATGTGTGTGTGTGTGTGTGTGTGTGTGTGTGTGTGTGTGTGTCGCCTCCTGGGGACTCGGAGGAGGACAGGGCGGCTTGCTGCAGAAGAGTAACGCTGTAAAGATTTACAGCAGTGTGGGCTGGTGAGGGGGGGTTGGATTCCGAGCAGGGCCCCGAGTCTGGGCGTGCATGCACAGCCCTGCTGAGTGTCTAAAATTAATATGCTTCCTGACACGTTCATAATGCAAGGAAAGATGTTAGACCGCAGTTATATGACATTATAATGCATCATGCATCATTTGCAGGTCAGAGGAGATCACTCCTGCCGTCTGTGGCACGTAGGAGGTCTTTAGCGCAGGGGAGCTCAAATCCAGCTCATAACCATGATTTATGAAATGTAAAGCGGCCACAGACCTGCAGTCACGGGGAACTTCTGCAAAGAATTATAGCGTGTCTGATCGAGGTCCCCTTCGACAGACTACAAACAGGAGCGAGGCCGCTACGCTAACGCAAGCGTGAGAGTCCCAGACAAAACCGGGACCATGTGAGACTCGAGACGTTCGATTGCGCATTCGAAAGGCAGCTCCTGTCCGAGGTATCGCACGGGCACCGCACGCAAAGGTTCTCTGGAAGATCTGTGAGTATATTTGGCGAGAAGCCAGCAAGACGAACGAACTCGGGCCATCTGTTCATTTGTGTGCGTCCCCGATGGTTTCTGGACACTGACCAGGATTCAAACGATGCAAATGGTACAACGTGCAAAAAAGGAGTGATGGGACGAACGTCGAGGACCGCCTCCTCCGTGTCCATGGTGACCTCTTACCTTTCTCACACATGTCTCCGCTGTAGCTAGGCAGACACAGGCAGGTGAAGGAGTCCACCTTATCGATGCAGGTTCCTCCGTTCTCACAGGGGTTGGACATGCAGTCGTCAACATCTGCAAAGACAACAGATGTAATTAGCTACACGTCTCACCTGTCTCCGTCCATTCTTCCACTCATCCATTCAACTTTTCTTTCATTCATTCATGAGTCATGTTAGCACAGGTTAATCAAGTTAACATGAGCCGTTCTCCTTTGTATTTGTAACATACACCAATAAATGACCGGTATAATATATTTCCACATTGTTTTTACAGGTAGGGAAAACTGCTGAGAGATTTGACAGCGTACACAGAGCTAGCGCCATGCTTCCTGGTCTTATCTGCAATTTTAGCCTTCAGATCCAATTGAATTAAGCTTACAGCCGCAACACTCACATGGGCTGCACTCACCACAGTGCAAACTCCCGAATACAATGTTTTTTTTCCAGAATAGTTCCAAAGCAATTAAGCAAGCAAAGGTCCTGTCCTTGGCGTGGAAATGCTGCACAACTGACATCTTCAAGCTAGTTTGAAGTGTCCTACTGTTGCGCCTAATGAGGCTTTAATTACACAGCAAACGGGAACGCATGCCAACACAGACGGCAAACCTTTGAGCGGCACCTGACTCAGAACCGCTCATTTAGCCGCGTGCCGCGTTGCTTCCGTTAATGCCAGTACAGCGGCCTTGGAGCCGAGATGCCTGGTCACGTTCGAAATATCCCACTGCTAGCTGATTAGAATTCCTTGGCTTGTGCAATTGGGGTTGTGGGCTATAAAACACAATTATTGGCTGGGGGAAAAAAGAATGCACTGGAAATGAAACAGAGGGAGTGAAGTCTTTGCCAAAGCGCTCCCGTCTAAATCCTCCGTCACAGTACGCGCAGTCGCACTGCCATCACATAAATTATGAATAATAAGATAATGTTTTTTTTTAAGGTCTGGCCCTTCAGCGATACATTTAACTACCTACAAACGGTGCGTCAGGGCAGACATTTACGGGCTTGCCAAAGTATGCCGGTTTAACGGGACACTGGTCACGGAGCACACCGGCAGAGAGGCAGATTTACAAGGGCTCAGGGCTTCAGCCAGACACGGGGAGGGAACATTGGAGTCTCAAATCCCTGCTCTCAATGCCACGGAGGAGCGCCATGACCTTTAACTCTAAACAGGAAGATGATTTTTAACCTCCTTCACAAGGCTCTTAAAGAATTCATTCAGAAAGATGTGGTATAAAATGTTACCTTTAAATTCAAATCTTAGCAGCAAATCTGAATGTTAAAAACGTAGCATTTTAAAACCAATAATAATAATATTAATAATAATAATAATAATAATAACGGCAATAAAAGTCAATTACTTGTCCTACTGACCCAGGTAGAATTAAGAACTCTTCCTGGGTGATTTTTTAAAGTACGACATCATGTGTATTATATTTCCTTCCGAGAACAGACCCAACTATTATTTTGCGTTCTTTCAGTGTGTTGAGTAAACACCTGCAGCATGTTTATGTTTATGTACGATCACTTGGACGCAAACAAACACCATAGCTGCGTCAGCTCCGCGTATTCAGGCCACATTCGTGCTGACGCTCCCGCGTAAAAACAAAACGTCGGACCAGCGGAGGAGGACTCAGCACCTCCCCAGTCCTCCCAACAAGCGATTTTATATCAGCACGACAATTCTACCGGCCACCAGCTTTTTGCACGAAACAGAGCCGCGCTCTCAACTCACACTCAAAATATGCAGCTCTTCCCCGAGACACTTCCAGCCATGTAGGAAGTGATTCAAGAAATAGGTACGTTTTTTTTTTAAATAGGATGCTTATTGATGATGTCAGGCTGTCAGTGTATGTGAGCAGCATAGCAAAATATTTACTGAAGCAAGCAACACTGTCAGATTATGTTAGAAACCGGAGACGGTAGTAATCAAATTCGGCGAGGTCACTACAGAAGTATATACACACGCACGCGTGCGCACACACACACACACACACACACACACACATACGACAAAATAAATCCAGTTAAAACATCAGAGACAGCAATCAGTGCATCCTGTTCTATATTAAGACCATATTCACAGCTCTGTGTCTCTAAAGACCAAACACTGACCATCTGTGCTAGTACTAAAACCAAAGCCAACAGCAAAATGGGCAGAAGAAGCGCGTCTGGGATGGGAAAGCAGTCGCGCTCCTCTGCAGCGCCGTCTGAGACTCTGTCCGGAGGGCACCTCTGACGGGGGGGAAGAAAACCGATTTCAGGAGAGGACACGAATCCACAACTGAGCCCGCACATACCTGACGCCCATCCTAACAAAACTCCCCTGGGTCAGAGCAGCCGGCAGGTTTTTTTTTTACACCAGTGAAAGCCACGTCTGGGTCTCCAGACTGGGCCTCCACCATGTCAGTGCGGAGCTGGGGGGGACTGGGGGGGACTGGGGGGGGGGGGAGTGACTGTGTCAAGATCGCTTCTGCTCAGGGAGACCAGTGGCAGTAAAGAGCCATTTGCCTCCTGTTGCTGTCACGGCTGTTTAGAGAGGACGTCTCCGCCACAGACACTCCCTGTACAATCGTTCCAGCGTCTGCTGGTCCCTCGTGCATTCAGCAGCCGCTATGTAGATGCGCTGGAACTGAGCACAGTCTGAACACATTCCAGGGAATCTTCAGGATCTACTCGTACGTCGCCTACGTCCACCACGGCCCGACCTTCTCTCTTCTGTTCATGCGCTCATGGAGCTGAGGGGTTTGTCACGGAACTTCTCTCTATCCCATCTCTCCTAACGAGGAGACTGTCGACAATCCCGTCCCCGCCTTTTCCATCACTTGCCCCACCTTTCCAACTCTCATCATTGGCCACGCCTCTCCCTGTCTCTCATCATTGGCCACGCCTCTCTCTATCTCTCATCATTGGCCACGCCTCTCTCTGTCTCTCATCATTGGCCACGCCTCTCTCTATCTCTCATCATTGGCCACGCCTCTCTCTATCTCTCATCATTGGCCACGCCTCTCTCTGTCTCTCATCAATGGCCATGCCACTCTCTCCTAACTGGCTCCATCTCTCACAAACATCTCCCAGATTCGTGGTGCCGTGTCAGCAAAAGCACAGGCCTCCTTAAGAGAGGGACCTTATGAGCTCATGAATGGGCAGCATCTATACAGCCCTCTAAACGCTTCACGGGTGGTTTTACACAGATAGTGCGCTTGAATCCAACAGGTTGCTAATGTAACACACCGGGTTGTAATATGGAACGAGTATGGTTATGGTAATAAAGTGGAACAGCTTCCGATCAGCACTTCCCTGCTGATTTTATGCTGCTATGACGATGGTGGAATGGATGCTGTCACCATGCTACCAAGGCAACAGTCGCTCCCCAGTAGCTATTGGCTTAAGCTCACATTTGCATACAGCAGCTGAAGGGGGAGGTGGGCACTGTCATGGCTCAGACTGGCTCATTGCTGCCCTGAAAATGTGCCACAAAGAAAGGGACAGGAGAAAATGATCCCTCCCCCCTGCCACACATACACACACACTCACACACACACACACATTCACATCTGTGACATTTTCAGATACAAACAGTACAATGTCAAGGGAGCCAAGGGGAACCATTTGCACTGAAGTCTCCTGTGGTGTTTTGGGCTTAGCCAGAACTGGTAGACCGGGATCGTGGGATCAGACTGAAGACATGAGCCTAGTGTGGACCAGGATTACAGCAGGTTTGAGATCAGCGGACGATTATTAGGAAAATGGCCCTAATCACCACATTTGCCCTGACTGACAAGTCAAAGTGGGTACTGCACGTGAAGCCAGTTAATCGGGCGACCCAACACCATACACAGTACGGCTGAACCTTCAGCCAAGGCCTACAACAGGAGCACTTCACCGCCGTTCACGCTGGGTGTACCCAGCTAGGCACAAACAACTAACCAACAGCCACAAGTTACTCCACAGCATGGTTCCGGAGGAATCTGAGCGTCAGTCGACGCTCTGTTTATGTGAGACTAACAAGACGCGTGTGATATATCTGTGGTTTGTCAGGAGGAGTGGGCAGTGCAGGAGTGGGTCGCTCGAGACGCCACAGCCCAGATTGCCGAGGTCGTTTTCTATTCCCTCGGCCTGCGCGGCGTGCTCTTGCTCCTCATGAATATTCGATCCATTCATGCATTATGCAAAAGGGGCCCGGCTCTCTGAGACCGCACAGCTGCTGCAAATCCACGCGGACAGGGAGGGGGGGCGGGACTTCCTGCATGTACGACGCGCCGTGTTTCGCATTGCCTGCTCAGGCCGACAACGGTGTGGAGTTGCGAGTCGTTTAAATCAGGTGAACGCCGATCTGCCGTGGTGACTTGAAATATAAAAATTACGCTGCAATGCTGTTGTGAGCCGTTATGCAGGTATGATCAAATGATCGTCCAGCCGAATGCAATTACGACTTGCCCGCGCTGTGGGATGACTGATGAGAAAAGAAGGAAATTAAGCCAGTATATCAAGTTCACGAAAACACTATAATTCACAGGAATGACAGGCCACCAAATGGTGCCTTTACAGGAGCATCGTCAGGAGACAGTTGCCACTGGCGACTGCCATTGTTGTTTTGGTCCGTTCGTTGCTGGGGCCTTCACAGATTAACCTCACGCTGTCCAGCAGTGCTGAATAAATCCTGAGAAGACCCAGCAGTGTCGTTTACGGGCAGCTTTGCTGCTCAGGGTGGGGTGGCCTATCTCATCATTCAAACTGTCCCTGAGACCTGCTGTTTCATGGCTCGGAAAGGAAGAGCACCACAATCACTCAGGACGGGAGGAATGGCCCCACAATGCCCTTCTCTGAACCCTTGACCCCATTGCATTCATTTCTGTGTCTCACCCAAGATGGACTACTTGACCTCTGACCTCAGCAATGACCCCCACGAGGTGACCCTGTTCCTGTGGGGCAGCTGGTGATCAAGCACCCGCTTACCATGCCAAACTCTGTCCTGACACACGTGGTTGTGGGATAGGACACGAGGTGGACGTCCCTAACAAAGAGTCCAGCACAGCGGAGAGTCTAGCACAGTGTTTTCAGACTCACCGATCTCACAGCTCTCTCCAGTGAAACCCTGTGGGCAGAAGCAGCGGAAACCTTCTCCGTCTGGGAGACACGTGCCTCCATGTAAGCAGCTGCACCTGTCCTCAGCTGCAGAGTGAGAACACACACACACACACACACACACACACAAGGGTCATTAACAGTAGTGGCTCCCCGACAGCTCCACCACAATCTGTCGCTCATTAGTAATTGGCAGACGCAGCCACACAGTGACCCGGTGGCGCTGAACTGCCTCACACCCTCACACACTGCGACGGCAGGCGCACCAGGCGCACCGTCGCATTCACCGTCCCAGAAGGGCGGCGCTGTTAAGAACCTGCCCCTCCGCCCTGGTCTCCGCGAGCCTCGTTTGAGCCGCTGAGCCGCAGTGTGACCGAGACGGCGCGGCGTGGAGGTCGTTCTCTCCCGGGGCGGCGCCCGCGTGCGGCCAAACGGGCGGCGTGCGTGCGATGAACTCCCCGCCGGCGCGGACACGCCACTCCGTTCCAGAATGTGGGGTTGAAAGTGAACGCAGGCACAATAACGACCCAGCTCAGCGAAGCGGCTCACAGTAAACGCACGTCTGACCGACAGACAACCCGAAAGATCTCCAACATCAGAACGGCCCACTGCCTTAAAAGCAGCAGTGGAGGACCCTGCAGTCTCAGAGTCTCACTAGAGACGGTGGCTTCTTCTTGCATCTATCACATACACACACAAACGCCTCACGCACGTAGACACAAACACACAGTACACATACACGCCCAGATGCACACAGACACATGCACAAGCACCCCCTCCCACCGCCCAACACACACACACACACACACGTATCTGAGCCAGTGAGTAGCTGTGATCTAACGGTGCTTACTGGGGCTTGTAATACGCTTTCAGAGGCGGGGTCCAGCGCTCAGCGCTCTCTAATGCATCTCTGACTGTTGGACGTGCTCCGCCTTTGACCTGCATTGTGGCAAACCTGTCTCGACAACATGAACCCCGGCTACGCTCACACGCACCGATCCGCAGGGAGAGAGGGAGAAGGAGAGAGAGAGAGAGGGGGGAGGAGGGCGGAGGACAGGAACAGAGAGAGTCTCTTTCGAAACATCCTGTTTTGGCTTCCGAGCCACTGAACCAGAGAAGCTGGATCTGTCAGAGGTGCTGTGGACGCACCACGGGCGGAGGCTCTGGGCTCTCCTGCTGGGAGTCATCACCGCCGGCCTCCACCCGTGTGCGGTGGTGTCCCCACGGCACGCGCACCCGGCTGAGCCCGTGTACCATGGGACGGCTGCTGGACTGCTGCTCTCGCTGCTGATATCTCCTTCTCTCCTTCTCTGCTTTTACCTCTTTACATCTTCCCCCTCTCCCCCTTGTTATTATTGTCTTTCCAAACTCTTCTGATCACATTTGATGGACTCGGGCCCAGTCGTCATAGTAACAGTGACAGGAGAGAGAGAGAGAGAGAGAGAGAGAGAGAAACGCCAACCTACATATAGCCTTCCAGCATCCCTCTCCCGGGCTAATCCCCTCCAGGCGTTAATTACGATCCGCTCTGTGCTTTAAGTGGCAAACGATGGTCCTGGCCTTAATTGGCTCGTTAGGTGCTTTCACCACATTACGCTAATGAGCATGGCATCTTCGTTATGCAATGGCGCGCGGATCACTGGCGAGGCTGTAATTATTCGCTGGCTACAGATTTGCATAATCCCACCATTCAGTTTGTTTGCTTGGATAATTGGTTTTCTGAGGGCGAGAGGACGCTCGGCGTCGGACATACCGGGCGCCCACAACCACGCAAAAGCAATGGAGGTCAGTTTACATGGCTGCAGGGGTGAGAAGTGCCTTTTCACCAGGGTGCTTAATAGCGTCTCGTGCAGACGCTTCGCCAGAGTACGCACGTAGGAGAATCATGGGTAAACACTAGCAGCAGATGCAACTAATAGCATTTAGAGTTGAACTACGACTGTGTTATTAACGGTTACCAGATAAAAGCACACCTTAAATGTGCTGTGATGCCTTCACCCACTGAACCGGACTCCAGTTCCCAGAATTCACCTGCCTGGATCATACCCACTACATTAGTCCGGTCTGATTAACCACGGTCACCTGTTCCCCTTTGCCCTTCTGCTTGTTGCTACTCCTGTTTGTTTAGTCTTTTGTCTCTCGTCTTTTCCGGGTTTGCGTCCCCATTCTTGGATTGGACTGCTGATCTCTCCGTTTTCAACCACTGCCAGATTAAATAATCATTGCCTGTGGATTACGGACCCTGTTCGTCAGCTTAATCTCATTAAAGCATCGTTCGCACCTGCAAGGGTCTGAGATCCTTCATGCACACGCCGACACGCACGTTTTCACTTTGCTTTGATGGTCAGATTTAGATTTTCAACTTGAAAGTCACATCGACACACGTGAGCCTCCTGGCCGAGAGTGGCGCCGCCCCCTCCCCCCCAGCCTGTGTGATGACACACTTTGAGTTAATCCCCCACTGTCATGCTGCCCAGCGAGGTCCACATCACGGGGCCGAGGGAAGAGATGGCAGCGTCAGATGCGCGTGACGTTTTTCGGGACACATTCTCTGATAATGACCTCCACCCATGGCGGAGGTGTTTCCAAACACTGCTGGACGCAGATGGGTGGGGTTGGTGGAGGTGTTGCTATGGCTTATTCAAAGTCCTCATGAGTGAGTTCAAACTTGGAGGAGAACTGGAGAGGGGAGTTACTGGATTGTTAAAGACCAGTACATACATAATCTTAGGTCAGTGGAGTCGAATTGTGTGTGTGTGTGTGTGTGAGAGAGAGAAGAGACAAAGAGCAAGTGGGGCAGACATGAGCAAGATAGAGAGAAAGAGAATGAGACTACAGAGTAAGAGAGTGTGTGTAAGACAGAGAGAGAAAGCGAGTGTGTGTGTAAGGAACATTTAGGGAAGGATTACAGTGGGATGACAAGTCTGTGGTGGGATTCTTTCATCCTTAATGAATGTCTTTGTGTGACCCTCAAACTGCCAGTAAAGTCTCATTTTTGATTCTGGTCATGACTGTGACATAGAGGACAGAATTTCTTCCTTTCTCTCCCTCTTTATCTCCAGGATGGAGAATGTGCATATGTGACTGTGTGTGTGTGTGTTGTAAGTGCTAGATCTCTTTTCCCCTTCTGACAGCTCTAGCCCAGCTCCTCTGTAAACACCAATCATTTATTCAGTAGTAATTAGAGAAGGATGATATCCAGCTTTGAGTCTCCCTACCTTAAAGCACTAGATGTTGACAAACAATGTAGAATAACAAAGGCGGTAGGACAGGACATTGTCATGTAGGTCCCTCTGTTAACCACCTTCACCATCACCATCAGCACCACCATCATCAACAGAGCCATGTCTCTAGGTATGCATGACCAAACTTTCCTGGTATAAACTATTTTGATCACTTACCAGAACTTATAGGCAGTTAGCCCATGATAATTAGGTGCCTTTCAAAGGTTTTATCGCAACAAGAACGAAGAGCAGAAACAGGCCAGATATAGATGGTGTGATATCTAATTTTTCTGATGTCTGTACCATGTTATCACATTTACCGCAAAACAAGAATGATAACGGGTGAAGGGGCACAACATCAGCAGCGTTGCTATAAATAACCACCGTGTCCTTTCTGAAGTCTTTTAGTCGCGGAGAAAGAAGTGAACACACACGCGTGTGTGTCTGTATGTGCTTGCATGTGTTTTGTGTGTGTGTGTGTATACCATGACAGCGGTTAATTAACACATCATGATATCTGCTTTAAATATCTGCCAAACACAGATGTCAAACATGAAGTCACGTAACGGACGCGGTCAAAACACCTCTGCGCTGATGCAGGTGGGCAGCCCATCTTATCTTGCTTCATCACTGCAGCGCATCACTCAAGTGGACGAGATAAGGCAGAGGCAGCGGATGAAACCAGGACTGCGCCGCGTGTATCTGCACACGATCCAGGCTGTCGTCTCTGTTGCCGCTCTCGACTCGTGTGTAAGATCTCCAGGAAGGGTTGAAGTGACTTAACAGGCACTGTGCTGAACCAGGCCGACAGGCAAAGCCAAAGTGTGCCGCGAAATCACAAGAGGCGTATCGGAAACGAGAACGTCCGGTTCCAGTGAAACTGACGTACAACAAACCTCCCTGTCCAATTTGCATTCTCAATCAGGAGAACCCTAAAACGTCCAGTATCTTAACACCAGTATCGTCAAAACCCACCAGTATCAGATGACATTATCTCGCTAACCCTCCAGTACCAGACACCAGTATCTCCAGTACAGAAAGTCTCATTAGGATATCGGACAAGTGTAATGAGTGTAAACACCGTATTCTGGTACTATTAGTCGCCTTTATCCTTTAAATAAGTTGTGTTGTGTGTTAAACTCTTCATTGCTACAGTACCACAGTTTGTCTGTCTGTCTGGTGATGCAAGAAGTGTTGATTTATCCTTAAGAAATGACCATTATGTCCAAAATGCTACTGTTGTGGTTCTAGTGAGAGTGATGGGTTCTGCTGAGCTGCGATGGCGCTCCTAAGCTAAACAGCTCTCTGCTCAGTGAGGGATCTCATCTGCATGCCAGCCACCTTATCCTGACATACAACGCGAAGCAACTGTCTCCGTTATGCTGCATCGTGACTGAGTGCTGCAGAAGAGTCTCCAAACACGCAGTAATTATTCCGCCGCTGACGCAGGGCGTCTTCTGTCCGTGGGGCGAACGTCGCGTGCTGACAGCCAACGGTTAGCAGCGAAAAAGCAACGCTGGTGGCTCACCGTGTCGGTTTCTAAAAATGTTACGTGAGCCAGTAGATGTGGTGAGTAAAGTGTGTGTGTAATGCAGGTCATTCGCCACAGAGCTGCCAGGTAGCTCAGAGTTGGCAGGCAGCACTGGTGAATGGCAGCACTGGTGAATGGCAGCACTGGTGAAAGGCAGCACTGGTGAAAGGCAGCACTGGTGAAAGGCAGCACTGGTGAAAGGCAGCACTGGTGAAAGGCAGCACTGGTGAATGGCAGCACTGGTGAATGGCAGCACTGGTGAAAGGCAGCGCTGGTGAAAGGCAGCACTGGTGAATGGCAGCACTGGTGAATGGCAGCACTGGTGAAAGGCAGCACTGGTGAAAGGCAGCACTGGTGAAAGGCAGCACTGGTGAAAGGCAGCACTGGGAAGGAGTTTTACTGCCTGCTCCATCAGCTTGTGTATGTTTTTTGTGTCGATTCTACCACCATTTGACCACTTAGCTTGCAGGTGGGCTAAATAAATAAACAAATGCAGCAGGTGTTGCATTTCTAAAAGGTCCAAATAAAAAGCAAGAGAGAGGGAGAGACAGGGAGAGAAAGAGGAGAAGGAGAGAGAGAAAGAGAGAGAGAGACAGGGAGAGAGAGAGAGAGGGGGGCATCCAGACGTACCTTCCGAAACATGTGACCCATTGCTCCTAATAGCTTCAGAGTGGCCACTCTCCAGGTTGCCAGGCAACAGGTTTCCAAAGCTTGACAGTTGGGCCTCATGGGCGGCTGTGGGGGGGACCCTCCCCGTCTCTCCCGTCTCTCCCATGCTGGGAGAGTCTGCGGTGGGTATGTCAGTGCTCGGGGTGGTCTGGGCAGCACCTTCCAACGCCAGCGAGGTTGGGAGGACGACGGCCACGGTGCTCGTCTGCCGGTCGCGCTGGCCAGGCCGCCGGGCCGCGTTCTTCCGCCTGAACTGGACCTCCCCACGGGCCTCCGCGGCCGTGCTGTCGTCGTGGCGCTGCGTGCTGGCGGTTACGACGAGCTCGGCGCTGGGGGGAGGGCCGGATGGAGGGCCGGCCGTCGCTGCCCTCGCTGGGGCCCCGGGGACATCGTCTGTCAGGTCTGTCTCACCCCAGGAGCTGCCCTCCGCCTCCAGACCCCCGCCGTCCTTCACCTCATCGTCCACCCCCTCCGTCCCCTTCCCGCCATCTTCCTCTGTCCCAGTCGTCGGAGCTACAGAGGACTCCGGCCTCGCCTCTGCCTCACTCCCCAGGTCAAAGTTCACAGCTTCTTGCCGGAGCACCTCCGTCATCACCGCCGCCCATTCTCCCGCTAACGCCGCCGTGGTCGAGCCCCGGGCTTCTTCGGCGGCTGTAGAAATCGATGCGGAGGGGGCAGCTGTGCTCTCGAGGTGGGGAGAGGTGGTCAGCTTATCAGCAACTGAAGAAGGGTCGCCAGATGAGGTGCTCTCGGACCACGACGTCAGCCCTGCAGAGACGAGCGGGGAGTGGTTAGGACCAGACGGCCACTTCGGCTTCAGCGATTAAACCCCAGCTCTGCTAGCACTAGCGCACTCCACGCCTATAGTAGACTGTATATAATGTTAGTGCTAATGTTTAGTATAGATTAGTGACAATCATTTTCAATGTGATGTGCCAACTCTTTTCAGTGAGTCATATCAATCAGCTAATAGCAGCCTTGCACAACAGCAGGCCGCAGTGAGTGTTGAGGAACAACTAATTAAATATTCCTGATAGGAGGAAAGGGGTGGGGCCCAAAATCATTAGCCCAGCCTTCATCTCAGATATCTCAGTTGACCAGTACTGAAAACTACACGCACGTGGTGTCTTAGGGTTTTGAAACTCATCAAAAGTCAAATTTGAGTCTCATAAAATAAGATCAGTGGGGAAATTTAGGTCTTGTTAGCAGTAAAGTAGGAAAGTTATTTATGTCTCTGTGAAGATTTCAAGACAGGACTGACTCCGGGCCAAAGAGTGCATGCTTAAATGAGTCGCCAGCCTCAGTTGTCTGTACAATTAGGAGTCGTGTTCGTTTGCGCCTCGGCAATGCGTTCTCCTCATGACACTCCTCGGAGGAGTTGCTGTGGAGACCAGAGGGGAGAAACATCTGCCAGGCGATTTCATGTCGTAATTGCTTGTCACATCTCCTGTCTTTATTTATTCGCCCTGAAGTGTAGGCAGGGCCACCTGTTGGATCTGAGTCTGTGTGTGTATGTCTGTCTGAGTGGTGCAATCCAATTGTAAAACAATTTCACACAATTATCGAAAACAATTGACACTGCAGAACACGCCATAAAAATACATCCAATAATGTTCTAAAACAGCTACCATAAGGGTAGTACTTGCTGAATATAACTGGGACACATTAAGCAATCCAACCACTCGAGTCATTCAATTATTACTTCGGTTTAGATCAACTCATTGGAGAGCTCTGGCTTCCATTAGTCTGTGAATGAGACATGGCTGACATGGGGAAAGGTGTCAGGTGAGGTCAAATTCTCAACAAGCTCTACGTGATGATTTACTATATATTTACATATACAAAAAAATGCCGCTTTGACACAATTCATTTTCCACGCGAACATGCCACTCTGGCCGTCCGTGTTTGGCCGCGGTTGGCGTGTTGGTGCTGGAGATGGAGGATCTGTGGTGTTTTGTGACAGGGTTCTGTTGTCTTCGCTTTTCTGGCTCGGGTTTACATGCGAAGCAAAGAAAAGGCACGTCGAGACAGCAGTGCTTCCTTGATGGAAAATGGACTTTAATAATGTAGGTGACAAGGCTAACTTTCCATCTGCCATTAAACATTGATGGTGTAGGTCAGGGTTGGGCCAGGCGGGTATGTGTGCTAATGAAGTCAGTGGTGCAGAGTGGGAACCAAATACTCTTTTACTGAACTAGAACTTGGAAACTTCCAGAACTTGGAAGCGTTCTACACATTCCACTGAACACCAGGCTCTGCTTCCATGATAAAGTCAGCAGAGCGCAGAGGGTACCATGCTGAATTGGGACCCTGAAAGGTCAGCCTTTCAAATGTCCTGGGAAGAGGAGAGACTCGGGCTACATAATGAAGGGTGTGCGGTGCAGAGGAAGGCGGTCCCCTTTCGTGAGGCTAACGGTGAGCTCCAGGATGCTGCTCTCGCGGTCTCGGGTCCAGCCGGAGAAGGGAGGGGACAAGCTGTGGTACTGGTCTGCTGTAGGACACACAACCCCGGCTTTGGGTTTCAGAGAAACAACAGTGATGAGGCGGCATTCGTTGCGGTAGCCACAGTTGGTGGCCACAACGGACCCGCCCCCTCTGTCTCTGTCCCGCCCCCTCTGCCTCTGTCCCGCCCCCACTGTCTCTGTACCGCCCCCTCTGTCCCACCCCCTCTGCCTCTGTCCCGCCCCCTCTGTCTCCCCTCCCTCCAGAACAACAAACTGCTTTGTTGGGTAAAATCTTCACCCTCAGAATTCCCTCCAGCACCAACATGGCCAATTCTTCGTGAAAAGCTCTGTTTGAGATTTAACTCATGACACCCAAGGCCACAGCGTCCACACACCACCCTCCGCGTGCCCACACGCTGACTGAGCTCAGTGCTGTCTACTAACTAGAACCAACGAGTGTGGATTTTAGCTAATGAGTATGAATTTGCATTTAAAAAACGGGCAAGAGATTGACAAGTTTTAATCAAGAAAATGCATCCTGGGAGGGTGTAGCACGGGGTTCGGATTTCACTGGTTTCGCACGCTGGTCATGGATCTGACTGTTAATATAAACGCCTCGGCAGGTGGGACAGTTACGCCGAATAAAGCTTTAAGAGCTCATAAAATTGTTGGGATCAATATGTGAGAGTCGGTGACCAGCACGGATCAGTGGGGCTCTGAGATTAGGGCTTTATCTGGTGCCACTTCAAGAGTTCCCTCGTCCTAACCTCTCGTCTCAAACGGCACGTGAACGACGCACAAAAGACACACCACCGCTTTCGCTTAGGAGCCCCAGGTGTGACGACGCTGGATAGAAAAAAGAATCCCGGCATCCGGCGCCGAGGAGCGGGTTGCCGTGCCAACGCCACGGGCGGCGGCCTCTCGCTGCGCCCGCCACCTGCCTAAATGCCCCCCTGGCCCTCGGCGCCGTGACCTCTGACCCTCTCCACCATACACACCCCCCACCCCCCACGACAGCCCCGGCGAATAAAAGAGGAGGGCCACTCCATGGTAACTCCATCCCTACTGCAGAGGGGGATGAAAAGAGACGCCTCTCCAAGCCCACTTCAAGGGAAGCCCTTTGAAGATGAACATGAAGGCTGCTAGGATACGAGAGGCAGATGGGGGAGGGGCGGACCGGAGATCAGCTATGGAGCGCTTATTAAGACCGAGCAGTAGATTAGGGGCGGGCAAGATCGGGTTTTTGAAGGCCATCTGTCAAAACACGATTAATGGGGAAAACATGCAAAGTGGATAGATTAGGCAAAATTAAACTCCTGCGTGAGACTGTATCTCGTGATACGTCACCTGATTCTGGAGAGGAAGCCTTTGTGACAGAAGAGACGTTAATGTCCGTAGTCATGACCGTCGTGGTGGTGTCTGGGCGGTTAGTTGTACCTTGATCCCCTTCTTCATTTCCTGTTAGATAGCTCGGAGCAGAAGTGGGGCTTTCCGGGGGTGCGGTGGCGGATGTGGCTGAGGCTGCTTTGGTGGGTGTGGTTGAGGGTGTGGTGGTGTGTGGGGCTGAGGGTATAGTGGTGGCTGGGGCTGTGGGTGTGGTGTTGGGTGTGGTTGAGGGTGTAGTGGTGGTTGGGTCTGAGGGTGTAGTGGTGGGTGTGGTTGAAGGTGTACTAATGGGTGGGGCTGATGGTGTACTGGTGGGTGTGGTAAAGGGTATAGTGGTGGGTGGGTCTGAGGGTGTAGTGGTGGGTGTGGTTGAAGGTGTACTAATGGGTGGGGCTGATGATGTACTGGTGGGTGTGGTCAAGGGTGTAGTGGTGGGTGGGTCTGAGGGTGTAGTGGTGAACGTGGCTGAGGGCGTGATGGTGGGCATAGTTGAGGGTGTGGTAGGGGGTGTGGTTGTGGGTGTGGCCAAAGGTGCAGTGGTGGCCAAGGCTGAAGACCCATCAGTGAGTGTGACTGACGTCACTGTGTTGGACAAGGCTGAGGGCCCCATGACGACTGGTCGTCCCGATAGGCCTTCGTCATCCTCGTCCTCCTCTTTTGCTGATCCACCGGGACTCTCCGGGGTGACCTCAGCGCCAGAGGAGGAATCGTCTTGGCCACTGTCTGTGAGGGACTCCACCTGATTACTCCAGTCCAGAGAGGTGTCTCCCTGGAGACGCACGGTCACATACTCTACAGACGACTCGAAGGTCTCAGATGTGAGGGCAGGCTCCTTGTCCAGGTCTACCAGACCTGTCCAGTTAGACGGCCGAGTGACAGACAGCTCAGAGCGCGATCGCTCCGAGGACCAGCTGGAGTCTTGCGTTTCAGGAAAGCATGAAAGCAGAGAAGTCAGAGGTTACATACTGCAACAAATGGCTTGAGGGTGGGAGGTATTAAGGTAAACAGCACCCAATTTTAGGTTTGTGATGTAAATTTTAGCAGTCTATTCATTAACTATAGACGAACGCGATATCCAATGCGATTTTTTTTTTTAATTCAACTTACATTATGCATTTTACTTATTCGTGATTTTTAGAACTTTGGCCGCAGTTCTGTGCACGGACCGCTTGTTTAAGTCGAGAGTACTGAAAGTTGTCGGAACCGCGGTTGTAATTGATTGGCTGTAATGGCAGCGGACGTGACTGAGCACACATGCAGTGCACTGCTGCTTCTCAGTCTCCGATCTCCCCGCTGGGATCGACCTTTGGGGTCGTCAGACACATTGCTGTTCTTGTCCACACAAGGGCGAGGACATGGGAATCGGTCTGGACCCTAAGTCAAGCAGACAAACGACCCAGACGCCCTTCGGGTGTGTGTGGGGGGGGCGTCCACGCTGGAGACTGCGTGCACAAATCTTTGGGAAGAGACCTGCTCTCATTTTAGGAACAGTCTATCAAGAACCTGGGAGAAGGAAATAAACAGGCGAAAGGAGAGAGAGGATTTACCGCCGGGAGTGTGTGTGCTGGAGACAGCTCTGCCGTTGTCCTCTGGGCTGCCTGATGTGTCTTCCATTATATACATCAGTGGTCTCAGGAGAGACTTCATAATGTTGGCAAGAACCCCATGCGGTTTCTTGGCTGGCAATTTATCAGGTGAAGACATTTTAGAAGGCAATCACATGTACACAAGAGTCTGTTTCTTCTTTATTTACTCTGACAGAGCATCTCGCATTACTGGCCAAACTCCCAAACCGAGGTGCTTCGAAATGTCACTTCGGTGCAGGCCGTACGAAGACCATTTGACTATCGTTTGCACGAGAGCTTGGGCTAAACAAGACAAAACACCAAACACAGCACATTTTCATGCAAACAACGCGGACGCGGTTGGGCACAGTTCGCTCCGTTTAGAACAGTAACTGCACACAATTGTAAGAAACAATGAGGTTATACAAAAAAGACAGATGGACAGTATCTGTGAACGCAGACGAATACGTGCGCGTACCTCTGTAGCAGTACGCCCCAAACGGGGTGGTACCATTGCCGAGCTCTGCGGATGAGAGTGTGCGGATCCCTGCCTCACCGCTGCCGCACTCTGGCCGGGGCTTGTTGACCGGGTACCTCACGCTCCCGTCGGCCAGCCAGCCCGGCACGCAGTGGTCCAGACCTGACCTCCACGCCAGGTGGAGCTGCCCCACGGTGGCCAGCTGGCTGCCCAGAGAGGAGCAGTGTGCAGCGGCCTCGGGCAGGGACAGCCTCCCCGCTGCTGACGAGGGGAACACTTCACCTGGGAGGGTGGAGGTGGGGGGGTAACGGGTGGGGGTGAACAAACAGAGGCATTAATGGTCAGTCACCATGCCGAGGCATCCAGCAGGAAGCACAAATTCAGCACGAGTTCACGAGAAAACGTTTTTTTTTTTGCTGAGATCAACAATGCGACGCTGAAAGTTTGCCTGCATAATAAACAGGGCTTGTTTATTCAGCGATCCACTTGATGATTCTCGCCTGCTGGAAATCCCCAGGAAGGCGACCCAGGAAAAGGAAATGAACTCACTCTTTCGGAACTTCCTTAAGGCTGCAGAAAATTAACGCGCGTCTCGAGAACCTGCGTGGACTGCCAATGCAGTAATCAGCCTCGTAATAGGAAGAAGACCAAGATCTAGCAGGAGCTGCGGGTTAATCAGCATGGTGCGAATCCCGGTGTCTAAGATCTCACCTCGCATGTCGCTGGCAAAGCAGTACACATCAAATAGATCAGAGGGGTCTCTCTTCCCATAATTCCTCACGCCGCGCGAGTATTCCACGTGTCCGTAGCAGCCGAGCTCCGGCTTTTGGACGGGGTACCTGTGACGGCAGGAACCAGGCATGAAATCCATCCCGCATTCCCCAGATGATGGATACCGCCATGATAATACGCATAACATTATTCAAATATCCACATCATTATGCAAACGGAGAGGTGCCGGCTTCAGTGTCATTAATAAATAATTGCTTTGATCCGTTAATAATGGATCCCGGAGTGCATGGCTGGGCTCTGGAGAGAAGAAGAGTCACTGTGTGTATGGTCACTGCTGAACGCTCCATGATGGCATTGTTACTGATTAACAGCTCCGAGTGGTTCGACTGCGGACGCGTTCTTGTGCCGCCTATTTTGCAAATGCCACGCAGGGGTAAGGTGATAATGGAGGTGTTAATGTGTGAATTGAACAGGCGCAGGCCAGCTTGCTACTGCTGTGTGGGTGATGGATGGAGGCCTGATGGATGGACCAGCTGTTGGCGTTGGAGTTTAGAATCAGGGTCAATCCGCCTGATGCCTGAACAGTATGCTATCTTACGTGAATCACGTGTATGTGCATGTTTTTACAAGATTTTACGTATCATTACTTGACACTTCAGCCTTAAGTTATTTATCATGAGTCTTCAGATCGTTCGCCCCGGATGCGTATCGACTAAACTCGGCCGTCAAACCTCCATCCAATTTGACGCTAAAAGGTCTATGCACGGACGCTCGGGAAGCAAAACTTCCCCATCGCTCCTGTGCAGGAATGTGCAAATGTATGATCAAATAAAAGATGGACATTTCCTTTAACAGCAGCGAAGCACAGAGGGCGCCAGGGCCTCCTGCAACCTGCCGGTTGGCGTCTGGGTGGATGTAGGGCGGTTGGCGTCTGGGTGGATGTAGAGGCAACGCTGACCTGACGGTCCGGTCACTGAGCCAGCCGGCCGAGCAGCTGTCCAGTCCGGAGTGAAAGGCGGCCCACAGCTGTTCGGGAGACGCCATCTGGGCGGAGCTCTGCTCACAGGCACGCCCCGCCTCCGCGAAGGACAGGGAGTAGCGTTCGGTGGGGATGGCGTAGTGGAACACCGCACCTGAACACACCCCACACACACACACACGCACAGCCACAGAACCAACCAGCTCCAGTGAAACCAGTACGGGGCCATTATCATCACATGCTGGTTTGAAGCATCTGAATAAAGGGCGATATGAAAGCAGGCCTGGGTTATATTTTTAAGCGAAACCAAATCTGAGTGACACCTTAATGTGACACTTATAAAAAACATATTGAAGTCATAGTTCTACAGAACTATAGGTTTTCCATACTCCTGGTGGCCAGTACAATATGTTTACAAACGCTTTAATGTGTCTAATATACAACACGTTCTTGTGTCATATCTTGAATAATGCCAAAAAGAATCGAAAATGAATTTGAGATGATTTATCAGGTGTGCAAGAAAGGCTAAAGTGGACTGGGAAAAAAAAAAAAACTTTGGTAGACATGGTAACAGGTCAAATATAATCACTGCCTCAACAGTACTTGTTTGTAAAGACAAGATGAATTATGGGGTGGTGATGTTACGACAGTACATTACATCAGCATATACAGAATATTACATTATACACTACATGTTCCCATATATTTCTGCAGTGTCACTGGAATTGTGTCATTATCCCTTTGGAAAATAAGCAGCCCTTGTGCAGATTATGTGAGGTTTACCCAGAGCAAACGTTTTAAACTCTGAACGCATTTCTTAATTAGCAAAGAGAACTGAGGCCAACAGTCTGTCTTCTCCTCATTGACTCTCAGGAGACTGTGTTTTGGAAGCTAGGAAAACCTTGCACTCAACACTGAATATACAGTAATATCCCTGCAGTCTGGGGAACGACTGAGTTGTTTTTGTATAAAAAAAAACCCTGAAAATATCCCTGTTCTGCACTTGTTCTTCGTCCGGGAGCGTCAGTAACAGTGTGTAGCCATTCCGTTCTTTTTTTATACACACACTCTTGGGTTTCAGACGGCTCCTGTGTGCTGCTCTGCTATGTTTGGCTGTCCTGACCTAGCGTTTACCACCTTGGGCTCACCTGTGACCTCCAGCTTACCGTGTCCTGCTCGTAGCCGCCTCCCAGGGCCACGCCGGGCAGCGAACGCCCGAGTCGCTGGTGCGCAGCTGTGACAGGGCCAGGGAGGCGCTCAGGCTGTCCGCGGAGAAACCGGGCAAGCTGAGGCGGCCCACGCACGCCCGGTGAACCCGACCCCCGCCCACGGCCGAGAGGACGGCCGCCTCCGTCTCTCCTTGACGATGGCTCCAGCGCACCGTGGAGTCCCACCCTGCTGGGAGGCCAAGCGGTAGGGTGTAGACACAGGGAGGAGGGCGGAGCCTGCCAGGGGTTGTCACGAGGTTGTGTCACCCCGCGCCGACGACCAGTGTTTCTGCCTGACTCAGGCCTGCAGAGACGGAGGGAGAGGCAGAGAGAGGGGAGAGTGAGCATCACAGAACATCACAGGCCTGTTTTCTAAATCATCTTTGGTTTCTATATTAGACCATAGCGAAGACAGAGAAGCTCAACAGAACAGTAACGTTGTGCAGGGCAGGAGGGAGGGAAAGAGAAAGACAGAGAGAGAGAAAGAGAATGCAAAAGAGAGAGAAAGACAGGGAGTCTGACTTTTAAGAGAGAGAGAGAATGACAAAAATAAATGTAGAGACAAAGATAGACAAGAGAACAGAGAGACAGAGAACTCCATCTCCAAAAAAGCTGGAGTGTTAGCTGGAGTGTTGAAGCCACTACAGAGAAATGAGTATATAGCGATGAGTATATTTTAATGATGTTTATTTTAATGAAGTATGTACTAATGAGTACATAGTAATGAAGTACATACTAATGAAGTATTTACTAATTAGTATTTTCTAATGAGTATGTACGGCTGATGTATCCAACATTTTACAGTGCTGAAGTCAATATAATAAACAGTGTAAATGGCACCACAGTCATGCAATAACAAACTCAGCCTCAGATAATCTGGGAAATGGATTTAATTACTTGATTCGAGGTCACGATAACACAACTGGTGTCTGAAAATGTCTCTTTTTTAATATAGAGCAATTATTAATTTGGGCTTAAATAAAAGAGCATCTT